>QEPC01004016.1:875158-943681 GCA_003113815.1 Sphenodon punctatus
GCTTCCCCTGTTGCCTCCCGCTTCCCCTGTGTTGATCCCTTGATCCCTGTCTTCCAGTTCCCAGCCCTGTGTGTTTCTTCCCTGTCCCTTCACCTCGATGATGAGTCGTATGCCTTCCTCGACCAGCTTGGCTGGTACTTATGCGGAGTACTTTATCTACTGGATATCAGAGAGCGGCTGAGAGGTTCCCTTGCTAATCCTGTGTCTCCCCTTTTGCCTTCCCTCCTCTTCCCCTCTGTCATTTTCCTAGACTCTGACCCCGGAGCCTGACAGTGGGATCAGTTAGGTAGTATTATTTATATCTTTTATTCTGTTTTTGCAGGGGGGACTTTCCGGGGTTCCACTTGCTCCGTGTACCCTGAGCTCCAACCACGCTCATTGCGCTTACAGTTTTGTACTGTGGAACCTCAATCAAGCATTTCCGTTACATCCTCACAGATGGGACGCCTGTCATGGGCAACAATGTTAACTGTAAGATGATGATGGGGATTATTAGGGGTGGGCATTTGTTTTTGTTATTTTGAATAACTATCCCATTTTCATTTTTGTTATTACAATAATAAAAATGGAAAAATAGTCCTGTCATTTTTGGGGGGGAAATGAAAATCTTGGGACATAGTTTGCAGGCTGTAACTTCTGTGTTTTCCATCCAATTTGCATGACATTTGGAAAGGTTTTACCCTGTACCCAAGGGATCATTTCTACCAAATTCAAGAAATGTTGAATAAAGGATCCTGATTTTATAAGCAATTTAGTTTTCATTATTTTAACAAGCTAGAGGTTTAGCAGAAATTATTAAAGACATTGTACATGCATTTCTGGCTGTAACTTCTTTGTTTTCCATGCACTGTGGATGAAAATGGGACATATTGTAATCTGTACTCAAGGTATCATCCCTGCCAATTTAATTTAATTTAATTTAATTTAATAAATAAATAAAAATTTATTTTATTTATTTTTTTATTTATTATTAAAAGCAATTTGTATCCCACTCCTTCTACCACAGGCAGCTCGGGGCAGCTCATAACAGTGTCTCTCAACAATTAAAATAATAAAACTATAAAACATACTACTACACCCTCATCCCTCTCCTCTCATTCCCACCCATTACCCATCTCCCCCGTCAAATGCCTGGCGGAATAGCCAGGTCTTGAATCTTTGATGAAAGGAGGGGAGGTTTGGGGTCAGACACACCCCCACCGGAAGGGAGTTCCACAGTCTTGGCATGGCCACCGAGAACTCCCTCCCCTGTGTGGCCCCCCAGAAGACTTGGGGGACCACAAGGAGGGCATCCCCTGATAACCGCAGGGGCCGGTCCAGTACCTGGGTGGGTGAGGCAGTCTCGCAGATAGGCAGCGCTCAGACCATTTAGGGCTTTATAGGTTAAAACCAACACCTTGACTCGGCTTGGAAGACTATCAGCAGCCAGTGCAGAGAACGGAGCACTGGTGTATTGTGCTCCCGGTGGCCTAGTCCCACCAGGAGATGGGCCACTGCATCCTGCAACAGCTGCAGAATCCAGGCCATCACCATGGGTAGCCCCACGTAGAGTGTGTTATCATAGTCTAGTCTAGCGCTGATGAAACCTGAATGATGGTGGCCAGGTCAGAGTCCGACATGTATGGCCTAAGCTGATGTACCGGATGTAATTGGCAAAAGGCACAGCTTCCACCTGGACATTCAGCTGGAGCTGCGCATCAAGGAGTACCGCCAGATTCTGTACCTGGGGAACCAATGCAGGACAGACCCCACCAATGATGGGGGCCGTTAACTCCATTGCCTTCCCCACCAGCATCACCTCCATTTTGTCAGGATTCAGCTTCAGGCGATTAGCCCTGATCCAATACACACAGCCATCAGACATTGAGTAAGCATGGAGACTGCAAGGTCTGGGTTGGTTAAAAATGAGAGGTATAGCTAAGTGTCATCAACAATCTTGTGACACCATAGGCCAGACCTCCTGATCACCTTGCCGAGAGACTGCATGTATACATTGAACAAGAGGGAGGACAACACCGAACCCTGCAGGACACCACACGTGAGGACTCAGTATGATGAAAAACACTCCCTGAGTAAATTTATCTAATTTACAGAAAGAATTATTAGTTAAAAGGTCCATATTTTATAAGCAATTGAAGGTTTTTGGTTTGGGCATGCATTTCTGGCTGTAACTTCTTTGCTTTCCATACACTTTGGATGACATTTGGAATGGACAGACTGTACCCGTCACCCAAGGGATCACCCCTGCTGAATTTCAGAAAGATTGGATAAAGGATCCAAATTTTATAATTAATTGAACTTTTGTGATTTTAACAGAAGTTATGGAAATAGTCCTGAAAATTTTGGGACAAAGATGAAAATTTCAGGAAATAATCAGGGCTTCAGGCAGCAAGGCAGACGGGAAGGAGAAGCAATCAAGAATGCTTTTACACAAGTGGTTGAAGCCAAGGCATTGAAGAATGTGCCGGCTAAAAAGCAGGGTGTATTTGCATGCACTGGAAGTAGCTGCCCTGCCATAGGAATCACCTCTTGGGGCATCTTTTAAAAGGCGTATTTTGGAAACCTTCCAAATTGTGGCTTCCAAAATGCACCTTTAAAAAGACCCCGCGAGTGGTGATTCCTATGGTGGGGCGGCTACTTCCAGTGCATGTAAATGCACCCCTCAGGTCTTTTTAGCTAGCACATTCTTGAACATGCTGGCTTCAACCGCTCATGTAAAAGCGGTCTTAGAGACATGATTGAAACAGGCAGTCTTGCCAATTGGCATCCCAAACACTTTCTGCAGCACCGTGACAGAGGACGTACAAGAATCCCTTATTAGCTCTTTACTAAGTAGAGGCTTCCAACTTCCCAGTAACAAGCAGGTGAAATGGAGTGGGCACACCACAGAATGAGGGTATATGATTGACATTTCTGCTGGCTAGTTGGCATCATAAAAACATTTTTTATCACTGTGACAGAGAGAAGGGAATCCCTTGTATAGGCTGATTCTCTGGAGATGCTGCTTAGGCTTCCAACTTGACAGTACCCAATCACTGCAATCAGGGATTATTATTATTTATTATTAACAAATATTTATATAGCACCAGCAGTGTGACTGGCACGTTACAAAGTAATAAAACAAACATGGTCCCTGCCCCTTGGGCTTACAATCTGAGAGACAGGAGCTGGGGGAGAGACTTAGGAAGGGGAACAGAGGGAGAGACAAGGGGTCTAACATTCATGAAGATGCGAGGTCTCAAGTGCACGTACTTGGCTTGGTTACGATGAGAATGACAGCAGGCAGGTCCATGTTGCAAGGATAAGGGTAAACCGATCGTAGGTATAGGAATAGTGGCTCAGCAGGATAAAGAGTCAGACAGAGCAGAGCGAAAGAGGTGAGTTTTAAGGAGAGATTTGAAGGTATGAAGGGAGGGGGCAAGGCGGATGTGGACAGGGAGGGAGTTCCAGGCATGGGGGGCAGCAAGTGAGAAGGGACGAAGGCGCTTAGGGGAGCAGGGAAGGCGTGGAAGGGTGAGAGAAGGGACAGAGGAGGAGCGAAGTGCACGGGCTGGAGTATGGAGGGCGATAAGTGCAGAGAGGTAGGGGGGAGCAAGGTTGTGAAGAGCTTTATAGGTGAAGACTAGGAGCTTGTGCAGGATTCGTTCAGGAAGGGGAAGCCAGTGAAGCGAAGAGAGGAGGGGCTGCACATGGTCGAAGCGACTGGCGAGGTAGATGACCCTGGCAGCAGAGTTTTGGACAGAGATGAGGGGAGAAAGGTGAGACCGGGGAAGGCCAGTGAGAAGGAGGTTACAGTAATCGAGGCGAGAGATGACCAGAGCATGAACAAGAGTTTTGGCAGACGAGACAGAGAGAAAAGGGCGAATCTTAGCAATGTTATGGAGGGAGAAGCGACAGGATTTAGCAACAGAGTCAATGTAGGGTTTAAAAGAAAGGGCTGAGTCAAAGATGAAGCCTAGGCTACGGGCTTGGGGGACAGGCAGGATGGTGACTCCATCAATAGTTATTGACAGTGAGGAAGGAGAGGAAGGATGAGGGGGGAAGATAAGGAGTTCAGTTTTAGCCATGTTGAGTTTGAGTTGACGTTGAGACATCCAGGTAGAGATGTCAGAGAGACAGTTGATGAGACGAGCTTGAACAGAGGGAGAGAGAGAGGGAGTAGAGAGATAGAGTTGAGTGTCATCAGCATAGAGGTGGTATTGGAAGCCATGGGAGGCAATGAGTTTGCCTAAGGATGAGGTATAGATCGAGAAGAGGAGAGGGCCAAGAACAGAGCCTTGAGGAACACCAACTGAGAGGGGGAAGGAGGAGGAGGCGGAGTTGGAGAGAGACACATTAAAGGAGCGGTCAGAGAGGTAGGAGGAGAACCAGTTATGGACAGAGCCACAAAAGCCAAGGGAGTGAAGGGAATCCAGCAAGAGTGAGTGGTCAACAGTATCGAAGGCAGCAGAGAGATCAAGGAGGACAAGAATGGAATAGAGACGTTTAGATTTAGCCACCAGAAGATCGTTGGTGATCTTAGCGAGAGCAGTTTCAGTAGAATGAAGGGGGCGGAAGCCAGATTGGAGGGGGTCAAGGGAGGAGTTGGAGGATAGGAAGTCAAGGCAGCGGGAGTAGACAACACGTTCAAGCAGCTTGGAAGCAAAAGGAAGGAGTGAGACAGGACGATAGCTAGAAGGGTCAGAGGGGTCAAGAGTGGACTTTTTGAGAATAGGAGAGACTGTGGCATGTTTGAAGGCAGAAGGGAAAGAGCCAGTAGAGAGGGAGAGGTTGATGATGTGCAGGAAGGAAGGGGCGACAGTGGGAGTAATGGAGGTGAGGAGGCGGGAAGGAATGGGATCAAGGGGGCAAGTGGAAGGGTTGGAGGAGGAGAGCAGAGAGGAGATTTCCTTAAGGGAGGCAGGGGAGAAGGAGGACATGAGAGAAGGAGGGGGAGGAGGGAGAGGGGTGGGAGTGGGAAGAGAGGAGTGGGAAGCGATGTCGAGGCGGATCTTGTCTATCTTGGAGGTGAAGAAGGAGGCAAGATCCTGAGCAGAAAGGGAAGAAGGAGGGGGAGGACAGGGAGGCTTGAGGAGGGAGTCAAAGGTAGAGAACAGGCGGCGAGGGTCCCGAGAACAGGACTCAATGCGGGAGGCATAGTAGTGTTGTCTAGCAAGGGAGATAGCAGAAGTAAGGGTGGAGAGACAGAATTTGAAGTGAAGGAAGTCAGCGTGAGAATGGGATTTGCGCCAGAGTCGTTCAGCAGCACGAGTGCAAGAACGGAGGTGGCGGATACTAGGGGTGAGCCAAGGACGGGGGTTGTGGGAGAAGGCAGGGCGGGAAGAGAGAGGGGCATGGGAGTCAAGTGTGGAGGAGAGAGAGGCGTTGAGAGCAGAGACAGCGGAGTCAGGGGAGGAGGAAGAGAAGACTGTAGGAAGAAGGGGAGAGAGAGAGGAGGCAAAGTCCAGGGGATCAATAGCTTGAAGGTCACGGAAGGGGCGTAGAGAAGGGGAAGAGGAGGGGGGACAGTGGGAAATGTTGAAAGAGGCAAGGAAGTGGTCTGATATAGGATGAGGATCGAAGGAGAAGCAAGGATTGACATTGGGAAGCAAATATAAGCTTCTGCCAAGCTGCAAAGTCCCCACCATGGTTAGATCTTGAGTGGTTTGTAGGCTGGCTTAATGTGTGTGACTGTGTGTACTGCTGTCTTCAGCATCACTGTAAGTGCTCATAAAAACAGAACTGTGGATCTCCTCTCCTACAGACGTTGGGGTGCCAAAGACTGAAGCCTGTGCCAGTGCCTCTGGTAGCTGCTCCTCCTCTGCTCTGCCCACCTCCTCCTGTCTTCTCCATCCTCTCTACTAGTGCTCCAAAACCCAGAACTCTGCATCTCGTTAAACCTCTATATTTTTACAACAGAGGCAACACCTGAAAGTGATTTAAGGAAATTTGCAACTTCTGTTAAAATCACAAAACTTAAATTGGTTATAAAATCACGACCCTTTATCCAGTCTTTCTGAAATTTGTCAGGAGTGATCCCTTGGATGAGGGATCCAATTTTTCAGATGTTCATCCAAATTGGATGGAAAACAAAGATGTTACCACCCAAAAATATTTTTCCCATGTGTTTTCCATGGAAAACAAAACGAGAAGTAAATCCAAAACCAAAACTTAATTCCAAAATACATTAAAATCCAAATGTAATTTTATAAGTAATTGAACTTTTGTGATTTTAACAGAAGTTGTGCAAACAGTTCTGAAAATTTTTGAACAGAAATTAATTTTTCAGGACATGACCAGGACTTCAGGCAGCAAGGTGGGGGTAGAGAGGGCGAGGATAATCTAAGCAATTAAGACACATCCAAGCTTTCTAACTGGCAATTAAATTAATTAAAATTATTTTAAATAAATAAATAAATAAATAAAACTAATTAAAATGTAATTTTAATTTTCTCTTGTGGTGTAATGGCTAAGTGTACAGTACTTGAACCAGGAGGTAGAGTGGGGGGTGGGGAGGCTGGTTCTAGTCTCACCCTAACCAGAAGCTCACTGGGTAACATTGGGCCAATTACATTATTCTCTAAGCCTAACCTACCTCACAGGGTTGTTATGAGGATTAAAAATTTGCATTCGTTATATGCAAAGTGCTTCGAGTTCCATGGTAGGTTGGATTTGCTATATAAAAATAAAGATTATTAATTATTTTATTATTATTATTATTATTATTAACAAAAGAAATCCAAAATGAACATGAAAAAAGCTGTGTCCATTACCAAAAATCTGAGTCCATTACCAAACAATTCACCCAAGTCATCTGAACTCTTTTTTTCAGAGTCCCGCTCAAGCTTAAACTCTATGTGAATTTAGCATTTGCTCTTTTTCATGGTGCTTGGTACCTCTCTGGCTAGGTTTTTCCCTTCTGAGGCTTCATCTGGACCTTCCCCTTTTCCCTGGATGAGTTGTTCCATTTGAGTTCCCCCACATTGGCAGGTCTGGGCATGGTGGGAGTGGAGGGGGGTCATGGTTGCAGGGCATGTCCTGCACCCTGAAAGCCTCTATTGTGTCACACAGTAGGACTGAAATGAAAATCAGTTTGATTCTCATAAGAATCAAGAACCACCTAATAATGGTGTGAAATCTCATGAAGTGTCACAATTTTTAAAAAAAGAAATCATTCTGCGGGTGCAAAATAGCCACCAGGACCGTTCTGTGCATGCACAACCATTTTCCAAAATGGCTCCAGCAGCATCACTGTCATTTAGAAAAGGGTAGACATTCTGCACATGTGCAACACTCTTCATGTATGCTCAGACCAGCTGCACTTTTCCAAAATGGCAGCAATGTTGCCAGTGCCATTTTGGGAAAAGGCCACACAAGCAAAGAATGGCCCCAGTGGACATTTTGAACAAGTGTGGGTTTTTTATTTTATTTTATCCAAAGATGGGAAGTGGTCTCTTTGCTTTCACTCCTTCCCCTTTGGAGAAGCTAAGCAGCCCTGCAACATCCCCAATTTGGAAAATTAGCCAGGTGAGTCAGTCAGGGTTTGGGCATGGGAAAGGGCCATTCTCAAAGTTCTTGCATTTCTCTGCGAGAATCCAGGCAATTTCCCACTCATTCTCATTTAAAGAACGAGCCGACAATCCTGATTCTCCTCAAGAAATTCTTGAAAGTGGGAATTGAGTTTCAACCCTAGTTTAGAGCAGCCAACCACGCTCCACTGTGGAGGCCCGATATACCTTCCATGCTGCCTTCTGGCCTGGGAGGAGGACATAGTAGATGCACAGGTGGTGAACGTTCTGTGACAGGTCTTGCCACACTTTCAGAAACCTGTTATATTCTGTTTGCAGCCCATCAATTGCCACCCATGCAAACTGAATTCTAGGGCTGAAATTCACTTAATAGATTCTCACTTATCAGTGAGAAACAGTGTTCTTGTCTCATTCTTGCAAACAAGAATGCACTGAGAATTGTCCTGACTCTTGCTGAGAAAAGCGAGAATCTCAACCTCCTCTGCACTTTTTTATTTTTTTTATTTTTTTTAAAACAACCTTTTATTCACCTGGCTGCTTCTCTCCAAGTCTGGGGCTGCTCCAAGATTCTTCTCTGACCTCTCTGCTTTGCTGTTGGGGCAGGCAAGGAGACGAGTTTGCTGAGAAGGCAGCTACTTCACAGCAAACAAAGAAATATTTTAAAAATCACTGTTCATGCATAAAATGGCTATCTGAGGTATTCTACACTTGTGCAACCCTTGGTTGAACTTCCAACTAGCAGCATCAGTGCCATTTTGGAAAAGGGCAGTCAGTTGGCACATGTACAAACAGCGCTACGCAATACAGACTGACTGTCCTTTTCCAAAATGGCACTGGCGCTGCTGGTGCCATTTTGGAAAAGGGCTATACATGCACAGAATGGCCATAGAATCCATTTTACACATGCACAGTGTGTTTTAAAAATTGTCTTGGGATTGTTGTGAGATCTTGGAATGTGGTAACATTCTTGCACGTATTTTCTTTTACAATTGATTCTTGTTACATTTTGATTCTCGCAAGTATTTTCTTTTTAAAATCTAGAATTGTAACGATTCTCAATTCAGTCCTACCAAATTCCTGCCTGCATATGCATAAGGGCACTGGGCTGGGATAGTGCTGCTCCTGGACCAGACTATGGAGTAAGGGTTGGTGGCTTCTGGAGCTCAACAGGTAGATGTGGACGTGATTCGTCCTCTCTGCTAGCAGCCTGTACAAATGAGCATTGCCACTTCTGATCTCAGTGGCCACTTGCCCTTCTGGTCCTGGACCTCCCCTCTTTCTGTAGACAGTGTATGACCTGGCTGTTCTGCTGGGCCTTTGGAGAGGGAGACGGGTAAGGTGGTGTGGGTTGGGGAGTGGGATTTCTGCCCTTTTAGTTCTTTTTATCATATAAAATGTTTTTAATGATATTTTATGTGTGTTTTATTGTTTATGTATTTTGTAAGCCACCCAAGCTGCTCTGTGAGCAGGAGGCGGGGTAGAAAAATAGTAAAATAAAATAATAAATAAATAAATAAACAAACAAACAAACCTTGGCCTCAGATCACATCCCCACCTGAACGAGAAACCAGACAAAGACCATCAAGAAAGTATTTAAATCTCATGACACTGGCATAGGAGGAGACTTAGTGGTGCCCCTATGACAGAGCTTCAGCTTGCAAAAAATGTCCCAAGGAAAAAGAATATCAGAGATAGACAGACTGGCAGCGGGTAAGCGGGCACTGAGGCAGCAGGCACAGAAATTGGTACCCCAAATATGACAGGGGTTTAATCTGCAGCAAGTGCCCTGGGGTGGCAAATTATGAGAGACAGACTGGCAGAAGGCATGTGGGCACAGGAGAAGCAGCAGCAGGCACAGGCATTAGCAGCAACCAAAGTATGACAGGGCTACAACTTCGAGACCCCCAGGGTGGCAGAATATGAGAGAGAGACAGTCTGGCAGCGGGCAGCCAGGTCCAGAAGCAGCAGGCATTGGCCAATAGTGGGTGGACACTGAAGCAGCAGGCACTGGCATAAGAGGTTTTTTGGTGCCCCAAGTATGCCAGGGCTTCAACTTGCAAAGACAGCCCAGGGAGGCACTGGCATATATACTGCTCCCAGACAGCATTAGAGAGCAGGTGGGCATAGTATGGAGCACTAAACTGTTCTAAACACGTCTGGACTCAAGTTGGACTACATTTCCCAGCATGCTCCCAGGCAGCTTTAGGGTCATTCTTGGAGAAACTTAATTCAAAATACAGGGAGTCAGAGTGGTGTGCCCAGCTTCCAAGCAGCTTTTAGGTGAATGGCACCTCCTTCCCCTCCTTCCATGTTCTTAGCACACCTTCCCTGGCCCCCACTTCCCTATTCCTTGACCCCCCCTTTCCTGGTCCGCGCTTCCCTCTTCCCTAGCTGTGTTGCACTCTGCCCTCCCCCCTTCCAACCCCTGTACCTCCAAATCCTGCGTATTCTCCAAGATTCAGTCCAAACACTTGGGTCTTTGGAACCTAGCTGCCTGCCAGTCAAGTGCAGTTCATTCTCCAAGCACAGCACCAGTGCTCCACTAACACATACCATTCCAGGTGCTAGCTGTACTCTTAATGGATTAGTAGCCCATGGGGACATTGGCCTGCCACAGTGACAGCACTGCCTGAGGTGTTCCCATTGCCAGCTGCTCAGCGGGGATACCAATCAAGTCTCCTGACTGCCTCCTGACCGTCTTATGACCAGGGCCCCGATTCTTCTGCAATTTTTTTTCAAAAATTCTGCGACCCCAAATTGAAAATTCTGCAACCCCAAATTGAAAATTCTGTGACCCCAAATTGAAAATTCTGTGAACCAATAAAGTTACAAAACAAGTCTAAAAAAATTGATGATCCATTTCCTTGTAACAATGAATAAAAAAATCTGCTTATAATTTTTTCTGTGTATGGGTATTTCAAATATCAGGCAACCCCCCCAAACACATGGCAAAGCAGAGGGCACAGCTCCTAACTCCCCCCCCCCAAAAAAAACACATGGCACTGCAGAGGGCACAGCAGGCAACCCCCCCAACACAAACGCATGGCAGAGAGCACAGCAGGCAACCCCACAGGAGGCTAGCTCTGTTCTCCTTTCCCTCTCCCCAGCTCCGGGGGGAGCTCAGCCCAGGTCTGTGCTGCCCCCCTTCCATATGGCACCAGGCTCCCTGCCCTACTCTGCCTCTGGCATTCCTCCCCCCTCCCTTCTCCACAGCCCCCCAACCTTCCTATTCACAGCTCCCCCACCTCTCCTCTCAACCCTATAAAAGCCTACACTCCCCTTTACAGCGCCTCTGCCCTCCCACACCCGACACAGCCCAGACTCCCCCATCCCTCAGCCCAGGCTGCCTCCAGGACTCCTGCCTGAACTCCAGCCCCCCACCAGGGCGCAGCGGGAAACCCGAACCCAGGAACCCCCCCACTTACCTTATGGCTTGAGCAGGCAGCGGCAGTGACCCAGGAACCGTGGTGGCGGCAGCTACTTCCATGCGCTCTTCCCCATTCAGCTCCTGGCCTCTTCCTGGTTCCTCCCAACAGGGTCTTTCAGGGTGACGCAGCTGGATGATGTCATCTGGCTGCGCTGCTCTGGGAGGACCTGTTGGGAGGGGCCAGGAAGAGGCCAGGAGCTGAATGGGGACGAGCGCATGGAAGTAGCTGCTGCCGGCTAAGTAAATTAATTTTTTAAACCGGGGGGAGGCAAGCCCTGCAGGCTGGGGAGGGGAAGTCCTGAGAGTTTGGTAATTCCCCTCCCCCTGTGGAATCTCCTGTCCCGCGTATTCCCAGCGCAGGCTACAAATTGTGCGCTGGGGTAAGCGGGGCAGGAGATTCTGCAGGGGGAGGGGAATTCCGCAGGAAATCTGCGAATTGCAGACCCACGTTTCCCTCGGGGCCCTGCTTATGACTGCTCTCCCTCCCTCTCCCTTCTGCCTCATTTGTCGACACATACAAAATGAAACAAGGACAACCAGGTTGGGTTTGAAAGACCGCACTCTTTATTCAAATTGGAATTAGGCATGGTGGGGGTAATTGCCCGCAGGCAATTCAGGTCCAGTGCCAACTTCTATAATTGGATACGTAACAACCCCAACAAAGGGGAGGCTTAGATGTACCCTCCATAACCCCCCTTTAACTACCTAACTCAAACGTCTCCCCTCTGGCGTTGGCTAACGGCCACCTCCAGAGGGGACGAAGTCCTTCCGGACCCGAGCCAAGGATTTAAGTTACCGCCAGCTTGGGAACACTCATATCCCTTCCCGCCTTTGCCAGTAACTCACCTTGGGAGGTTACCCCTGTTGCTGGCCACGCCCAGCCTATGCCCCAGGTGTTCCCCCACCCCCATCTCTTAGGGAGATGCCTCTCTTCCACTACTTATTCCTAACAACTTGCTACAGCACTGGACCCCTGCAAGAGTGCGACAATATTATAAACATAACTACTTCCGTCCCTCAATCCTAACTACCTGTGATAGATCAGCCAAACTACAACGAAACACTACGAGGAAGGCGAAAAATGAGAAAAATTATTTTGACCAATTATGTTTCTCTTAAAAATTCCTTCCTGGTCCCTAAGGCAACCAGTTAAGACCTGTAGTATCTCTGGGAAGGAGGATTGGGGGCTTGCCTGATCGCTGCGGCGCTCCAAATGCTGCAGAGTGGGACAACGGGTGGGAAGGATACCCGCAAGAGGAGGGGCCTCCACGCTCGCACGCCATAGGCCGGCCCCATTGCTGGGCAGAAGTGCATGCTCCAGCTCTCCCCTTCCAGCGGCGCTGCCAGAGCCCTGGAAGGGACAGATTGCAGACTTCTCCCCCACACCTTGCTCCATTACTCTGATGGAGCGCAACAAACGCCCCTGGTGGTCGCCTCTTAAGGCGAGCCAAGACCACTTGAAGTGCTTTTGCATCTGGGTTGTTTACAGTGTAATGTAGACTTAATTAATTGTGTTTGTAATTGTACATCAATTTTAATTAGATAACTTAAACAAATGTATAGAAAATTTGTTCCAATTACTAATCTAACTAAAACAAATTGCATCTATATTTCTCTCTCTGTCCTAACACAAAATAAACTTCATTTTCCATCTCTTTCTGGTGTTTACCATTCATTTTGGCTTTATTTTGTTAACTTCCAGGTTTTTTTGTCAACTTCCTGTAGTTTTTGTCTGAATTTCATGACATTTTGTGGACTAGTTGGGAATTTTTGGGACTTCTTTCAGGCCTTTTCAGGCCTTTGCTGACCTTGTCCCTCACCTCCCCACATCCCTCCCCACACCAACCAGTTCTTAAGCTTCATGGGGGGAACTCACTGCTGCCTCAGGTGTCCTTCAGTGACAAATATCCTTGTGGTGCTCCTCGATAGAGGAATCAACCTGTCTGCTGAATGCATGACATAACTTTGTAAGTTCACTCTCTCCATTCGATAACATGGGAAATGCAAAATTTCCTAACTTAAAAACTACACAAGATATTTTAAAAATCCACACTCAGGAAATGTCTTCAATACACTTCTGAATTTTCTAATCCTTCTACACCTCCAGATGAATAGCTTTAAACACACTTTTCCGCAGCAATTGAAACCGGTTGCAGAAACTGGATGCATTTCTGCCTCCATTTTTCAACTTGTATAACTGAGTTGTTTCACTTGATTTATCCAAAATATTAGCAGCTTATACCCCTCATCCAAGTGACTCTCCTTATAAACTTTCACAGTGATAGGCTAAATTGTCTTGATTTTATAACAAGTAGAACTTTTGTGATTTTTACAGAGTCTGCAAACTGCTTTAACTATTGATGAGCCACTTGCATGGCTCTATAATAAGGTTTCTCAGTTATTGTGATATCCAGCAGCCCAATCATCATTGGAAGGAAAGGAGCCTGGACTGCCAAAGCACTTTGAGGACTGGACTTGGAATTGTCCAGAGATTTACATTCCCCACAAATTTCCTCCCACCACAGATCCAAGGTCATTGGACAGGTGCTTATGTACCGATTGTTGTGTACCGATCTTATGTATTTATCCAGCATCCCACACAAATTTTAGCCCAAATGTTCAGCCTCTACATGGAGATAATTTTGTTGCTCTGAAAGACTGAGGAACTAGAATATAGAGATACTAAATGAAAAGTGTTGATTCTAACTCTGCTCACAAATCTATTTCTCACTAACATGTATGTAGGACAATAATATTCTTCCAAAATGAAATTGGTCTCAAAAATTGACCCCTCACATTCTGGCACTGGCTATGAATACATCAACAGAGAATCATGATTTTCCAGTATCATCTCCCAGTACAATACAGTAAATCAATCCAAGGCAATTACATTGATTTTATTTTTCTTATTTTCTTAAAGAAAAAAAAAAAAGATTTAGCTAAGGCTAAGGGATCCACTTATATCTGTGTACAACAGACAGGAATACTCGCTTCAGTCATTATAACTAGATAAAGATATTTCTCATACAAAGCTCTCCCTTATAATGAATTTTGATTTGATCAAGTCATGAACAGTACCATTATCCATTGATTCTAAAAGACTACAGAACATTTCTCATGGAAGCAGTCATTCAAAACTTCAGTGGGATAGTAGGTGCTCTGCTTTCTTCCAGAGGAATGCTGCTGTGACCCTTAATGTTCATGGCCATTAATAGACATGAAACCAAGACTGCTTGGAGACGATAGGGGTAACTGGGATACTGATTTGCTATTGACATGGCAATGATTATAAGAATATTATACACATCTGGGGGGTCTTAGAAGGTGAGGTTCTCAGATTAGAGGAGCTCTATCCACGGGCAGCAGTGGTTTTAGTGGATGATTGGAACGCCCAATTGTATAGAGTCGGCCCTAAGGGGGTTAGTACATGCCCCTCTGACCTTCAGTTTGAGGAGGGATTACATAAGAATATTCAATCAAAATGTATGTTAGAGTGGCTTATCATCAAATTGGATCTTTGAGTATTAAATAACGAGTAGCTGGATAACCCTAAGAAGGGATTTACTTTTGTAGGTCCTCAGGGCAGGATTGGATCCTGGTGGATGCCCATATAGGGAATAAGTTTGGACCAGTAGAATTAATAACTAGACCAGAAAGTGACCATATGGTCTTATTCTTAAGAATGGAAATAGAGGGTGCTAGAGCCGTTGGAACTGGTAGCAAGATTGCAATTAGGGTTGTTAAGGATTTATCTACCTCAGCTCTGATTCAGGAACTTAGTAAAGTACAAGGTTTACCGCAACTTAGGGAGTTGACAACTAGGATTGAGTTGGGAGAGGAGATTAACAAGTTAATCTGTGTTTTTGAGGAGATTGTACACCGGATAATGAATCCGCTACTTGTAAAGATTCAAAGTCAAAGTCAAGTAGTGAAGCAGGGGTGTCCGTGGTTTGATGCCCAGTGTAGGAGCATAAAAAAACGTTTGATATCATCAAGGAGGAAATGGGTTAGTATGCTAACAGGGGGGTCAAAGAAGGAATTTGGGTTGTTGAGGAGAGAGTATTCCAAGTTGTTCACTAGTAAGAGAGTTGGATATTATGAGAGACAGTAGGCCAAGATGAAGATGGATTTTGATACGGGCAATTGTAGTCAGTTCTGGTCCTCCCTCAATGCTATAATTAAACCAAAGGTAGAGCCTGGAGGGCCAGAAGTTTCAGGTTTGGACTGGGAATCTTTCTTCAGGGAACTATATTCTGAGTGCCAGGTGGGGGAAGAGAGTTTGAGTCCTAATTGTGAAGAGGGGGTTCCTTGGAAATGGCAACCTGAAGAATTCTCCCACCAACTAGTTCTATTGATCCTGAAATCAAGAAGGGCTCCAGGGCCTGATTGTATTACAGTTGAAATTTTACAGGCAACCCCTATTTGGTGGGCTAAGGTCCTCTCCAATTTTTTTCTTCAAGTAGCTAGAGCAGGAAGGGTTCCTGTGTCTTCGGTGCAAAGTCTGATAGTCCCCATATTTAAATAAGGGAAACGACAAGATCCTTCATGTTACTGACCTATTTGTTTGATATCAGTAGTGGGAAAGCTGTTCGCTAAGATTCTCCTCACTCATTTGGAAAAATGGGTTGAGAGTGGAGCTTTGATTCCCTTGGAACAGCTTGGTTTTGTTAAAGGTAAATCAACAATTGACTGTGGGTATATTTTACACCATCTTATGCATAAATATGGTAAGATTAGGAAGGGTCAGTTATATTTAGCTTTCATAGATCTTACGAAAGCTTTTGATAGCGTTCCAAGGGCTAAACTATGGGTCAAGCTCAAGAATCTGGGAATAGAGAGTAGATTGCTTGCCCTCGTAATCCAACTGTATTCAAATAATGGGTGATTTCAGATGTTACGGGCGGCCAGTTCACCACAGTGGATTCCCGGTGGGGGTGAACAAAACAACCACCCCCCAGAGCCAATAAAAGCCCCAAACAGACGTGACGGAACCAGGACCACGGCAGGGAATTGGACCGCCAGATCATGGACCGGGGCAGCGCAACAGACGTGATGCCGATTCCCAGACATGGTCAAAACACCCAGAACCCACCGGGCAGGGGCGGGACACAGACATGGCCACCTGAGGGCAAACAAAGCAAAAAGGCACAAAAGGGAATGCCCACACAAGGGAAACGGGAAGGGAGGGGGGAGAGGGAGAAGAGTCGCACAGGTACCACACACAGCAGGCACACAGTCAGAGGAGGCACAGTGGAACACACCGCACGAGCATACGCCCGGGCACACGCACACGCACACACAAGGGAAAGGAAGGGAAGGGGGGCACGGGTGACCTGACAACACACAAGGCACAACAGGAGCAAGGGGGGAGGAACCAAGACAGGCAGGAGGGGGGGGAAACCTGCAATGTGCTAGGCCAGGTGGAAACCCCCCCAGCAGAAGTGTCTGCACGGGCACCCCCACAGCAACACAGGCAGTCCCGGAATGGGGGGCCCCAGGAGCAGGGGCCCGCAATGCACAGGGAGCCACCCGGGAAGGATCCAGGAGGCACTCGGTGACCCCTCCACCGCTGAGGGGCAGGTGTTGGGCAGGCAGGACAGCTGGTGAAGCGCTGCAGGTCCAAGGATGCACACACACCCCTAGAGGAGGCACCAAGGGCCAGTCCGGGGGCCCCGGAACCCCCAGGTCACACAAGCACACAGGAGAGGGGGGTGCGGGCAGCAGGTGGCAGCGCTGGTGGGTGGGGACAGGTCTCTGGACACAGCCAGGTCATTGAGGCCATGCAGAGTGCTGCACCCAGGCACCAGGGAGGGCAACACTGGAGGGGAACCCTGGTTATGCAGGCTGACTGGGCGGTGGGGCCCGGAGGGGGCCTGAGGCCACAGGCAGGGGCAGCAACACCCCGGGAAGCAGGCGACACCTCGGCAAGGCAGGCACATCATGGAGGGAGCAGCCAGCGGAGACCGGCCCCCCCAGACAGGGGTGGGAGCCCACACGGGGGCAAGACACCGGGGGGGCTGGGAGGAACACCGGGACTCACAGGCCGCTGCTGGGGGCCACCGCGGGCCCTGGGGATATGTGCCCCACTCAGTGAACCAGGTGGGGCCACTGGATCAAGCCCCGGCGGTACGCCAACACGGACATGTGGTGGGCTATCAGGTAGTAGGCCTTGAAGGGGTCCTGCAGGGACAGCCCCAACTGCACATCCGTCCGGGACCACACCCCCATCAAGGCCGACAGTTCCGCTGCGGAAGTCTCCACCACACAGCAGGCAGCAGAAGGGGGCCAAGGACACGGCCAGGGCAGGGCCCCCCTCAGTAAGGCACAGTGTGAAGGCACCCAGGCTGTGCACACACAGTACATGGGCTCAACTCCAGACCAGGGCACATGAGTACACCGCTTGTCTGGGAGGCACCCATTGGGGAAGCGACATGAGGCCCAGGGTGTCCGCATGCAGCCGGCAATCACAAGCACTCGCCTCATAGCTGAAGTAGCGAAGTCCACAGCTCAAGCTCGTAAAGGCACCTGCACGGCTGGCAGGGCTGCCCAGGAGCAGCTGCATGGCCGGGGTATGCCACAGGTCGCACAAAGACATGGTCTCGTGGAAGGTCCAGATATGGGGGGCCCCATGGGAACCAGGAAGTGGGAGCCTGGTGGATGGACAACCAGCCATGGTCCAGAGAGACAGAGAGAACAACACCAAGGACAGGGTAGCCCACATACCCTCACGGCCCGGGGGGGGGGAACCCGGTGGGTCCCAGGAACAGGACAACAGGCCTCAGGCAGCAACAGTGCTGCAGAACAGAGCGAGGCATGGGGTGCAGACTCAGCACAGCTGCGTAACACAATAGCACACAACGTCCAGCTAATCGCACCTACAAGGCCAAGTTGTAGCATCGGGGGGGAGGGGGTGGTGGTGATGCCTGATGGAATGCAGCTGCTCACGGAGCGCGCAGACCCGTATGCCTGTGCAGGGGTGAGGCCCTATGCACTGCCTGCAGGTGCACCCAATTGCACACAATCAAACCCCGACCCCCCATGGGGGGGTGCCCGGCTAGGGGCCCACCCCTTGGCCAGCCCTGCCATCAGAGGCCCTGTATAACAGTTCATCTCCCCCCCTGGGGCCCCACCACCATGCAACGGGACAGGGCAGCCACCTATTGGTTGCACCTCGCGGTCGCAGCCAAGTGGGTCCGCGACTACACAGAGAAGCTGCACCTCCTTACCGTGGAGGTACACCTGGCCATCCGGCTGCAGGTTTCCCTGGCCTGGAGAGCTGAAAGGGCCTGCAGGGCACACCACGGGTGCAGGAGAGCCCGTGCTCACCTCAGGGCACTGAGGGTCTCTGGGGAAGATTGGCAGGCTGTGAGCTGGAGCCAGACCTGGCCCACAGCGGTCCGCGAGGCTGCCAGGCACCTCCTGTGGGCAAGGGAGATCATGCGCCAGACAGCTCTGCTCACTATGCCCATTGGCAGATGCCTATGGGTCGCAGAGTGCCCACAGACTTGGTGGGCTAGGGCGCTGGCCCAGTGGGAAGAACCAGCCTGGAGGGCCCACTTCAGGATGGACAAGTGCACCCTGCTCCGCTTAGCGGAGCTCCTCACACCCTAGCTCGAGCGTCAGCACACCTACATGCGGACCCCCATCCCCATGTTCCAGCAGGTGGCAATAGGGGTCTGGGCCCTAGCAACGCCCGACTCCTCCCGGTCCGTGTCCCAGCACTTCGGGGTAGGGCTCAGCACTGTCGCCTGTATCCTCCAGGATGTGTGCGAGGCAGTGGAGGACGTGCTCCTGGACAGAACGATCCAGCTGGTGGACCAGGGGGCCATGATGGCGGGATTCATGGCCGGAGGCTTCCCCAACTGCATGGGAGCCGTGGATGGCACCCACATAGAGATACTCCGCCCCTCCTCCAGGGAGGCACTAGAGTATGTGAATAGGCACGGGTATTACTCCCTGAAGCTGCAGGGGGTGGTGGATCACCGGGGCCGGTTCATAGACATCTACATGGGAAACTCCGGCTGCAGTCACGACACCCCCTGTATCCTGGGGGACCCTGCCTACCCCCTGACCCGGTTGTTGATGAAGGTCTACCCTCTCCCGTGGACCCCTGCAGAGGTGCTGCCTGTGCTCCAGCTGGACCATGGTGGAGCGTGCCTTCGGGGCCCTCAAGCAGCGCTGGAGGAGTGTTGCTGGCCGGCTTGATTACACCGTGGAGACCTTGGCCCTGGTGATCTGTGCCTGTTGTGTGCTCCACAATGTATGCGAGACAGAGGGGGCAGCCCTGGAGTACCCCGAGCCCCACCGGGACCCTATCCATCTTCGCCAAGTGCTCCCGCACCATGCCTGTGATGGCCTGTTCCAGCCTCCTGAGCACCTCCACCTGCCTGCTGTGTTCCCGGCACTACCGCCTCTGCTCCAGGTGCACCTTGGCTTGGAGCCTCCTGTCCCTCACCTCCGCCCGCTCCAGGGACCACTCGATGGCCGTCTCCATCCGGTCCATAGCCGCTATCATCCTCTCCCCCTGTTCCACCGAGGTCTGGATGATCTCCTCCGCCTATTCCTCCCTCCACCTGCGGACCTGTGCCCGGTACTCCCTCATGCGCTGTGCTGGGGCCATGGGCCCTGGGGACGCTGGCTGCCGGGGTTGCCCTGTTGGTACGGGAGGGTGAGTCCAATCCTGCCCCGGGTCCCTGACCCCTGCCTGGTATGGGACAGGGGCCCCTTGGGCCCCTGGACATCTCTCCTGGACCCTCCCCACCCTTTGACCCCGGCCCATCCCACCCCCTCCGACTTCCCGGGGACCCCCTCTCTGCACCCTGGAGTGCCCTCCCGACTGGACCACCTGCCTCACCTGGTTCCTGCACCTGCTGACTGGGCTCCTCGGCGGCTGCCTGCTCAGCCTCCTGGGTCTGGTCCTGGGGTGTTCTGTGGCCTGCAGGTGAGGAGGGGGGGTTGTGGGTGTAGGGGTGTGTGGTTGGACGACCTGAGGAGAAGCCCCCCTCCCGCCTTGCCTGTGGGGGGCTGGGGCTGGGGCTGGCCCATCCTTCCCTACTCCCCTCGGCCCTTGGCCCCATGGTCCTGGTCCCTCCCCCCTCCAGGTAGCCTGCTTACCCTCAACGTCTGTCTCGGATCCCTCCGAGGCTGGCCCCTCGGTGTGGGAGTGCTCCCCCATGGACCACTGCCTGAGGGTGATGAGGGTGCTGTCCTTGGACTCTGCATGCCTGGCCTGGGGGTGTGTGCTCTCCGGGCTGCTGTCGGGGGGGTCTGCAGGTGCCGGAGGTCCCAGGGTGTTCCTCCTGGTGGTCCAGGACCCTGGAGCTCATGTCTACCAGGGGGGTGGAGAGGGGAGGGGGTAACTCAGCCCATTCCCTGCCCTGGACCACAGCTCTCCCCACGAGCCTTGGGGCGACTATAGACCCCTTCATGTGCAGGATGCGGTCGAGGGCATTGTAGAATGGGGCGGTCCAGGCACCATGTCCTGACCACCTATTGTTGTCCCAGATGGCCTTGTACCCCCTCTTCAGCTTCTTGACCTTGGAGCGGCACTGTGCCATGATGCACTGATGCCCCGCCGCATCCATGTCCCGCACTATGTCCTGGTAGACATGCTGTTTGCGCTGGTTGAGCGTGAGCTTCAGCTGGTACTCCAGGGTCCCCCATATCCTTATGAAGTCCTGGGTCTCCTGGAGCCCCCACTGGCCCCCTCTGTGGTAGGCCTTCCTCCTTCTTCTCCACCGTGGGTCATCCTCCTCCTCCGCCGCCTCCGCCTCCACCTCCACCCAGGCAGGGCCGGTGTCCTCCGGGGGCTCATCCGCCCGGGCCCTTTTCTGTGTCTGTGGGGACAGGGAGTGGGGGGTATAGGGTTGGGTGCGGGTCTGGCCCCCTTGCAGGGTGCCCCTTCCCCCTCCTTCCTTCCTGGCGCCCGGGTGTTCCCCGTGCCCCCCTGGGTGCCCCTGAGCCCCCTGTTCCCCTCCCCTTGATTCCCCTTACCCATTTCCTGGGTGCCTCCGCCTCCCACGGTCTGCTTGTTGTCCCCAGGGCATCATGTCCCAGCTGCTGTGGGTGTTGTCCTTGCACCTCCTCCATCCTGAGCACGACCCCCTGCTCCCCCTCCTCTGCCTGCGCTCCCTCCACCACGGCCCCTTCATCCTCCTCCTCCTCCACCACCCCTTCATCCTCATCCTCCTCCACCACCGTCGCTTTCTCTCCCGCTGCTCTCTTCTGCCTCCCTCCTCGCTCCATCCTGCCATGCTTGCCTGCTGCAGATTTCCCTTTAAATCTCCCTCCGGTGGTTGTGTTGTTGCTGGTTGCCTGGCAGTGATGGTGCGTGCATTGTCCATGGCTGGGGATCGTTTCCTTTGGTTCCATCGGGTGATTGGCATCCAGACGTTACTTTTTGTTGGTTCCCAGTGGGGCTCTCTTTGACCACGCTTCCTGCGATATTCCCCCGGGTAGCCCGGGAAGCGTGGTTGAAATTGACCCCAAGTGGGTATTGAGCGTGGTGAACATCTGGCGGGCGCCGAACAGACTTTCAGAGCTCTTTGGCCCCGCCGCGGAATTGAGCGTGGTTCACTGTGGTTGAGCATGATCTCGTAAAGTCTGAAAATACCCAATGAGGCAAGGATCAAGATGGGGAGGGGATTAGCTACAGGAGCATCAATCCCGATTAAGAGAGGTGTGCATTAGGGGTGTGTCCTGGCTCCCCTCCTCTTTAATCTTTATTTATCAGATTTGGGTAGTTACATCAACCCTGACGAAACTCATGCAGCTAAGATTGGAGAAACCTTTGTTAGCTTCGTACAGTTTGTGGATGATTTAGTTTTCCTTGTTCAAACCGAAAAGGGTATGAGAAGGGCGTTGGCAGCCTTTGGCCAATTCTGTTCTATTAATGGATTGGAGGTTAATGCCCATAAATCTAAAATAATGATTGTGGGGAAAAAAACTCGGTCCCCTGACTGGGTTACCAGTCTGGGTAAGATAGTAGTGGTCACTTCCTTTAATTATTTAGGAGTTACCTTTTCCAATCGGGGGTCATGGAACTTACATCTTCAAAACGGAGCAGTTAAGGCAACCACGACAGTTAGAATGCTTTCCAAGACTATGTATCTATCAAAGGGAGTTTCTCTATCTACCTTTCTCAAAGTTTATAAAGCCAAAATCCCTGCAGTATTATGCTTTGGGATGGAACTTGTCCCTTCTCCTAACATACTCATTCTTGAAAGGGTCAAAATGCATTTCTGAGAAAATTGATGTGAGTGGGGCCTAGTGTTCCAGGGGCTGTTTTAAGAGCTGAGACTGTCACTCTCTCAATACAGGCCCTGACAAGGATGGCTTATATAAGATACTGGGTGAGGCTGTTGCAGCAGGAAGAGAAAGTCTGGACCTTAAGCTGCCTCAAGGAAAAACTAACATATGTAGGTCCTAGGAGCTGTCCTTGGATCGCTTTCTTGGGGCGGATGATCAATACTCTGGGTTTCTCATTTGCTCACTTCCACGGGAAGAGCTTGATGGAAATAAAATCTGAGATATGTGGGAGGATTAGAGACGTTGAGCAACAAGAAGATACGAATGTTGTTGGCTCATGGAAAATAGCCCCACGGATAAGCCAAATCAAACTGACCTTCTCTTTTGAATCTTATTTGGATTAGCTTAATAATCCAAATATACGGCGGGCATATTCTTATCTGCAGTTTCAGTTGGTGCCAACGGCAGTCACAAAGGGTAGGGTCCAGTGTATCCCCTTTGCCCAGAGGTTATGTAGCTGTTCTATGAGGGAGGTTGGGGACATTGAACATCTGGTATTGAGGTGTGCTGTCTTTGCAGATTTAAGATCAGTTTGGTTGGCCCCTTTGATGGCTAACGGTCTTTCCTTCAGAGATGAGGGGTCTTATGTATACTTACTTACCTTATCACAGGAGGAGGAGGTGAAGGCATTAGCTTCCTTTGCCTTATTGGCATCTAAGAGAGGGTACACCAACCATCTTTAAAGTGATTTCTAGCCTATTTTGTTAAGTGTCTAGGATTTGGATACGGGATATGCATTCTATCTCAGATGAGGTAATTGGAGATATGATTCTCTGTTGTTCCTGCTCAATATTGGTGTCATCTATAATTGATTGGGAACTTGAGTTGACAGGCCTAAATATGTTGTTATTTGGTTGGGATAGTCCTCATGAGAATCATGAGGAATTATAAGGCATTTGGATAACTGGATAAGAAAAATGAAGTGGTATATTAATACATTGTATTTCCTGTATGCCAGATTGGTTGACTAGTGATGACTAGTGATGAAGGACTATAAGGGTAAGATCATTAGAGTTTATATCACGGATTAATTACCTGTATTCATGTGAGTCATTAATCTTAAAATAACTCCAAGGACAAGATAACTTGACATATTATTGTAACTGTTAATTGGCGGCAATTGTTAAACTAAAACTTTTTTCTAACTTGTATAATTGCAATGAGGATTAGAAATGTTGGTTGTTGTATCTTAATTCATATTTTGTATTATGTGTATATATTTGTCTTTTGGTGGCAAGGGCGAAAGCCAGCCAGTAATAAACCATTATCTAGCTATCTCTTAAGTCTTATGTTTTGTATGATCAATTCCAATTTAAAAACTTTTTTTGGAGGGGGGGCGAGGTTCAGTCAGTAGGTAAAAGTTCAGGAGACAGGGGGTGTAGTGAGGAGTTGAGAAGAGAATTGTCCCCATTTTGTTTGGACTGTTGTTATTCCACTGATTGTGGTTGGCTGAGATAGTCCCATTCCACTCTAGTAAGACAGCCATATGGCCATTATGAAAATTACAGCATTCTGGTTGCCTATTAGTGGAATCTATCCAAAGAAGATCGTAGGGTTTTGCATACTGGTTAAGAAATAATTCTACTAACAATATGTAAATCATCTCCAGTTTGCCAATTGGGATTCTGGAATTTGTGTAATGGAAGCAGCTGCCAGGACAGTAACTATTCAGAACCTCTGTGCTGTTACTGGCTGGAATAACCCCCTTTCCATTGCACAGAGAAATTATTTGCTCATTTTTCTTTGCTCTTGTAGGTCTAGAGCCTCCACTTGTATTCTAATTAAGATTAATGTGTTAGTGAAAACTTGTTGACACCGTAAAAGTTAATAACCCAAGGCATGTCTGTGTAAAATGCTACTGAAGTTAACTTAATTGAAGTAATTGTAATACTGTTAAAACTGAACAACATGGAGCACATTGACAAAGGCCAAAACAGCTTGGGGCTACTGCTGGAATTGTATTAGCCTACTGAGTAATGATGTAGTGTGGCACTGCTATAAAAAAACTCTATATCTCTCTGTACTTCACTTGGAGATAATAGAAGGCTTCCTACTTCCAATGCAGGAAGGGAAAGCAGCAGATGAAGTCAAAGTAGAATATGATTGGAGGTGGGTTTTTAACTGTGCTTGCCGTATCAACTGAAATTCTTCATTATTTAATCATCATAAGCTATTATCATCACCATGCTATTTTCCTTTATTTTGTACCACTAAATAATAGGTCTCTCTCTCTCTCTTTCCCCACCCAACCTACACATATACACATACAGCCCCATGTAGCTGCTTCATGCACCAGAATGTATAGATTCAGTATAGAATCCCATAGGCATATGTCAAAGTAATGATTCCATAGCTTCCCAATTTCTTTCAAATGTTTTATAAAAGCTGCAAAACTCCAAACCATCAGCTCATCTTCTTCTGCTTTCAATGGAAACTTTTCCACAGCATTACAATACTGAAGGCTTGAATTGCTCCTACCAGACTGCAGTGAAGAACATCCAATTGCATTGGTAATTGTTAGGGATGGGCAAACAGGTCGCAGTTCGGGTTCGGCCATTCGGTTTGGCCGCGTTCGGTTCGGCCGTTCGGTGCGGTCACCGGGTTCAGGTTCGGCTGTTCGGTTCAGCCGTTCAGAAACCAGTCTCGCGAGAGGATGAGCCAGAAACCGGAAATTTATGTGCGTGCGGAGCTGTGTGGCGAGTGAGTGTGTGTTTGGCTGTATTGGTGTTCAGTTGTGTGTTCTGGTTGGGTTTGGGTGTGCTGTTGTGGTTTTTGTGGTTGGTGGGTGTTGTGTGTGTTGTGGGTAACTGTGTTTTGTGTGTGTGATTTTCAAATACATTTTTTTTTTAAAAAAATGAAGAAGGCTGCCTTGTTGCTTCCCCGGCTGGGAGCCAACTTTGTAGTCGAGGAGGAGGTCGCTGCCCCGCCACGAAGTACACCTTCTGTGGTGGTGACAAGTTCCTTGGAGGAGGAGCAAGCCTCAGGAGGTGCTGCCACCAGGTTTGTAAACTTTTTTTTTACTTAGCATCCCCTAGCACTCCAGGGAAGAGGGCGGGATTTGCACATGCCAGCCAGGGCCTCCTTTCTAGTTGCAATCCCTAGCATCCCCTAGCACCCCAGGGAGGAGGGCAGGATTTGCACGTGCTTTCTAGTTGCAATCCCTAGCACCCCAAGGAGGGAGGACTAGAGGCATCATCATCATAAATGCATTATATTACTTTGGTGTTCTTAATGTGTTCCCATTTCAGATAGGAATCGGATGCCAGCCCCAGCTCTCCTGCCACTGTCAGGTCAAGGAGGACCCCTAGGCCAAGGTCACCAGTAACACCCCCAGACATCCGGCGACCAAGGTCAGATGTCTGGAGGTATTTTGACAAGGGCAATAGAGTTGCCACATGCAAGGTAAGGCACGGGAACTGGAACAATAGGGAATGAATTGCCCTATGACCTGCTAGGAACGGAAGTCTCCCGCAGAGAGAGATTGGCCACCCAGTCCACCCACTTGTGGAAACAGAATGCAGACAGGGCTTGACAGACCATTGGTCTGACACAGTATGGCACTTCTTATGTTCCTATCTTTTTCTGCTCTTTTTAGATCTGCAAGAAAGTTTCCCGCCAGCAGAGGGAGGGGACCACGTCGGGGCTCATCACTCACATTGAGAAGATCCAATTTCCTAATAATTAACTACAAAGGTCTTGTCTTACAAACACACTGTATCCCTATCTATCTCTATAACTAAGCTAATTACTATGTATAGCTATCTAGTAACTTTCTATCTAATAACTATCTATACAATATTACACAGGGGGAAACACAAAGAACACAGGGAGGGGTACAAAACTGAAATGAAACTCAATCTAATAATATTCCCACTCGAAATAAATCCAAAACTTAAAACAGGGGAAGGGAATCAGGGACGGAATAAGAGGGAGAGGGAAAGGATTCAATGGAGGAGGAAGGGGTATAGGAAGATTGAACACAGGGAGGGATAAAAACAAAAGTAACTAAATCTATCTAAGCTAACCTAAATAAATGAGAATATAGAAGTAGATGGGTTGGATGGTTAAAATAGGAGGAGGATGGCAATGGATTAGGAATAGGAAGGAACAAAAACTGCTGGGAGAGAGGGACCCTTCTGAAATGCCTGCTGTTCAGGAACAGTGACTAGCTAGAAGGTGTTGGGAAGGGGGGAGACAAACAGTTTTGTTTCTTGCTGCACCCACCTCACTGCAAGCGCCATTGGCTCCGTGCAACCTAGCCCGTGGCCAATCGCAAACTGCCAAGCCAGTGGTCTGAGGTGAAAAGGGATGGTGATTGGGCATGCTGGCTGCTACTCCAAGCCTCTCCACCCCTGTTGCCTGGAAGTCTGCTCCACAGCTGACTCACCCTCCCTGTCACGTTTAACCTTCCAGTGACACTTTTTTTGCCACCCAAAGTCACCCGAATGTGATCCAAACTGACTGAATTGTTCGGTCATTTTGACGTTCGGATCTAGTTCGGTTCGGCCAGTTTGGGTTCAGATTCGGGTTCGGTCGTCCGAACAGACCTAGTTCGGGCCGAACTCTGAACTTCCGAACCACGTTCACCCATCCCTAGTAATTGTAGTAAAGTCAGTTGATAGTTTCCTCCTCCCAGGACACTCCTTTAAGTTCTAAAATCAAAGTTGTAAGAATAAGGAAGTATTTCTTTAAGCTGTTTATGCAGGAACTGGATTTTCAAGCCTAGCATATTATGCAGTACTGAAATGAATTAAATGAATTATTCAGACAAGCTAATTATTTGCTAAATTAGGCCAATTCACATTTCTTTATGCTAAAAATTTTTTGAGGTTGGAGTCAAAAGAATTTTTTATGAAATTAATGACTGGAGGGTTTTACATTGCTGCTTCTCAAAACCTATGCTTGTTCTCAGTGACTGCTGATTAGAATGGGAGCAACGTCACTTCCGGTAGCGTGGGGGAATGTCTAAACAGCCCCCACACAGGTTTCTTTACCTGCTTATCTTTGGAGGTGCTTTTTCAGCACCACGTGTATAAGTGGTCTGAGAGTGCTATATAAGTAATAATAAGAGTTTATTTCATTCACTTTGTTTTTCAGTGTTTTGTTAGTTGGTACTTCATGTCTTCAGCAGGTTTTTTGATATTTAAAAAAAAAAAAGTGAGCAAAAATTTATTTTATCTTGTGTAGGAAAAGTCAGGAAAAGTTCCGCACAACAAAATACTGGAAAGCAAATTGAATGGAGTAAATAAAGCAAGATACCAAAGTGAATACAGAATACTGAAATCACCATGAACTGAATATAGAAGTACCAAGCTATCAATTTCTGCAATCATAATGAGTATAAATAATCACAAATTTTCAAAATTATATTCATTACAATCCTAAAATTAAGAGCACTCTCATCATACCAATAATGAAAGACAATAAGTAAACATATAGGTACCAGAAGTTTTTGTAAGTTATTTTAGGAGAAAACATGTATCCATCCCAGTATTTTTCAAGTGGCTTCATTCCTGTAGTATAATGTTGTATATTAATATTATACGACTGTATTAACAGTATTGGGTATTACAATGGAGATAATATTTTCTTCATAATGATACATAAATGAATGTATGAAATAATATAATCTATTGACAATCTTCCTGAGAGTGATGCCCCCTACAGTGCAAAAGGTCTAGTCAGACACATCCATAGTTTCAGTCCCATTTACTTTGCTGGACACAAACTATTTCAATCCAGCAGATGGAAGGCACCCCCCACTGAGATATATGTAAAATGCTCAGTGAAGGAAAGGTATGAAATAAACTTATGATGAAGAACACCCTTTTTAGCAATCTGTACTCCACAGTTAGATTTTGAGTCTCTCTTTCTGGGTGTTTTTAAACAAGCAAGGCCCTCCGACATGGAAAACAGTAACAGAGGCTATTCGGGAGCAAATGTGGGTCAGAGAATCGTGTCAACACATATTCCACCACCCTGGCCATTGTGTCTAACGACGCCCTAAGAGAACAATAGAGAACTCTATGTTTTGTAGACAATGGATGTTCACAAACATGATGGTGGCCCATTTAGGCCTGCTGTGACCCACTTGGCCCATGGGCTACCATAACATTTGTTGGAACCTTTCCAGAGATTTCCCCCAGATTTCTTCCAGGTGTTTTAGCGGCTAGCCCAGGCTGTGATCCCTGAGACACAGCCTGAGCTACCATCTGTCCAATCAGGCCAGAGTGACCTACAGCAGGCTATAACGTTTGTTATAGCCTGTCGTGACCCGGGCTGGATGGGGCTCACCATGGCTGTCCACCATGACTGCCGGCTATGGTGTGGGCAGGGCGCTGTGTGAAGTGCAGAGGCAGGACTCCCTGGCCACATGTTCATGAAGTTCCCCTACCACCCCCCAGCCTGGCAACATGAACATTTGTTCCACAGCCGGACCTGACCCTGCCTGGGCTGCCAGCAGCTTCCCAGTCCATATCTAGTTGTGACAGCAGTGGTGCACCATCACTTGTGTTAACATTCAATCAAGCAACTACTCATTGAGTTCCAAATAGAATCTTTTTCATTTCTATAACTTTGTATTTTATAAATCATTTATATAACTTTTGTCATTTTAGTCATTAATTATATTCATTTATATAACTTTAAATCAAATATATACAGCACAGAGTAAATAGGATAATCCATGATTATATTAAGTACTTCTAAATACTTGCTGTGAGTTGTTTATTGTTGTTTATATGACACCATCAGTCAGGAATGATGTCAAGGTTTAGCAAGGAGTATTGTACATCCTCCCTCCCCCCGCCCCCCTGCAAATATATTATGTCCTCTGGTACCCTAGTCACAAGAGGAGAATTGTTTCATATTATGTGCAGTAAAGCTTTTTTTCCTTCACAGTTTACCAATATTTTG
Source organism: Sphenodon punctatus (assembly GCA_003113815.1). NCBI lineage: Eukaryota > Metazoa > Chordata > Lepidosauria > Sphenodontia > Sphenodontidae > Sphenodon > Sphenodon punctatus. Next base: position 904,316 of record QEPC01004016.1, read on the forward strand.
TTGTGTGGATCTTTTCATGACATTTCCTGTATTATATCACACAGGCCTATTCATTTCAAATTCAATTAAAACAAAAAAAGCCAAAGACACGAGTCAGTTTAATGACAATATAGTCTTTGCTTCTCAGACTTACTGTTTTAGTGTCACCCCTGCCATCAAAAATAAATGCTTGCTTTGAAAACATCTAACATTAAAATTAAACCAGGGAACAAACAAACAAGGGGACGGAGTGACAAAGGTTAAAATAATTATGGGCAAACACAGGTGTAAATGAGATGGCAAATTAAGAATGCCATCAAGGAAGAAATGGATGTTAAGAGATTTGAAAGATTATTAAGAAATGTAAATTGCTTTTTAATATTGTATAAGTATTGTTATTTGCTGAATTCATCTTTTTGTTGATATTGATGATGATTTTTCCTGTCTTTGCTTACAGATGTCAGACCTTTAGTTGTTTCTGTTGTGCTATGTCCCACATCCACCCAGTTAGGACATGCCATAAGGGAAACATATCTCAAGTACAGTTTAACAGAGGGTTGACTTCCAGTGAGGAAGGGCAAATGGCTGTTGGCACAACAGAAATGCAGTGGGTGGCTAGATTAGATTAAACCTATTGCACTGCAAGTAAGTATGCAGTTATGAAGACTAAAAATATTGCTAAAGTTATATATTTAGTCAACAGAACTGTATTTTAACAGCTCTTTTGATATGCTCTAGAAAGACTAAGTTGTATACATTTCATCTGTAATGATATATCTGTCCATGAGCATGGAGAAAAAATGGCATGCTTTCTTAGACTTCTGCTCTACAATTTCTAACGTAGAGCTGGCTGTAAATTACAGAGGGAATTAATTATACCTCTCTTGCTACACCAGGGCATCAAATAATGGATTGGTTTGTGTATATTTATATATGTTCCTGCTCCAATCTCTAGCATTCAGGCAAAAGTTTGGTTAGCTAATAACCAGATGTCTCATTTCTAGGAGACTGCATTATATTCGGTAAAGTCCAATGGATAGCAGAATTGGAACTAGAAAGTCCTGAGTTCAAAGCTTTATCTCATTGGTTAACTTGGGCAAGTCACTTCTTGAAAGAATCGTTGGAATTTTATTAGTGGTAAAAAAACAAAGTTTCACTGCCTACTGTGCCAGGACCTGTTAGAGCTCTGGCTAGGCATCAGCAGAGTTTACACACAGCAAAAAGAAAAATAGCTCGAATTCTCAGTAGCAACAGCTTAGAAGTAATCAACACCTTGGAGATTGTTTCAAGATTGAAAATAATCTTCTTTATTGAGAAATACATTGTGATAGGAAAGGCCTATCCCTAGATCTTTCTATCTAGCTACCACCAGCATGGTGGCCAGTCATGGTGAAGGTCAGAGAAAGAAGGAAGGAATGGAGAAAGGTCAGGAAGAAGGAGGAAGTCCAGTAGGAGCTTCCTGGGTGCATCCTACCTGAGAGGGGGAAGGTGTAAGGAATCCTGCACCTGCAGCCCCGCCTCGGCACATCCCGCGATCCTTGATCCAACCGCATTCCCCCACAGTGCCTCCCACCTCACTGGAGCTCCCCACTGCATCCCCGCCGGGGGTTTCAAGCAGGGGTTCCCCTGCAACTAGAGAAGCACGTCGACAGGACGGCTCCCTGCCTGCCAGGTGTAGGAACGTCATGCTACCTCCTCCTGCCGCCTGCGCTCCAGGGGGCAGGACTGAGCATGGAGCGTCGCTGGCAGAAGCCACACCCCCTCGTTGCGCCGCTCAGAGCGACTCCGGAAACACCCTGGACTCTAGGGATAAAAACCCACTGTGGGGCTAACCACGCTACTGGTGATCGGAGCCTTGTGCTCGTGAGACTGGCCCCCTCCCTTGTTCCTTGTGCTTTGTGGACCCTACTTGTGGCAATTGCATAGCGAGAGTGGAAGGACTGCTTGTGGTACGTGTGTGGGTGAGTGACTGCTGAGTGGCGGTGCTAGGCATGGATCATAGAGTTAAGCTTGCATTTCCTTTTAATATCTGGGGAGCACTATAGCCTGGGCCCTTTCCATGGATACAAGACCTGTCCTACCCTCCCCCTCCTGGGGCGTGACACTCCCAGGATCCCACTACCCACACCTGCCCTTTTCCCTTTCCTTTTCCCTGGTACGTGTGGTATTACTAGCAGCAAACAGGGTGTGCGATTACCCAGTTGCCTGATGATGACACAGGCTGGGGACTCATCATCCTGATAGCCCTATTCCAACCTGAGGGCGTGTTTTCCCAGGCATAGCCTTGCTGCTTCCCCTCTCCCTTGGTGTGCATGGTTACCCATTTCCCCTGGGTCCCTCCATTGTGAGGACCTTTCTACCCCCTGGTCCCCACAGAAGGGGGGCTTAGAAGCTGAGATCAGAAAGGTTAAAGTGACACACACACTAACTCACTATCTCTACTCCCAATGCCCCTAGTGGTCATTAGGGTTTGTTGGTGCAAAAGGTTGATGTCATCTGGAGCTGTTTCTCTGACAAGAAGAACCAGAACTGCAGGGCTGGGGGCATACCAGTCCATGGGAGAGGAGTGGTGCCCTATCACTGTACAAGCCTGAATTCCTATCTCTAGGACTTTTTAGGTTTTTCTACAAACTATAGGGATGGATTCTGTTGTTTTATAAATCAGGACTGTGTAAAGTTCTCAACAACAAGAGCTCGTACCCAAATCATTTTATGGCCAAGAGTTGCAAGATATACGCATACATACATCATGAAGCCTCTTCCAAGCAGAGTTTCACCCTTCCCCACCTCTCCTGCTTTGTGACTGGCTGGCAGATCTGGTGCTCTGTGGTCCTGCCTGCTGAGATTCTGAGGAGCAGCTGAGATTCAGGTGCAGTGAATTAATACTCAGGATCATTAAAGCAGTGCATGTCCTCAGAGTAGTCAAGGCCAAGAGCCATACTTGAATTTCCAAAGAGCCACATGTGGCTCCCAAGCAACAGTTTGCCCATCTAGGGAATAGATTTATATAATTTTTAAAAAATGAGTAGCTTTATTACTGATGCAGTCAGATAAAATTTTAGGCAGATTATTTTTTGCTATCTTTAACATTTCTCTCCACTTAGGAGAATCACTGTCAATGCACTCTACTTTTCCAATATTTTGCCATTTTCAGAAAATGGTTTCACATCAAAATGACCCAACTGGCCATTAAATCAATAGCTGTAACAATTCTAGTTACACAAACATTATATTGATATGGGACACACGAAACATACTGAATGAGGACTTCATTTTCCAAGGCTATATTTCTACAAAATACAGGCAACCTACTTCCTGTATGAAACTTCTCCACCCCACCTTGTCCTGCCAGCCTAACTGTTCTGGAGGGAAAACAGCGAGGGATGAGAGGAAAATTAGTGTTCCTGTTCCTAGATTATTTTGCTTTTATTGAGACAATTAATAACAATTTTTTATAAGGATATGTTTTTGTTAAAGTGTAAGGCCTCAAGTCAGAGACCAGGCAAAGTTATGGAATATCAGGTCCAGGCATATGTTCTGGCAAGATTTGGCAGAAAGGGTCAAAAAGAGTAGGAGCAATCTAGAAGCATAGTCAGAAACAAGCCAAGAGGTCAAGCCAGAAGATCATTCTAAACAGGCAAGAAGGGCTGGAGAGAAAGGATGGGAAGATTGGTAACGGATCAATATGATTCGCCCAATTTTTGGGTGAATCAGGAGAATCGTATTGATCCAATTTGATGATGGGGGATCTGATGTCTCCATTGGATCCCACAGGAAGGATAAAGATCCTTCCAAAGTACCCATCCTGATACCAGTTTTGCCTCCCCCAGACCCTTGCCTGGTGCCCGCCTCTCCCGGACCACTGATTCTTCCTTCCTGCACCAGCATCTGCTGCAGAAGTGCTGCTGGGGTGGGCAGGCAGAATTCCAGGGGAAACAAGCACCAGGCAGGGGTTTGAGGGAAGGAGAGCTGAGATTAGAGGGGTCATGCAGGGGTGGGGAGGAAGGTAGTTTGCTTACCTTTTTTCCCCCTATGCTCTGGTGACCCAAGGTAGCTGGCATGGAGTTGGTGACCCATTTGCTCATGTTCCAGAGAGTGCTCTTCCAGATCACGGTGATCCTCCATACACAGCTAGAGAGGGATCAGATGGAAATGAGAACACGCATACCCACAGAGCAGAGCAGAGCCATTGCCATTTGGATGCTCACCACACTGGATTCCTGCTCCATGGCGCAGCAGTTTGACATGGGAACATCCACCATGGGTGCCATCCTGATACAGTTCTGCAAGGTTATTGAGACTCTGATGAACAGAGTGGTGCAATTGATCAAACCTAAGGAGGTGATGGAAGGATTTCAGGTAGGGTGGGGAGGGTAGTTCCCCAATTGCAATGGAGTGACTGATGGCATCAACATCACCGTCATCTGCCCATGCCCATATTTATTTATTTATTTATTTATTTATTCAAATTTTTACCATGCCCTTCCCCTAAGATTCCATAGCTGGGATGAGTACATCAACCAGAAGGCATACCACATGTCTTGTTGGTGGTAGTGGACCACCATGTCCGGTTTATGGATGTGGTGGCCAGCTGCCCTGACTGGAGCTAGGAAGCCTGCATCTTGTGGCAGTCCTCATTCTTTGCCCAGATGTATATGTGGGTCTTTTGACCCAACGTCATCAGCAACACAGAGCGGGTTTTCATGAAGCCTGTCCTCTTGGGGGACCCAGTCTACCCCATGATGCCCCTCTGATGGTCACAGCTGCTTGTGTCTTATACAATATCTGTGACTTGGATGGTGACACCTTAGAGTACCCGCTCTCCATTGCCTGTCACAAGCCTGTACCCCTGTACAGAGAACAGATGAACTGCACCAAGAACCACATAGCCAGAAAGATACAAAACACCTTGTGCCAATATATAGGCTGTATGGCCAATACAAACTTGTAAATATCTATAAATACACTGGAGCCAGACAGGTGCAGATCCAGGAGGGATGGGAGGCCTTTACCTGTGATCTTGGGGTCAAACCAACCCCTCCAAGAAAAAACAAACATTAAAATATGTTAATTAGTAGCTCTTCAAGTTTGAGCTTTTAGGACATTGTCACCGGCACCTCTGGACATAACATACTAAAATTTCAGCGTAATACCTCTTACTGTTTGTCTCCTATAAACAAAAAAGTAGCATTTTTCAAACAGACCCCAGGTTTCCATAGAGTTTGCCTATTGGGGTCTAATGGACCCCAAGCCAATGCATTTCAATAGGGGTCAAATGGACCCCAGCTTAAAATAAACCAAAATAAACAGTTTTCAAGGACCATTCAGATAGAAAGGGGACATGGAACTCAAGGCCACTTCAGACTGGCAGCAGCAATGAAAATGAACCCCTTCACTGCTATTATTTTGTGCTTTGTATCGTGGTTGGACAAAACAATGAGAATATGCTAAGTATTGGGTCTACAACTTTGAGCTTGCAACACATTGTCACTGGTACCTCTGTCCATAACATGCTCAAATTTTAGCCATATATCTCTTAACGTTTGTCTCCAATGACCAAAAAAGTGCCAGGGTGCAAACGCACACAAGGTGTCAATGGAGTTTTCCTATTTGGTTTTAAACAAACCTTTTCTGTTTCTTTTCTCATTTGTTCAGGTAATGTTAGGTATCATTTCTTCAGCCTAGGTTAAAGTTTCCCTTCTGGGGTCAGTTTGTGGAGACAAGAATCCTAGGCAAACAAAGAAATGCAAACAAGCCCTGAAGCATCCTAGTCAACAACAAAAGAAATGCAAATAGCAGGCTATAAAGGTGCTGAGTGTACTCCACAGTCCTTAGAAAGGCTTGACTATAAGGCAGAGCCAGTAATTTGCAGGAGAGAATTTGCATTTGGGGCGAACTTGGGGAGTGAAAACAATCCCCATAAAATAGACTCTTTCATGTGTTTCTCTGTGTGTGTGTGTGTGTGCGTGCGTGCGCGCGCTCCCAGGGTTTAGTTTGAAGATGTGGGACACAGACTATGTTTGGGGGATAAAACAGACCACACCTATTATGGGTTTTTCCCATAGGGGTCATATGAACCCCAAGACCTGGCGAGTGCAATTTTTTTTAAGTCCGAAGGTAGCTGTACAGAACATGTTATCAAATAAACCAGGAAATTTATGCACTTTTACTGAGGTGTCTTATTGCAAAGTACCTAATATATACACTTGCCTACTGGATGAAACAACACCATGGAGGGAGCAATAATTGGGTATACCTACATGGAGAAGGCCACAAGGAGGACCTAAAATGAAGGGAGACTGGGTGGAATGATGGGGACAAGCTGTGGGAGTGACTGGACTGAGGGAAGAGGGCCTGGGAGGACTTAGAGTGAAGGGGAGCGTCTGCTAGGGGAGTGCAATGCATTTTTGTTATTATGACAACAAAAATGAAAATTTATATTTTTATTTTTGTTATTGTAATAATGAAAAGGAAATATAATAATAATGAAAACAAAAGTGAAAAAGAATTTTCATTTTCAAAATAACGGGAAAACACTAAAAAAAGTATTGCTGGCTGTAACGTTTTTATTTCTTATTCAATTAAGATGAAACTTGAAAAGAGATTGTACCCTAAATGGAGGGTGCTCTGTGTACCAGATCTCAGAACAATTTGATAAAGGGAACCGATTTTATAAGCAATTGAATGTTGTGATTTAAAAAAAAAACTGCATTCACATTCCTGGCTACAACTTCCTTATTTTCCATCCAATTTACATGACACCTGGGAAGATGATGTCATTTCTGAAGAGGACCTATCCTGCCAAAAGTCAGAAGACTGAATAAAGAGTCCTGGTGTTATAAGCCATTAACTTGAAAAAACATTTCTGGCTGTAACATATTTATATTCCATCCAGCTTATAAGAAATTTGGCATGAACGAATCCCACACCTTCCCTGTCATATCTCCAAAATTACAGGACAATTTGATAAAAGGACCCAATTTTATAAGCAATTGAATTTATCACCTTGAAGACCATTATTCATATAAATCGCAGTACATGTAGTGCCAGTCGGAGGCAGGCACCTGGCATGGCAGAGGGAGGGAGGCTGTAGGAGGGAGGATGGGGAGAAACCCAATAGACTGACAGACACATTCACTGGCCAATTACTGCATGTTTTCAGCTTTATAGGACCAATCGGTGGTGGCTTCGAGACAGGCATAGGGGACGGCCCTGAGACAGGCATAGAAGGCACATAACTGGGTCTTTGGGGATAGAATTCCAGCAATCAAGAGACATGATTTACACATACAGGCTGGCCAATTATCATCACAATCACATCCTACAGCACTGTGACAGAGGACAGGAGAGAATCTCTATTGGCTCATTCCTAAACAGATGCTTCCAACTTTCCAGTAACAGGTGAGGGGGGAGAAGTTGGGGTGGTCACCGCACAAAATGAGGATATTTGTTTGACATTTATGCTGGCCAATTGGCATCACAAACAGATCTTATACCACAGTGACACAAGACAATCTCTGGCATAGGCTCTTTCTCTGTGTGTGCTGTGCAGGCTTATAAAATTGGGACCCTTTATCACATCTCTCTGATATTTGGCATAGATGATCCTGAATGTATGAGATACAGCTCAGCCAAATTTCATGTACACTGGTTGGACTACAAAGTTATTTCAGTCAGACATACATTAATAAGTTAATTGCTTATACCACTAGGACCCTTTATCCAATCCTTATGGAAGTTGGCATAGATAGTAAACTTGGGAAAGGGTATAAACTTGCCAAGTTTCATTCACATTATGTGGGATACAAAGAAGTTACAGCCAGGAACATATTTGCAGATTTTCACAAAATAACATAATTCAACTGCTTATAAAATTGGATTCTTTTCTCCAACCTTTTCAAAATTTGGTACACATAGTGCCTTTCATTGCAGGTTCAATCCCTTGATGTTTCAGAAAAATATAATAAAAATAAAAAGTTACAGCCAAAAATTTGTTTTCAATTTCCATTGGTTTCAATTGAAAACACAGAAAAAAAAAAAACAAAATTTGGATATTTATGAAAACAGAAATGAAAGATTTAAATAACTAACACTAAAAATGAAAATGAATAATGACATGGGTCCCTGGCGCACACCTCTAGCGCCTCACTGACACAGAGAAGGACATTGAGAGCGGCTAGAGCGTGATTGGGCTGAGTGGAATGACAAGGAGGAGGGCTATGGGACTGATTTGAAGTTTGAGGAAGACATCACGCACTGCAGCTTCAGTAACTTCTGATTAACTTCAGATGCCATGGAAGAATGTTGAGACTGCCATGAGTGCTTGGAATGAGTGACAGACATCCAGTCAAATGGTGATCGAGCACCTCCTCTTGGTTCCTTCCTTGTCATCCCATCCCAGCACCTTTCAGCACTCACTCACACACACACACACACACACACACACACACACACACACACACACACACACACACACTTCCACATGCTGACCAGTGCACTCCCTTTCCACTCTTCCTTCCTTTAAGAGATGCCACTACGTTGTATCGTATCACTGTAGTAACCAGGAAGAGCCATTGGCATACAAGATTGCCCACAAATCCCAGATGCTGGTCATACTGATGACTCCACTGTTGTCTGTGGGCCTTCAGTACCGTTCATCTCTGCATGTCCATGCTGGCTGGCAGGGGCATATGTATGGCTTGCAAAAGGGTGTTATAGTATGGCTATATGGAAGCTCTGGCCATGTACGGATGCATTTCTTTTCAGCTCACTCTTGGAGTTGCAGCTGAACACCCAACCTCAGCATGTCCCTTATTAATATATATGTGCATGTATGTATGCATGTCCATTGCATGATGCTATGTGCTCCCATACAATGGTTTCTCACAGTGTCCAACAGATTGGGGAACCCTTTCCATGATTTCTTGGGCCTGAGGTTTAGGGGTATACTCCCACCTAGCCGTGAATAAGGACAGACAACATGGTTGCTGTAACAGAAAGCATATATTCCAGGATTCTAGACAGGTGCAAACAGTACTATATGGTGATTCACCCCACATCTGTACCATTTGTCCCTGGCATATATAGCTCATGATCTCCCTCCCTTCCCTTCCTCTTCCCTCCCTATCCTAGCTGCAGCTGGCTGTTTTCATTTTGGTGCTGGTCCAGTCAAGGTGGGGGGTTGTGTCCTCCTCCACTCAACCTCCTCCTCCACCTGAGGACCTGCAGTTGCAAGTTGAGTCACTGCGACAGCTGGCGAGGCACTTGACCGACTGCTGGTGAGTTGGGCCTGCGGAGCTAGGTGGCCCTGGACAGGGTAGGGTGCTCAAGTCTCATGGCTGTGAGGTTGGTTCTAGTGAGTCCTGGTCAAGTGGGTGATATCCAGGGTGGATGCTGCGGTTGGAGATCTGGTGAGAGGTCAACAACTAAGACCCACTCTAGAGCGGCTATTATTGCAGCTCTCAAGATGGCCAAATGGTGAAGGAGGTCATGCCACATCCTGAGGCACTGCTGTAGGATGTCACGTAGGCCGTGGTGCTGGACTGGGAGTCAACCTGCTTCATGGTCCCTCTTTTGGATGGCTCTTGCTCCATTGTTGGATGGGCATTGGGAACGAGCTGCTGTGCAGACTGGGGATGCCCAGTGTGGTTATACCTTTGCTTCCCATTCCCTTTAAGGATGCTGGAGCTATCTTGTGCAGAGGGGTGGTGGGACACAGTTGTTCCACTGACCGCTCTGGGCTTTTCTCTCATCCTGGAGGACCACCTCACCTTACAACGGAGCTGGTCATGGTCTAACAGATGGGAGGGTGCATGTTCACCCAGATGTTCAGGCCTACTCCGAAGCTGAGTCCCCAGCATTCTCTGGCCCACTCATACCATAGCAGTTGTCTGTCCACCTTGTGGGGAATGTGGGAGAACATCCTATAGTGCTCAAATGAGCAGGTGACTCCCAGGGTAACGCAGACTAACACAAACTACTGCCCCATTTTTTTTCACCAACTATTGTCTTCAACACTGCTACAGTTGCAGGTCTCTTCTACCCAGGAGAAGCACTTCTAAGCACTCTAGCTAGCCTTGATTTTACAAAGCTCTTAAGTATACACTTAGCTCAAATCATGTGGCTTGCTACCTTGACATCCTTGGAACAACTGTGTTGCAGAACCCAGGCCCAAAGTGTTCAACAGTACATCTTTCAGGACTGAGCTGTGAGAACTGAGCAGAAGCGAACTTATTTCACAAAGAACAAGCTGACTTCAGATATCCTACCTATCTGGTTTGAATGTGAACAGCTACCTGGGGATGAAAACTTTGCAGAACATTGTCAGTCCCCTGGTTCATCTAGTCCATCTGTTATTATGACTGTAAAAAAAGCAACACAATACTTTATGCAACACTTTATCGACCCCAATTTCAGTCTCTGTATGCCCCAAATTCTCATTGCAGTCAAAAGCAAAAGAACTGTCAGATCTTCAAGTCTATTGCTGAATGCAAAACCAACTCCCTGATCACTCGTGGTCATTAAAGATTTCATGGCATTTTGTGCAAAAGCAGAGGGCATTTCTTGGTTTTCTAGCCAAATTAATGTCAAATGACCCTTCCAAAAATTGTTGTGTAGCATTACTGACACAGAACATCTGTCACACTCTGGTCAGTAGTTAGTGAGAAATCCCATTACTATAGATGCAGTAGATAAAGTACTTGACCTGGATGAATGGCAGCATATACATTTAAACTGTTACCACTACCTACTTCACACTAATCACAGGAACATAACAGAGGGGTATTCATCAGACTGACATTGCTTTGGTTTGCAGAAAAGCACAATGAATCCTATTTTCTGCTCTACCTTTCTACTCTACTCTGTACTCTTCCTATTGTGTTCTGGTTACCAACCAGCCTATTTGTTTTTAGACAGATCATTACAATTCTGTGTCTCAAACCAAGGCAGGAAATTTTATCTATTCTTAATGTCTTAGGAATATATTTATTTATTTATTTATTTTTAAAATGTATACCCCCACCCCTCTTGCCAGATGCAACCGGGGTGGCTAACAACATCAAAAATTCACAATACAATAGTATGAAACATAATAGAACATCAATAAAAAGAAAGAATAAAACCAACCACCTCCCTCACCACTCCCCACCCACCCCTCACCCCTCTCCCTCGCCAAATGCCTGACGGAACAGCCAAGTCTTACAACTCCTTCGAAAGGCTGGGAGGTCCGTGGCCAGATGGGCCTCCACCTGGAGAGAGTTCCAAAGGTGCAGTGCGACCACCGAGAACTCCCTATTCTGCGTAGCCCCCTGGAAAACCTGGGGGACCTCCAGTGTGGTGCCCCTGGATGACCGAAGGGGCCAGTCTAGGACCTGGGGAATGAGGCGATCTTGCAAGTAGACAGGGCCCAGACCGTGTAAGGCTTTATAGGTCAAAACCAATACTTTGAATCGAGACCGGAAGAATAATGGCTACCAGTGCAGAGACCAGAGCACTGGTGTAATGTGCTCCCAGCGGCCCGGTCCCACTAAGAGCTGGGCCGCCACATTCTGCACCAGCTGCAGCTTCCAAGCTGTCATCATAGGTAGCCCCACGTACAGCACATTATAGTAGTCTAGTCGAGAGGTGATAAAAGCATGGATAATCGTGGCCAGGTCAGCAACTGAAACCAACGACCGAAGCTGTCGCACCAGAATAAGTAAGTAAGTAAGTAAATTTATTTGTATAGCCTAAGCCATAGCAATAACAATTAGAATATCAATAACAGTTACAATACAATACAAAAATACAATACAAAACCAAAAAAATACAAATAAAATACCTTATCTATACATACTAGAATAAGATAAATAGCACCAAGATCTAAAAGAACCTAGTATAAAAAGTACTTCTCAGTTAATAGATACTCATTGAATCTATAAACCAGTTCAAAACTCAGGTTCATTAATATCCATATAATCTAAATATAATCTAAAGTCACAATATTTAAAAATTCCATGTCCAACATTTAAGGATTATCCAAAGAAATTCCCATTAGTGTACCATGATTATCTGTTACTACTTCCAATGCCTTCCATTGGGAGAATCTAGTCCTTATGACAAAAGCCTGGATTAAAAATTTTGAAGAATCGAGTATATAATCAGGGGAATTTAATGCATGCCACAATAGGTTAAGTTCCGACCTTCCAGGGAGTTCTGTAGGAGTGTTGAAAGGAATTGAGTTCTAATCTTATCGTACATTCGACACCCAAAAAAAAATGTGCTAAACTGTTTCCACCTCCATTAGGTCGAACGGACACAGTCTATCCTCAAACTTAGTTCCTTGGAGTCGACCCTGGAGGATATTAGCAGGGAGGGCGTTGAACCTTGCACACATCAGGAGGTATCTCTCCCTGGCTGTTACTTTAGCTTTTAAATAGGGTGCAATCTCTCCATGTGGAGGGAGATAGCTTATATACTCTCGAAGATGAGATGTCTGTCTAATCGCAGCTACATCCTCCTGCCAAGCTGTGTCTTCTAAGCGTGTCAAAACCATGCGTCTTATTTGCCCTAGAACCTGGGTCTGTAAATACTCCTAGGTAAAACCCAGCTTCTTCAAGAATGTCTTAAACGATAAATCCCATTAATCCCTAAACTCATCTTTAGCATAATAAGGGGCTAATCCCTGCTGGCTACTACCATAGATCTTAAACCAGAGTTTAAGTGCTGCTATCGATCCAACCTTATCCCAATCCATTTATCCCATTTCAAGGCGAACTGCCGCTGCAGGGGTACCTGGGGGGATCTTCAGTAACCTTGGAAAAATCAAAATTGTATGGTTCGCACTCTGACCATGGTCAGTGGGATCCATAGTTTGGCTCCACAGAGTAACTTGGACCTAGCCTTGGCACTGGAAACTTGCAATGCTGGTTCTACCGCTAGCCTATCAGAGTTGTAGAAATACCATGCAACGGCTTTTATTACTGACTTGGAGGCCTCCATAGCCCTTTGCAGGTGAAGCTTCCAACTGCCAGATGCCTGAAAGTAAAGCCCCAGATACTTAAACACGGAAACTTGTTGTACTGGGTTGCCTGAGATGTCCCAATTATATATCTTCCTTGAATTGGCAAATATCACTACTTTTGATTTTTCGTGATTTATTTTTAGGCCATTGACCTCACAATAGGTAGCAAACTCGCTTAGCTGCCTTTTCAAACCGACCCTGGTTTGCGACACCAGGGCCAAATCGTTGGCAAACAATAAGCAACCCACTGCTCTAGTTGATAATTTAGGAGGGTGGAACCTCGGCTGTGCCATAATAGGTATTAAATCATTAATAAACAAATTAAACAATGTTGGGGTTAGGACACACCCCTGCCTTACACCTACATTGGTAGGTATTCTTCCAGATAAGTGGCCCACCCTATCCACCCTAATTTTCAGTGTCGTGTTACTATGGAGTTGCTGTATAAGCAATAATAACCTTTGATCATTAGTAGTTACCTTAAGTTTTTCCCACAGCAACCGTCGGTTAACTGCATCAAAGGTCGTGCGAAGGTCTAAGAATGCCACACAAAAACGGTGATTCCTGGCTTTATATTTTTCAATAAGGTGGTACAGCATCAAGCAATGCTCAACTGTAGATCTAGTTTGCTGAAACCCTGCCTGCTTCAGTAGTAATATTTCATTGTCTACTATCCAAGAATTAAGTCTAAGTAGAATTACCTTAGCATAAAGTTTACTTACTACACTTAATAGGCTTATGGGACTATAATTTGATGGCTTAGAATGGGCTCCTTTTTTAAAAATTGGGATCACAATAGCAGTGTCCCATATATCTGGGAGTGTTCCTGAAGCATTTATCGCATCAAAGAGGGCCACCAGCATTGGGACCCACCAATCAAGTTGGGACCAGATACATTCTATCTGTAATCGATCTAATCCATATGCCTTATTGCTTTTGAAAGTGCCTATATGGAATACTAACTCCTCAGTGAGTGGTGTCCATTCCGGGACATCCTCTAGCATTTTAACCAGGGAATTATCCTGAATTGCAGGGTTGTGAAAATTACGATAAAAATGCTGTTCCCATGTATCAGAAGGAATAGGGTAAATTGCTTGGGAAGGGGTCCTAGAGATAGCACTATTAATGCATCTCCAAAACCCCCTAGAGTCATTAGTTTCTGCTGCAACTAGCATTTTATTCCAGTCCGCAGAGCAAAAGGAAGTTTTCTTTTCCCTTATTAATTTAGCATAGACTTTCTTCAATTCCCCAAAAGCATGGAGAGAGGCACTAGCATGGTCCTTGCGATAAGAGGCATATGATTTAGACAAGCCACGCTTAGCCTTCCGGCACTCTGCATCAAACCAGGGTTTGTGATAAATTCCTGGTCTCTCACTGGGGTCTCCACCTTTGGATCTAAAGAGATGCTTCTGCAGGTAATCTATTATTTTATTGTAAACCCCCACCATCTCCACTTCCCCTATTGTCCTCAGGAGTTGCTCCTGGAGGGCTAAGAGTTTCTGGTCCTTAATTAAATCCCCAAACTCGCTAGCCAGTTGAGTGTCCCACTTACAGGGGCGCATAGTTTCTAATTGAGAGTAATCACACACCTCTACAGTGCGTTTAATATCTTTCTGTGGGTACATCAACCTTAGAGTGAGCAGCTGATGGTCATTCAGAAGATTAAATTCTATCTTAAAGTCTTTTACCCTACCCAAAACATTGTGGGAAACGGCAATCAGATCAATAACTGATGCCCTGTGGGGCCCTATATGCGTAACCTCCCCCTCCTAGTCAGAAAAACTCCGATCCAATCAGTATTATGAATGACAAATTCCTGATCAGAGCTGCGTATTTAAGTCCAGAAGTGTTAATTTGATGATATTTGGACCTACGAGTTGATAGTCCAGTAAACCCCAGGGAGGCTAGCATAATGCCATGCTCTCCCAAGGCAAGATTGTCAGGGCCTATTCCAGCATTGTAGTCATCCACTACTTCAAAGCTAGCTTTGGGGTATTGATCCTGAATATCTTCCAGTGCCCTGTGCAGTTTAGTCCATACCTCTTCCCTAAAAAAGTTGGAGTTACAGGGTGAGATATAGCAATTAACAATGACGAGGGAATCTTGGCCCAGCTTCACCATAATTGCTAGAGCTGTTGGAGGTAAATTCAGGATACATTCGGAATGATCCGCCAAGTCAGATATCACTAGACTAGCTAGACCTACCCATGGGTGTCCCCACTTTGTAGAGGCGTCTGCCTCCAATGAAAACGTTCTATAATTAGCTGCATCTAAGAGGGTACGTTCTCATGTTTCCTGTATACAAATTTTATGATAACGGGTCAAGAAGGTAAGAAAGTCCTCGGATTGCAAATGCCTAGCCCATCCTGTTGTATTCCAGACACAAATAGCCAGGGATAAATCATAGCACAACAAATCTCATTTTAACGATCCTCCCTCATGGGGCAGGTCACTTCTCAAAAGGGGGTAAGAATTATCCTGTCCCGTTGTCAGGGTAGATGCCTCCCCCAGGTATCTATTTCTATTTCCTGTAACTATCAAAATTTCACTAAGTGGCGACAGAGCTGGTGGAGCCATATCCATCACATCTAATTCCACGGGGGTCTCCTGTTGGACCTTTTCTAACTCCCTGTTTTTAGATTTAACCTGGGGACTTAAATTTTGATGTACATCTGCTTGTTTTGGCCTGGCCAAGTCTAGTAGCCGTTCTTGAATTGGAGCTTTTCTCTTAAGCTGAATATTACAGGAGTCCCTTGGTGGTATAGAAGGTACCTCCAAGTTTTCTGCTCTCACGGGGGATTTGTTTTCCCTGGTTGTGCCTTATGGGACTGGCTTACCTGCATTCACACATACATCGCCAAGGATAATACCCCATGAATAGAAAAGCTGCACCTGGGCTCGAATATGTTCCACCAACTGACGTGATTTAAATGTTATATCTAGTCTCTGTAAGCCCCTTGGGGCTGGCAAATTTTGATATGAATGAATATGCCACCAAGTTATTTCAGTCTGGAGTATTGCAGATAAATGGTACTGGATATCATACTTAGAAGACCACCTTGGAAATGAACCATTTGGCAAGGGATAGATTCTAAATGCTAATGCTAAACCATTTAAAACAAATTTAGATGGTGAACGACTTGGAACCGACCGCGGATAACTCTTATTATCCATTTTTAACTGGGACTCTGTTTTCCGCAGCCTTGGTCTAGAACTCCTATATAGGCCTTTAACATTTTCTGGACTTTTTGCCCCGTTGGTTTCTACTTTAAGTTCAGACAAAAGCAAGCCAATTTGGTCCAAAGCAGATTTCTGGGATCCAAGTTGGGCTATTATCTTGTCGACTTGTGAGAGAAGCTTCTTAATCAATCCAGCAACCATAAAACATTGGTTACCCAATAGTTGTATTAGTGAGGAATCACCCTTACCCTCTTCATCCAGAGTAACTGAAGCCCGTTCACCCTGCATAAGAGTAGAATGGCTTATACTTTCGGTGTGGGCAAGAAACGAACTAGCCTGAGAGAAAACTTGACCAGATACTGGGGATGATGAAGACGGCAGCCCCTCTTTTGACTGGTACCTTGTACTAGTTGTCACAAACACGTCCATCTTTAACTGTTTTGACTGTGTTGAATGGGACACCTGCCCAGAGACTGGGGAAGGGCTCTGGTGGCGTCGCCGTTTGTGGGTCATAATTAGATCACAATTAGACTAATTAAACCCCAGGCACTGGCTCTGTATCCTCTCGACCCTTGCTTCAGTCCACACCTGGGGCCGCACCCACAAGGGCACGCCCTCACGGCGCTGTCATAGGCTGCTGGGCTGTGAAGAGTGTTGGGGCAGGTATCCATTCAGGTCCTGTCAAAACGGGAACTCACACCATGGGCTTTTCGGCTGCACTAAAGGGAAGCAGCTAAAGAAGCAGCTAACCCCCCAGGAAAGCCTAAGCACTCCCGAAGTCCTCGGGCATGCCCTAATGTCTGTGACCTGCTCTCTCATTATACGCCCTCCTACTGCTGGAAGTAATGTGCTGCCCGATGTTGGCAGCGGTGGTGACTGGGGATACAGGTCTTTTTTCCACCCCTAGCGTATCATACACCTCCCCGACCTACTGAACAGTCCAGATAATTCCTCAAAGGGGACACAATCCAGTCCGGGTTATCGGACCTTGTCACCCCTGGCCCAGCAACACACTACTTACATATCAATCCATAGGGGAAGAAAGAAGAATCCACGGTCTCTAAGAGGATTGCCCTTCACCCGTCCCGCGCCTAAGGCTGTGCGCACAAGGGGGCGCCCTTTCACGCGCAGTCCTTAGGCGCGCTGGCTTGGTGTGTGCCTCCGGTGCCGTCGGGCACTGCAAGCTGATTTAAGGAAAGCAAGCAGGCTAGGCACGCCTCCCTCGCAGGTGAAGCAAATCCCCGTTGATGGAACAGCTGCGACGGTGGATACCTCTATCCTCCAGATGGTTCAGGGTGTCCTGGGGTTCCCCCAAAGCCTGTCAGCTACTCTTCAAAAAGAGGTGGGGTGGAGTGGCAGGCGAGATCTGCCACACCAGTTGTAACTGGTGGAAGGCACTCCTTACCACCGCCTCCACCTGGAAATCCAGGCGGAGCTGTGCGTCGAGTAGCACCCTCAGGTTCCATACCTGGGAAGTCAAAAGAGGACAGATTCCATCAACTATGGGAGCTGTCACTTCCACCGACTTCCCCATTACCATCACCTCCATCTTGTCAGGATTCAATTGCAGTCAGTTAGTCCTCATCCAATCCCCCACAGCTGCCATACACCAGGTAAGCACCAAGAAAGCTGGGCCTGGGTCGGTCAAAAATGAGAGATACAGTTGGGTGTCATCTGCATACTGATGACACCTCACTCTGAACACTCTGATCACCTCTCCAAGTGGCTGCATATACACGTTGAACAGAAGAGGGGGCAAAACAGAACCCTGTGGAACCCCACACGAGAGGTCTCGGTAAGATGAAAAACAATCACCGAGCACCACCCCTTGAGTTCTTCTGGTCAGGAATGAGTGTAATCATTCGAGAACAGTCCCACCCACCCCCACACTGTCCCACAGACATGTCACCAACATCTCATGGTCAATGGTATCAAATGCTGCCAAAAGATCTAACAAGATCAATAGGGTCGATCAACCCCGATTCTTCTCACGGCAGAGATCATCTACCAAATCCACAAATGCGCTCTCAGTTCCATAACCTGAACGGAAGCCAGACTGAAAGGGATCAAGATAACTGACGTGGTCAAGATGCTCCTGGAGCTGTCGGGCCACTACCCGTTCAATAACCTTCCCTAAAAAGGGAAGGTTAGAGACAGGCCGATAGCTGGCAGGAGAGTCAATTTCAAGTGATAGATTCTTGAGCAGAGGCCGCACCACCGCCTCCTTGAGGCAGTTTGGCACTCTGCCCTCCTGAAGGGAGGCGGTGACCACCCCAGCCAGCAATGGCCCCATTGTCTCCCGGCAGCTCTTAACCAGGGCCCCGATTCTTCCGCGGAATTTTTTTAAAAATTCCGCGGGAGTCAGGGGCCAATTCTGCGCCTCGGCGCGATTTACCATGGGGGGGGGGGGCTTGGTTTGCCTCCTCCTCCCCCCGCACTGGTAAACCCTCAGGGCCTCCCCTCCCCAGCTGCCGGGGCTTGCCCTCCCCAGCTGCTGGGGCGTGCTTGACTCCCACCCCCCACCCCCCCAAAAAAACCCCAAAGGATTTGCTTACCAGGGATGGCAGCAGCAGCTGCTCCGTCCAGCGTGCTCTTTTCCTGCTCGTACTTCCTGGCCCCTCCCGACGGGGCTCTCAGGGCGACGCAGCCGGATGACGTCATCTGGCTGCGTCGCCCTGAGAGCCCCGTCGGGAGGGGCCAGGAAGTACGAGCAGGAAAAGAGCGCGCTGGACGGAGCAGCTGCTGCTGCCATCCCTGGTAAGCAAATTAAAGGGCCCTGGCAAGTGGGGAGGCTGGGGAGGGGAAGCCCCGAGGGTTTGTTCATTCCCCTTCCCCCGTAGAATCTCCTGCCCCGCGTCCCCACAGCGCAGGCTGGAAATTCTGCGCTGGGGTAAGCGGGGCAGGAGATTCCGCGGGGGGAGGGGAATTCCGCGGGAAATCTGCGATTCGCAGACCCGCGGATCCCTCGGGGCCCTGCTCTTAACTAGCCAGGACAGGCACAGATCTAATTCACAAGAGTGGCCCGAACTTCCCCCAGAACCTCCACCACGTCAGCAGGTGTCACCAACTGAAATTGATCCCACAAAATTGAACATGACGGGGCTCCTACAACCTCTCCCTCCTCTACTGTATTAAGTGAGGTATCAGAGTTGTGGTGAATATCCACAAAAGAATCTGCAAACATGTCACAGCAGGCAGATGATGACTCAACTCCAGGGTTGAGGGAGGCCAGATTGACCAGCCCCCCACACATCCCAGAACAGCTCCGCTGTATGGGATTTTGCGAACTCTATGAGGGTAGCAAAGAACTCCCTCTTTGCTACCCGCATAGCCAAGGCATAGGCCTGTAAACTAGCTCTATGCCACAATCTGTCAGCTTCAGCACAAGAACAACTCCACCATCGCTCCAACCGTTGCCCAGCTTGTTTCAGTCTCCGCAGCTCCTCGAAAAACCACAGAGGTCTTCGGAGCCTCCACCAAGGTAACAAATTGGATCTGGAGGCCAGACCCAAGAACTGGAGTGGAAAGGGACCACACAAAAAAAGTAAAATAAATAAGTAAATATGGGCTGCATCTTCCACGCTCCCCCACCCCTGCTCTAGGTAACGTGTACACACAAACATCCTGTATTCTACATTAGAGTTTTGAGAATTTGCTTCATTGCTTGTTTTGTTTTTTAAAAAGCCAAAGGATTTTTGTGTGTGTTTACTTCTAATTATTATATGATCTGCAAACCTTTATAGACCAGTGTAGCTAACCAATACAAATAAGGTTTTCAGTTACATTAGAAGTGAAATTAAAACACACATTATGTTTCCCAGAATGGCTGTGGTATGCTTTGTGATCTTCACAAAGAGGAAGGTAAAATCCTAATTAGCTTGAAAGAAACTGCAAGAGCTCCAAAACACTTTAAAATATTTCATTCACTAATGAAAGGTCTTGTTAATGTGAAACTTTTAATGCCAGTCTCTCTCTTTCTTCCTTAATGTTTATTTAACTGGTTATTATAGTTACTGAGAGGCCAATCCTGCAAATCCTTCTACACAGAATACCACTGAAGTAAATAGGTGCTCTCAGGTGAGTGAAGTTTACAAGAGCAGGCCCTTAGAGTTTTTAAAATGAACAATGCTTAACATTTTCTTTTGGGGGCTGATAATGAAAATGCTATAGGTGAGATCCTGGCTCCACTGAAGCTAACTGTAGTTTTTCCTTGCCTTCGCTACTATTACTACTACTACTATTTATCATTTCTATAGCGCTAGTAGCTGTACATACACACAACATAAAGATATAAAATCTAATCAAAACACAAAGACACAGACAGCTACAAATAAGTCTTCCTATGAATAACATATTGCAGAATACAGGTATTCAGTAGGTTTATTTATTTCAGTTAGCAAGCTTAAAATCAATAAGGCTATGATATGGAAAGGGCCTGGTTTCACAATTTAAAAGTGATCTAGAAGAAGTGGGCCTTTAAGAGGGACTAAGTTAAATATGGACAGGGAGGCAACCTGATGGACCACCTCAGGAAGTTTTTTCAAAGTGTATGGTGCAGCAAGGTGGAAAGCATGGAGCTGCAAGTTGGCTATGGATGAGATAAAAGAGGAGGAGGAGGAGATAAGGGCACAGATAAGAGCATTTTGCCTGATAAATGGAGGTCACAAGTTGGGGTGCAGGGGGGAGATAAGAGAGGAGAGGTTCTGAGGAGTCGCAAAGGTACTATGGAGGTGAAGAGTGAAGACACTTGTAGATGAATAGGAGAAGCTTGAAATGTTTGTGGAAGCAGAGGAGGAGGAGGAGGAGGAGGCGGCAAGTTCTACTCTACCAATCAAATTCATAGCTGGTGCCCCTTTAATATCTCTTCTGACATCTCTACTGATTCAAGAGGTACAATAGGGATACATTTAGTGCAATGTTCCTATTTATTCCATTTTCTTTCTTTATTTTGTTATTCTTTTAATAATTTAAATCCATTTATGACTGTGCCTTTAAGCAACAAATGGAGATAATAGATGATTATTTAAGTAGACGAGAGAGCAAAGACAGTTTGAACTGCAGTTGGTTTTGAAAACAGTTCATTTTTTTTCGTTTTGCTAAGTGACAGCAGCAATTTTTTTTGACATAGATCTTTACAGCCCATGAAACTGAAATGGTGGCTTCTGCAAAATGTGCATCTAAAGTTAATAACAGAGTAGGGGTTAGTTGTAAAATACCATTTCTTTCAATCATAAATCTGATACTATGTTAAAAGCTAAAATTCCCTCAATACTGTCTTGAAATCAGTTGTAATTTCACTATGTAGGGTCAGTAACTATTACCACATGTGAGAGATATAGAATGCATTAGTTTTGTACTGAAATGAAACTTAAAAACTGAAACCTTGTGTTATGCATTTCACTGTACAGACCATCATGTGGCTATTATTTGAATAGGGTGAGTGTGCACAATCCACTTTGAGAGAATTTTAGGTGCCATCTCGAAGAACCTTCTTTACAAGGTAGCAACCTTCTGATCAGCAAGTGGGCAGGAGCTGTTTGTAAACAAACAGCTTTATCTACCAGTCCGATTGGTTGTCCCAGCTGCTGCTGCTGCAGTGCTACAGGAGGGAAAGTCAGGTGAGGGATGGGGTCCCTGTGCCTGGGGCCAGCCCTGGGAGCCAACAGCGTTGGCAGGCAGGGGGTGGAATTGGACATGTACAGCAGGGCACCTCCAGGCTTCAATGGGCCAGAATGGGAGATCCTGGCACAGACAGTCCTAGCTTTCAAACCGTTCCATGAAGTGTCAGAGACCATCAGCTCCTCCACAGCCACCATAATCCAGGTGACCCCTCTGGTCCAGAGTCTCCACAGGAGTCTGGAGGAGATCATGCTTCAGGGGCAGGATTGTGGCCCTAGGGGCAAGAAGCTGGGGGTTGAGGCGGTTGGGCTGGTGCAGAAGCTCAAGACAGGCCTGATGGCAAGGTTCAACAAGTTTCTGCAGTGGGGGGAATATGTTGTGGGAACAACGTTGGAACCCAGGGTCAAGGGTAGCGTGGCATGCAAATCAGCCCATTATGCAATGTGGAAGGATGATCTTGTGGGTGTTGGAAATGCAAGGACTGTGATATCATTGCATCCATTTGCCCAATGCAGAGTTTACAGAGGAGTGTGAGTAGCTAATCATCAATAAGCAGGCAGGAAGCATACTTAAGCTTAAGTAGCTTTATTAGGAAATACATGTAGGATAGGAAAGGCCTACATCTATGCTAAGTCCTAAGACTAGGTGTGTTCAAGAGGGAGGAAGGAAGCTCTCTGAGACACAAAGAGATGAGAAATCTCCTGGGGGAGGAGATTGACCAATCAGGTCCTGACAGGAGTAGGACAGATAGGATGGGGGAAGGGTTCCCTGATCTGTCTGTCTACTCCTGGTGTTTCTAGCAAACAAACAGGATGAGGTGCTTAGGGGGGATGCAACCAAAGGAATGTATTTCCAACACCCCTTCTCATCGTCCCGTGCACCGAATCATTTATGTGCACTGCTGACAATTCCCAATGCTTCTCGTAGCCTCTGGAAATTGTCTCTGGGTAGCGGTTTGGTCAGCACATCCGCTATCACTTCCTCTGTAGGACAATAAATCACTTCAACAAGTTCTTCTTCTTGCGCTTCTTGCACTGGTTGGCATTCTTTTGAATGTCTTGCCATGTTGAGGGCTCCTGTGGTTCCTCCACTTTTGCCGCGTAGGAGAGTCTCGCTGCTGGTACTCCTTTGTTGTGTCTTCCAGAACGTCTCACTTCTGGTTCTGGTTCAGCTTCAGTATTAGTGTTGGTGCCCCCTTCTGGTTCCAGTTCTGGTTCTGCTTCAGTATTAGTGTCGGTGCCCCCTTCTGGTTCCAGTTCTGGTTCTGCTTCAGTTTCAGTGTCAGCATCAGCATCTGTGTTAGTGTCAGTGCCCCCTTCTGGTTCAGGTTGATTGAACATGGTCAAATCAAGTGAAACTTCAGCTTCCTCTTTTATCTGCAGTTCTGCAGTCTTTTTCTGTCTTGATGAACTTGGCCTCATTAGGTCTGGCATTTGATCAGTGCTTTCCTTTTCATTTTCATCAAAATAGACCACACTGCTTATCTTCACATTTCCAGTGTCAGTGTCCATTACTCTGTATCCCTTGCATCCTTGTGCATAGCCAACAAGTATCCCTTCTTCACATCTGGTGTTAAGTTTGGTCCTTTTGGCCTTTGGGATATAAGCATAGGCTTTAGAGCCAAACACTCTAATGTGCCCCACACTGGGCTTGTTCCCATGCCATAGTTCATAAGGTGTTGCTTTTGCACCTTTGGTTGGGAGCCTGTTCTGCAGGTATGTGGCAGTCATTACTGCTTCCCCCCAGTATTTGTTTGGCAGATTCGCATCCAAAAGCATACATCTCGCCATCTCTATGAGAGAGCGATTTTTTCTTTCTGCTACTCCATTTTGTTCTGGTGTATGCGGGATGGTTGTCTGGTGTTCAATTCCTTTTTGCTTCAAAAATTCTTTCATCTGTTTTGAAACATATTCACCTCCATTATCTGACCTTAGGATCTGAGGTGATCTTCCAAACTTATTGCTGGCTCTTGCAACATATTCCTTAAATTTCTCCAGCACCTGACTTTTCTCTTTAATCAAGTAAGTGAACGTGAACTTGGAAAAATCATCTATGAAAGTCAATGCATACTGGTTTCCTGCAATTGTTTTTGTCTTCATAGGACCACAGATATCACTATGAATGAGCTGTAGGGGGTGCTGTGTGGCTTCCTCCTTGCTCTGATGAAAGGAGGGCCTAGTTCCCTTTCCTTTTACACAGCAAACACATCTCTCATCTTTAGTTGCACATGAGTTCATTTTAAAATGTTTAACTAGGTCTGGAAGTGCATGCAACACATCTGCATTTCTATGGCCCATCCTTCTGTGCCATTTGCTTTCACAGTTCTTATGTCTGCAATCTTTTGCAGCATTTGCATACTGATCCTGTTGCAAGCAATCTACCTTGAATAGGCCATTTGAATCCAGCATTCCTCGCATAAAAAGCTCCTTTTCCTTTGAAATTCTGCAATATTTCCCTTCAAAATGCACTGCAAAACCTTTCTGTACAGCATACTTGACACTTATAAAATTATGATCCAATTCTGGGACATATAGAGCTTCTTCAATGGTAACTTTCATTTCCTCACCGTTTCCCAGATGACATATGAGTTTAGCCCTGCCTCTTCCTTGACAATAAACTTTCTCTCCATTAGCCAATCTTATAGGAGTTCTATAAGTCCTATCCAGATCAATAAATCTGTCTTTGTCCTTTATAAGATTTTTAGTTGCTCCAGAATCAACAAAGAAATCATGTGAAGCAGTCTCACATTCTATTCCTTCCACATTTTTAAGTTGAGATGCTTTTTCCTCAACCAGGCTGAAAGCCCTATCATGGCTCCCTTTGTTCTTTGCAGAGAAGCTGGGAACTTCTTGCTTGGTGCATTGATATGCGAGATGCATGGTTTCCCCGCAATTGAAGCAACACTTAACTCTTGCAGATCCTTTTGAATTTGCAAAAGGCTTCTTGTTCTCAGCTGCCTTGCAGGCAAGCTGTGAGGAAAAGTTTGGCTGTTCATTAGTTTGAGCCATATTAAATTCCTCAAGTTTCTGAATAACAACATCCAAAGATAGGTTATCCTGCATTTCTATTATCTGACAGACTGTTTGAAAAGTTGTTGGTGGTAAAGAGTTCAGCAGAAATGCCACTATCAATTCATCTGGTAAATTCAGCTTTTGATTTTCCAGTCTCCTGACTAGTTCAAGCAGGCCATTAACATGAGCTGAAAAATCTTCACTCTCATCCATTCTCATATTACAAAGTCTTTTAAGCATTTGTATCTTTGATATATTTGACTTCCCTTGATACAGTCTCTGTAAAATTTCCCACATATCTTTTGCAGTTAACTTGTCATGTATGTACACATGTAAACGCTGACTCACCGACATTGAGATGATTGCCATAGCTTTGTCATTTTTCTCATCCCAGAGTTCTTGTGCTGCCCCTGCATCTGTAGGTCTGTTGGACTCCAGCATTTTCCTTAGGCCTTGTCCTCCCAGTGCCATCCTTGCATTATGACTCCAAGCTTCATAGTTTGTTGCTCCAGTGAGCCTCTCTGGAATGGAGACCTTCAGCATAGAATCCATGGTCACAGAGACTAAAATCTTTCTTTTCTTTTCTGCCTTTAAGATTAATGCTAGCACTCAATTTTACTCACTCTGCGCTGCCTTTTGGGTGTCTGGGCCCATAACCCTGTTGGAAATGCAAGGACTGTGAGATCATTGCATCCATTTGCCCAATGCAGAGTTTACAGAGGAGTGTGAGTAGCTAATCATCAATAAGCAGGCAGGAAGCATACTTAAGCTTAAGTAGCTTTATTAGGAAATACATGTAGGATAGGAAAGGCCTACATCTATGCTAAGTCCTAAGACTAGGTGTGTTCAAGAGGGAGGAAGGAAGCTCTCTGAGACACAAAGAGATGAGAAATCTCCTGGGGGAGGAGATTGACCAATCAGGTCCTGACAGGAGTAGGACAGATAGGATGGGGGAAGGGTTCCCTGATCTGTCTGTCTACTCCTGCTGTTTCTAGCAAACAAACAGGATGAGGTGCTTCGGGGGGATGCAACCAAAGGAATGTATTTCCAACAGTGGGGAGGGTCAGGAAGACAGAGTGGGCTCTGGAGAGTTTGTGTTGCCAGCAGCAGCAGCAGCAGGAACCCCAGGGGATGGTGGGGGTGAGACCAGCTGCCCCTCTCAGCCAGCGGGGTCTATCCCGGGCCCCAGGCCGAGCAGTACAGGATAGCAGCAGCACCAGCAGCATCAGGATGAGTAGCAGCAGCACCCCTACTGCCAGAAGTTTCTCCTCTGTGTGGCCCACAAAAGGGCAGGAACTGACAGCATGGCTGAGGGCAGTGGGGGCGGTGGTATCCAGGGACAGCTATGAGAGGGAGTATGATGGCGCCTCAGCAGCAGTTGATAACTACCTGGATGAGAAGCCATGCATCTATCCCAGCAGTGATTCCTTGGCCTACTGGGACAGCAATACCAACATGTGGCCAGCCCTGTCCAAAGTGGTCAGGGGCTTATTGTCATGCTCACCAACCCATGTCCCCAGCGAGTGGGTATTCTCTGTGGCAGGGGACATTTGCTCCCCACACCACCTGAGACTGGGGGCCAAGTTGGTGGAGCAGTTGATCTTCTTGAAGTTCAACCTTCCGCTGCTGGGATTCCCCGAGCTGCCCCTGGACAAGGAGTGATGGTGAAGTAGCACACACACCATCCCATGCCAGGGGCAGTCCTGGGAAGGGGCTCCTCAACAATAAGGGCTGTTGCTGCTGTGCTGAGGTGCTGTCCCTCCCTCCCACTGCTTCAGTGGCACCTTCCCTGTCCCCCTCCCCCCCCTCTCTCTCTTTCATACTAGACGGTCTCAGCCAACCTATCTGACTGACTGCATGCTGTAGGGTGGCATTGGGAAACTGTAAGCCTGCCAGCTGGCCTCTGGCTAGATGTTCTCAGCCCACCTATCTGACTGGCTCTCTCTCTCTCGCTGCACAGTCTTTGCTAGCCTATATGAGTGCCCTGCCAACTTGGTGCCAAGGTCCCAGCCTGCCTTCCCTACTGCCTCTCATACCATGCTGCCTTCCCACCCAGGTTGCAAAGCTTGAACCCTGCCTTAGTCTGCCTGCCTGCCACACTGCCTGTCTGCCTACCCTGGCAACCCTGGGTGATATACACCACTGGTTTGGTAATCCCACCGCTGCTGTCTGCTGGTCCATGGGTGCTCTGCCCTGGCCAATCTAAATGTGCCCACACAATCCTGCTGCTGACCTCTGCTGCTGTATGGGAGCTATTCCCTGGCAAATCCAACCATCCTGGCTCCATGGGTGCTGTGTACAGGCAAATCCTGCTGCTGCTGCTGTTGTCTCTGCTGTTCCATGGGTTTTGTGCCCAGTAAATCCATTGTCTTCTGCTGCTACTGCCAATGCTGCTTCTGCTGTCCGTGCCATGGGCTCTGTGCCCGGGCAATCCAATGTCTGCACCAGCTGCCAATGATGCCTCTGGTAAATCCAATGTCTGCTGCCAATGCCGCCTATGCTTTCTGTGCCACGGGTTCTGGAGCCTGTCATTCCACTCACAGAGAGCCATTGTTCACTTGTGTCAAGAAGCAGCCACTCCATCCCCAGGACCCACTGTCAGGGTTCTGGGGCCATCATTCCTCACACAGGGTGATTTCATTCCACCATATCAAGAAACAGTCACTCCAGCCCCAGGAACCACCGTCAGGGTTCTGGGGCCTACATTACTGGCATGGAACACTGTCCAATATCTAGAAGCTGCCACTCTATACCCAGGACCCACCATAGTTGGTCTGGGGCCTTCATTCCTCACACAGGGTGCTGTCATTCCACCATATCAAGAAACAGCCACTCCAGCCCCAGGACCCACTGTCAAGGTTCTGGGGCCTATGTTACAGGCAGGGAGGACTGTCCAATATCTAGAAGCAGCCACTCTAGCCCCTGGACCCATCATCAGGATTCTGGGGCGATAATTCCTCTCACACGGTGCTTTCATTTCCCCATATAAAGAAACAACCACTCCAGCCCCAGGACCCACCATCAGGGTTCTGGGGCCTATGTTACAGGAAGGGAGGGCTGTCCATCCACTGTATCCAGCAGCTGCCACTCTAGCCCCAGGATCCACCGTCTGGGTTCTGGGGCCATCATTCCTCACACAGGGTGCTGTCATTCCACCATATCAAGAAACAGCCACTCCCTAACCATCCCAGCACTTAGAACAGCAGGAAGGGAATGCATGAGGAATGGGCTCTCTTGCCTCCATTTGTTGTTGGGGGAGGTCTATCATCCTCCGTGGCTCATTGCTGAGGCTTGAGCATGCCTGTCCTAATGGCATCGAGCTCCTCTCTAGGTAAGAAGCACTCTCCCCTTTGAGAGTGACAGTTCCACCTAAGCCTTACTAGTGATATGAGACAAGTCCATGCAGGGATGGAATGCAGGGTGACATGGTGAGAATGATGAGAACCACCAAGAAGAACATTTTTTATGAGGTAACAACCTGCTGCTCATGGGGAGAGAGAGAGAGAGAAAAAGAGAGAGAGAAAGAGTCTTCCCACTGCTAGAAGGAGAGACAGACACGCTCCCACCCATTCTGTCACCTGCAGTACATGGCCAGAGAGAGAGAGAGAGAGAGAGAGAGAGAGTGAGGCTCCCCANAGAGAGAGAGAGAGAGAGAGAGAGAGAGTGAGGCTCCCCACTGCTAGAAAAAAGGGGAGAGGTACATCCAGCTCAAGCTGCCATCTTCCAGAACCACCAAGAGATCTCATCTGTGCTCATGCCCAATGCCTACTTCCAGCAGTAAACCTACCAGAATGAGATGGACAATAACACACAATGTATTATATGTGCCCGCCTGTGTGCCTCCCTGTACCTGCTACCACCTATCGCACGATTGAATGAAGTGTGCCCAACCAAGCACTAATTCTGGGTACATAATTCAACTCTCATGGGCTGTCATTCCACTGTACCTGAAGCAGTCAATCCAGTCCCAAGAACCATCATCTGGGTGCTGCTGGTGTTCGTGCCAGACTGGCCAGCTCAAGATGTCACCTGCCAGAAACAGGAAGAAGTCTCATCTGTGCTCATGCACCTGATGCCCACATCCAGCAGCAAGCCTACCAGAATGAGATGAAATATAACACAACGTATTATATGTGCCTGCCTGCCTGTGTGCATTCCTGTACCTGCTGCTACCACCTACACCTATCGCACGATTGAATGAAGTGTGCCCAACCATGCACTAATTCTAGGGACATCATTCAACTCCCATAGGCTTTAGATATTCATTCACTGAAGCAGCCAGTCATGCCCGTCCGTCCCAGGAACCATCAATGAGATTCTGGGACCATCATTCCAGTTACGGGGGGCTGTCATTCCATTCTGGGTGCTGCCGCTACTCGTGCCTGTGTCTGACTGGCCAATGGAAATAAAAGCCCCTCCGTCTGCTGCCCGCTGCCAAGGAGCCTGTCTCTCTTTCTCTCTGGCACACCCACACAGACACAAGCCCTGCCCCTCCTGGGGGGCTGTCAGCAAGTTGAGACCCTGCTGCTGCCTGGCACATCTTTGGGTTAATACCTTAACTATGTTACATGTGGAGCCAGCCAGATGCTGCTGGTAGGGATCGACAAGCTGTATGATATTCTGCCACCTGCCAGCCAGAACTTCAGCACAGGGAATAACAACAACATTATGAAACCAAAATCAAACATTGAAAGGAAACTTATAAAGGAAACTATTAGTCGTTGGGCCTGTCCCCTGGGACTTGGGGGAAAGGCAAAAGGTGTTGGGGCGCAGCACAGGGCTGAGGGGCGGCCACCTAGTTCTCTTCCGTCTCATAGCCGTGGGCCACGGCAAACTCCATGGCCCCTTCCACGTCCCGATGCGATCTGGAGACTGCCTGGTGGTAGAGTTCCAGCCTCTCCATCTCGACGGAGACGTACTGGGAGTACGCCTCCACCTGTTTCTTCTCCACCTCGAGAGCCTGAAACCTTTCCATCAGACGGTTCTCCACACAGCGTACACCCGTCATCATCTGGCGGCCAGGCCTCTCCACTTCAGTCCGAAAGGCCTTGACTGCAATAGACTCCCGGGGCCCGGGAGACTCCACATAGGGGCTGAAGGAGGGGGAAGGGCTTACATGGCGTCACTTTCAGGTTGCCTCCCCCCCCTTCTTCTTGCACTGATGATCAGGCTGAGGCTCCACGGCCACGCCAGAGTCCTCCTGCCGCCTCACTCTCCTCCCAAGTTGCTTTTTGATGTGGACAATGAACCCCGATGTGGTCCCCTCATGCTGCAACCTGAATATTTTCTGGCAGATCTAAAGAGCATAAAAAGATAGGAACATAAGAAATGCCATACTGTGTCAGACCAATGGTCTGTCAAGCCCTGCCTGCATTCTGTCTCCACAAGTGGGTGGACTGGGTGGCCAATCTCTCTGTGCATGGGAATTCCTTTCCTTACAGCTCATAGGGCAATCCATTCCCTTTTGTTCCAGTCCCCGTGCCTTACCTTGCATATGGCGATTCCGTCGCCCTTCTCGAAAAACCTCCAGACATCGGACCATGTTCGCCGACTTACTGGAGGTGGCACTGGCAACCTCCGCCTTGTCCTGCATGGCATGGCACCAGCACCGACATTAGATTCCTCTCTGAAACAGGAACACATAAACAACACCTAAGTAATATCATGCATTTATGATGATGCCTCTAGTCCTCCCTCCATGGGGTGCTAAAGATGGCAACAGGAGATGGTGACCCTGGCTGGCATGTGAAAATCCTGCCCTCCTTGGGGTACTAGGGGATGCTAGGGATTGCAACTAAAAAGGCCCTGGCTAGCACGTGCAGATCCTGCCCTCCTTGGGGTGCTAGGGGATGCTAGGGATTACAACTAGAAAGGCCTTGGATGGCACATGAAAATCCTGCCCTCCTTTGGGTGCTAGGGGATGCTAGGGATTGCAACTAGAAAGGTCCTGGCTAGCACGTGAAAATCCTGCCCNAGACCCTGGCTGGCACATGAAAATCCTGCCCTTCTTTGGGTGCTGCGGAGGTATGAGACCCTTGCTGGCACATGCAAATCCTGCCCTTCTTTGGGTGCTAGTAGCGATGGAAACTTGAAGTACCCTTGCTGGCACGTGAAAATCCTGCCCTCCTTGGGGCGCTATGGATGGCAACAGGAAAGACCCTGGTGGCTGGTACGTGCAAATCCTGCCCTTATTTGGGGGTGCGTGGAAACTCGAGAGTGGAGACCCTTGGTAGCCTGGCACATGTTTGGATGGGGGTACTGCTCGTGCTCATGTCTGACTGCTGGAAGAGCCCCCCACACTACAGTACCCTCTCTCTCTGTGGCAGACATCCACTGCTACCCACTGTTTGTGCCTGCCTGATGCCCACCATCCACGCACCCACACACATGCCAGTGAGCTCACTCTAATGGATAGAGTCTTTCTTGTTCTCAAATTTAAAAAAAAGTTTACAAACCTGGCAGCACCTCCTGTGCCTGCCGCTTGCTCCTCATCCGAGGGGCCGGCCACCACCACCGAAGGTCCAGGGGCAGCGACCTCTTCTTCCACCTCCTCCGAGAGCACCACGTTGGCCCCCAGCTGTGGAATCAACACAGCTGTCTTCTTCATTTTTTTTTTAAAAACAAGCAGCCAACCAAACCAAAACACACAGTCACCCATCACACACCAACACTCACCAACCAGCCAAACAACACAGCCAAACCAAACACAAACAGCCAAAAGACACGAACCGAACAGCCACCCAGGCAAACACACACACTCTCGCCTCACAGCTCCACACGGACTCAAATTTCTGGTTTCTGGCACGATCATGCGCTCTAGCAATACTTTTTCCAATGCCCGAACTGAACCGAACACGACTGACCTGAACGCGCGAGCCAAAAGCACGAACCGAATGGCTGAACCCGAACCGCAACCTGTTCACACATCCATAGAGTAGAGAACTGGGCCAAGGAGGTGAGTAGAGAACTGGGCCAAGGAGGTGAGAGAAGAGGATGTTAGGAGGAGTGGGACACTGGAAGCATAGAAGTTGCTAAGAGCATGGTTGAAGCTCACCCCCTACCACACACACAACCCCTACCACTTCTCTCTCGCTACTATTGTTACCACCATTTCCTTCTCAGTGTGGTCAATCCCAAGCCCTGCAGATTTCACATGCAAGCACATGCGTACTGCCATTGCTGGCACATGGTGCTGCGTGTGGAAACTGCATGCAGAACCCATGGGGCTTGGGATTTGCCCCAGTGTTTTGCTGCTCCTCAGCCTGCTGGATCCTAGAAGGGAAAAATATTAAGATAGAGACATTGCGTAAGCCACATGAGACAGGGCTGGCCAAATCCCCTGCTGAAATGGAACCACCACACTTTGCGCCAGCAGGAAGAGCAGTCCTAATGATCTACCCCCCGCCCCCCCCCAGGGAAACCAGGTGACCAGGTCCTCATCATGAGTCCTACCATGCCCCAGGGTCAGACCAATTATCTGTCAAGCCCTGCCTACATTCTGTCTCCACAAGTGGATGGACTGGGTGGCCAATCTCTCTCTGCAGGGGACTTCTGTTCCACACAGACAGGCTCCCGGCTCTGCCCCCCAACTCCTGGCCTACCCACTATCCTGTCCCCTGTTGTGAAGTATTTGCACAGGAATGTTGAATTACGCCTGTGGCTCTATGGTGCTAGAGGACCTTGCTACAAGGTGGGGCTGCACAGGCCCTGCCTGCTGGGAGGTGGCCTGTTACCCCACATTGCCCCAGGTGGGGTATTAGTAGCCCACGTTGCATCACTGGTCTTCTGTGGATGCATCACATAGCAACCTGATGACCACCTTGGGGCAGAAGAGGGTGAACATCTGGCAACCACTAGCCTGATGAACTGCTGCATCACAGTATAATTTGGGGTAAGGTCACCCAATGTGGGTTAACCTCTTGTGTGGTCTTACCCATTGACTATCTGCTCAGTATATCCTATAGAGGTCTCTGGCAGCACAAGACAGCAACTTCAGAACTCCAGCATAGTCAGGCATTGGACACAGCTGTAGCTAGGTGGGAATGAGACCAGGTGCAGAAGATGAAATCTGCCCCCTGCTGCAGCACTCCCCTCCACTGTGCATATGTACTCTACAAGTGTGTAGGAACCCCTCCCCCCTTCCCAAGGCTTGTAGGCTCCAGTGCATCTGCACTTGCTGTACCTATTACAGTAGTGGCACTCATAAATGTGAGGTGGTATCTGCCCTCCAGTAAAATCCAGGAAGGAGATCTCCCCATCTCCTCTGACCCCATGGTGATAGCCATGGAAATGCAAAACCAAATGGAGAGTTAAAGGCTACACTGTATTATAAACCCTTGCAATATCCATAGGCATGGCAAAATCCTTCTCTGACACATTGATCACAGCCAAACGTAACTTGTGAAAAGTAACTGAAACCAGAGTCAGGATCTGAAGTTTAAGTTAAGTTTTGAGATTATTATATTTTATTAATGACTAATGTGAAGTTTATTGGATTTCAATTAATATTTGTGTGGTGTGTATATATAACTATAATTATCTTAATAAACCATTTAATTTGTTGTTTTTATTTCCAGAGGTAAGAGGTATTTTTTTAGTGCAACTGAATAGGACACACTAATTAAAGTATTCCCAAGTTTTCACTGCACTCTTTAAAAGACACAAATGCACAGAGGTCAGTGTGATCACTTGTGAAGTGAGGTGCTAGTAAAAAAGAAAGGCATCAAAATCTCACCTATAATTTTTGTGCTGTTAACCAAGATATCACAAACTCAGTAAATCAATGATGAAAATGAAAAAAGGAAGAAAAAATATTTAGTGGAGTTTTATTGAACAATTTATTTCAGAGGGTTTTTAAATCTACCATAGGAGTACAACCTCATTGTAGGGGATGGAGTCCCCTACAATGGAGTCCTCACAGTTGCACATAACTGTGTAAAGAAGGTGTTTATCAATACTTACTATATAGTTGGACCGTAGACTGTTCTCAACTCAGTTGAATCTTTGCTGTTGATTTAAGTTGAAATGAAAGCAGGTCTTTGGTTTGAAAATGGACTACAAATACATTGCATACCTATTTCCTGTTATTTTTCTTCCCATGATGCTTTATTTAAAATATTAAGAGAAATATTATAGAATTTTTTATTTACTGTTTTATAGCTACTTGACATACTATATAAAAACCTTTAAAACACCATTTTGTCCACTCCCTTGGGGGTTTGCATTGGAGCAGTGCTTTGAGTATCAAAGTCTTCATTGTAGGTGGAATCCTAACTCCACTGAAGAGAGTGGGAATTTTTCCTCTGACTTCACTGTCACTCTATGGCATTTTATAATGTGATTAAACATATGTGCTTAGGATGGGAGAAGGAATGGGAGAGTCCAGATCATGGATCCATCCCATATTCTCAAGTACATACCCTCTTGCCTGCTCCCTTCCTCCGAGCTTACTTCTGTGCTTGATGGTAGGGGTTGGATTCATGAGCCAGATCTAGGAAAAAGAACGCAGAAAAATGATAAGGCTGGATACAGCCCTGAACTAAAACATTTCTGGGCTGGACATCTATTTGAATACCAATTTAAACATGAACAGTGACAGAGTTGTCCCTAGGAATTGTGTGGTCCTACACAGGTGGGTGTACAATTTCAGAGCCCCTAATACGACGCATCCTAGCACATGGGGTGCCATTTGTGGGGGCCCGTATTCTAATGCCTATGGACACCCCTGAGACGTATTCCTTTCAACTGACTATAAACAAACACCACATTTTGTAATATACAAAATCTGTTGGCACCAGAGAGGGGGAAAGGAGGTGCAGATGAACACTTCTAACTCTTGCCTGGTCCCACTCATTCTGTGCACTTGGAAAGGAGCTGAAACTAAGGCCATGTTCAAATGGACATAAGTGCATGAGGGGAATGGGTGGGTGGCCCATTACATGGACATCCACCCACGTCCACCCATAACCACACAGGAGGCACCTCTGTTGTCCCCAATGCCTATGTACATGAGCAATGTGTGCAGCTGAGTGGAGGTGGGTGGAGCATGGGAGCATGCATGCACCTCCACCCACCTGCTGCAGTGGTCACATGGATGCCCTCTCCCCCTGTACACGTGGGGGGGGGCATCTGTGTAAAAAAGGCCTAAAAATCTCTACGAGTGCTATTTCCAACAGAAACAAGTCTTTCATCTTCATTCGCATGACAAGGAAATCTACCGGCTTTTTCAATTATGATTTTCTGCTATTTTCCATCACTTCTGCAATTTTCAGTAAATTTTCATAATTTCCAGTATTATCTGCATTTTTTGGTAATTTTGGATATTATTAGTAATATTATTATTACCAGAAATTATTATTAATAATATTATTAGTAATACCAGAAATTACTGAAAAAATGATGGGAAATTGCACACACCAATACCAACAGGGCCAAAAATGTGGAAGCAGAAAATAGTGACAAATGGCCAAAAGCACTCCTGAAAGATCAGTGTTTCCCGACTAAACAAGAGCGCTTCAGACCTAAAGGGCAATGGCCAGAACAGAAAGGTGAAACAAGGAGACTCTTGTTCTGCCACAGCTCCATCTTTTGCCTCCTTGGAATAAATCAAGGTGCCAGCACCCCTGACAATGCCCCCTTTCTATATTCTTATTCCACAAAGTGCTGCTTCCAGACAGAAGAAAGGCACATGAACTATGATTTGTGATCAACAGTGGAAGAGCTGCTCAATGTAATTTACCCAATCTGGTGTTCTCGATTATGCCAACTGTAAAGTGAAAAACACCACTGTTTACTGCTTTGGTTAAAGCAGTCTCCAATCAGTAACGGTATAATATTCTATTTAGGGATGTGTGAACGCAGTTCGGGAGTTCGGAACGAACTCGGTCCGTTCAGACGACCGAATCAAACAGCCGAACCGAACTCAATCTGAACTCTGAAATGACCAAACAGTTCGGTATCGTTCGGGCGAGTTCAGATGAGTTCGGGCAGCAAAAACGTGACTGGGAGGGGGGGGCAGCTGAGGAGCAGACTTTTTGGCACCAGAAATGGAGAGGTTTGGAGTAGCAGTCAGCCTGCGCAATCACCATCCCTTTTTTCCTCAGACCACTAACTTCACAGTCTGCGATAGGAAACGGGGTACATAGGGCTAGGCTGCACAGAGCCAATGGGGCTTGTGGTAAGGCAGGCACAGCAACTAACAAAAGTCATTGCCCTCCCCCCTTCCAACACCTTCTGAGCTAGCCACTGTTCCTGTCAGCAGGCATTTTTAGAAGTCTCCCTCTCTCAGCAGATTGTGTTCCTTTCTAATCCATTGCCATCCTCCTCCTATTTCACCTGTCCCACACATTTACCTCCTTAGTTTCATTTATTTAGATTAGATTAGATAGATTTAGGTGTTATTTTTATTTTTAAAATTCGGTTCGGCTCAAAATTCAAGTTCGGTTTGGAAGTTCGGTTCGGTCGACCAAAATGGTCGAGTTCGGCCCGAAGTCCGAACCGCGTTCGCCCATCCCTAGACTAGGTCTTTGTACATATAATAGTCCATTTAGTTCCAAAGATTTTAGAATAGGTAATAGTAGTTAGTGTGTGTGTGTGTGTGTGTGTGTGTGTGTGTGTGTGTATATATATAATATTAGATTAAACATTTGAATAAATAAATATTATATATATAAATATATATATAAATAAAATTTACAAGTGCATTCCTTGGGTTGGTAGACATGGACAAGGGATGCAGGAGAGGCCGGTCTGCTGCCCGTAAGGCAGACAATGGGGCATGTAGCAGACATGGTAGGGGCTGTGCCAGCGGAGTGGCAACAGGCAGCAGTCTGAGCCCATCACCACACTCCAAACTCCACAGGCCTGACTTTGGATGACAGGATTCCAAGACTCCCAGCAGTGGCTCTAGCCGGGGGGTGGTTCGGTGGTGCCTCCTGCCAGCATCCTCCACTTCCATGCAGGGCACTGGAAGGCCTACAGTCAAGGAGGCTGCAGCTGCAGGAGTAGGAGTAGGTGCAGGTGCATCAGGGGCAGGGTTCAAAGTTCACCATGGGCCACCATCATCCCTCATTATTGAGGTGATCCCAAGCAGTCCAGGGCTGATGGATCCCACCCCAACTGCTAGAGGCAGGGCCCGATCCCCGGGTAATGGCAGCAGGGAGAGGAGCAGAAGCAGCAGCTATAGGGGGCACAGGAAGAGTGGCAGCAACATGGTGGGAAGTCCAGGAACCTCAGGGTCCCAGTACTCCCCTTCGTGGGACAACACTGTGATTGGGGACAGTGAGGCAGACACTAGTCCTGTGGAGGAGATGTCTGTAACAGAGGCAATGGCTGTCCCTCCGAGAGCTGTGTCGCCACCATGTTCTGCCCCTCCCAGCAGCACTGTCAGCCCCTCGACGTCGCCTCCATCTTGCCTCCATCAGCGGGCAAGCATCCTACTCCAACAGCTTCCTCTAGCAGCAGGAGCAGTATTGCTGCTAGGGGGGAGCAGCAGGAGCAGTATTGCTGCTAGGGGGGAGCAGCAGGAGCAGCAGCAGCAAAAGCAGCATCAGTCCACCATGGAGGAGCTAGGGTGGGGGCAGCTGCCAAGTCCCTCATCAGTTGCAGGACGTGTAGGGCACCGTAGCTTTCAAGCAAAAGTCATGCACATGTTGGGGGAAAGGATTGCTCTGGATGGAGAACCCTTCTCAGTGGTCAGGGACATGGGGTTCAGGCGCCTGATTGCCTTCCTGGCCCCCCAGTTTAAGCTGCCTTCGTGCACCACCCTGAGTCAGCAGGTGGTTCCAGCCCCATATCGGACTTTAAAGGAGCGGGTGAGGGAGTAGCTGGCAAGGGCTGCAGGTGCCACCGTCCCCTTCACCACAGACCTGTGGTCAAGCAGGAATGCTCAGCATGCCTACCTGGCAGTGACAGTGCACTGGTGGCAGGACCCGGAGGCAGCATTTGGCAGTGGCAGGAGAGGTCCCGAAGCAGGGTATAGGTGGGTCCTGCTTCAAGCGGAAGTAATGGACGGCCCCCACATATCCTGGAACATAGAGGCAGCACTGACCACCATGGTGAGGGAGTGGGTCACGCCAGGCACACCCTTCACCAAGGGGTGTGTGGTCACTGATAACATGGCCAACATCTTGAGGGAAGTCCATGAGAGGGGGTTCACTAGCATCCCTTGCACCATACACACCCTTCACCTGGTGGTCAGGGACTGTCTGGACTTGGGGGAGAATGTGATTGGGGCCAGCACCTTTAGCTCCCTGATCGAGCTGGGAAGGAAGCTGGCTGGTCTCTTTAACCGGAGCATGAAGGGCAGCGACCTCCTCTGGGCAAAGCAGACCGAGTAAAGCTCCCCAGTGCACCAGCTGGTGCAGGATGTGTCCAACCGGTGGAATTTGACCTTCCTGATGCTCAAGCGGCTTCTCGAGCAGAAATCTGCCTTGCATCAGGTGCAACTGGTGACAGACAGCCGGGCACCTCCAGGGTACAATGGGAGATCCTGGTGCACATGGCCTTTGTGTTCAGACCGTTCCTGGCTGTGAGGGAGACTGTGAGCTTGTCCACGACCACCATCAGCTAGGTGACCCATCTGGTGCAGAGTCTCCTCAGGAGAGTGGAGGAGATTCTCCAGGGGCAGGATCCATGGCCCTTAGGGCTGGAAGCTGGCCGATGAGGTGGTTGACATGGTGTGGCAGCTGAAGGCAGAGCTAAAGGCATGTTTCGATGAGCTCCTGCGGTGGGCAGAATACGTTCTGGCAACCATGCTGGACCCCAGGCTCAAGGACAGCATTGCACGCCAGACACTGCTCTATGGCCACTGGAAGGGTGAGCTGGTGGAGAGGGTCTGGCAGGCACAGTGGGCTGTAGAGAGTGCACAGCAGCAGAAGGATTCCCCTGGGGATGGTGGGAGTGGGAGCAGCCACCCCTTTCAGCTGCTGGGGACTATCCCTGCCCCCAGCCTTAGCGGTAGCAGAAACAGCAGCAGCCTGAGCAGCAGCAGCACTCCTATTGCCAGCAGCAGCAGCAGCAGCAGCAGCAGCAGCTCCTATCTGCAGGCCACTCTGGGGAGCATGAGGTCGTGCACAACAGGGAAAGCAGTGGTGGAGGTGGTGCCCAGGCAGAGTTACCAGAGCGAGTACGATGGTGCCGCAGCAGCAGTGGAGACCTACCTGGAGGAGGAGCCATGCATCGATCCCAGCAGCGATCCCTTGGCCTACTGAGCCGGCAAGATCAACGTGTGGCCATCTCTGTCCAAAGTGGCCAAGGGTCTCTTGTCCTGTGCACCAACCAGTGTCCCCAGCAAGCGGGTGTTCTCCATGGTGGGGGACATGTGCTCTCCGCACCACCTGAGACTGTGGGCCAAGTTGGTGGAGCAGTTACTGTTCCTGAAGGTGACACCTGTGCTCCGGACTCTGCACGGACTGCCAATAGTGAGCCGAGTCAGGTTCAAGTTATTGGTATTGATTATTATTATTATTATTATTATTAACAAACATTTATATAGCGCCAGCAGTGTACCTGGCACTTTACAAAGTAATAAAATAGACACGGTCCCTGCCCCTAGGGCTTACAATCTGAGAGACA
>QEPC01004016.1:980409-1008595 GCA_003113815.1 Sphenodon punctatus
GAATGGATGCTGCTGAGCAGACAAACTCAACCCCGATAAAACAGAGGTGATGTTGTTGGGGAGAGCGAGGGAGGTAGTGGCCCCCTGGTTGGGGGGGTTCACCCTCCTATAGCTCAGCAGGTCTGGAGCCTGGGGGTGATACTGGACACAGACCTCCGCCTGGAGCGGCAGGTGGAGGCAGTCGCTAAAGTTGCCTTCTGCCAGTTGTATCTGGTGCATAGGTTTCATCCGTTTGTCTCCGGCCCGGACCTGGCCTTCCTCATCCATGTCTTCGTCACCTCGAGGCTAGACTACTGTAACGTGCGGCTTCCCTTGTTCCTGGTCCGGAGGCTGCAGCTAGTGCAGAATGCGGCAGCTCATCTCCTTACGGAGACGGGCCATCGGGAGCATATTACACCTGTGCTCCGAGCTCTGCACTGGTTGACGATAGCGTGCTGAGCCAGGTTCAAGGTTTTGATGTTGATCTATAAAGCCCTACACAATCTGGTCCCCTCATACCTCAGGGACCGCCTCGCCCTCCGTGCCCCAGAGCAGTTTCTTCGGTCTGCCGGGGGTGCCTTCTTGCAAGTCCCCGATGTTAAGTGGGGGGCCACAATGGAGAGGGCATTCTCGGTGGCAGGGCCATGCCTTTGGAACTCCTTTCTGGAGGAAGCTTGCCTGGCCCCTAGCCTGTTGACATTCCAGCGAAGTTGCAAAACCTGGCTGTTTGCCCAGGCCTTTGGGGAGGGTGGGAGGGTAGGGTGAGGTTTTTTTTAGCTCCCCCACCTTACTTGTTATTTATTATACATTATTTATGATATTTAGCTATGTTTTAATATTTTAATATTATTGTTATGAAATGTTTTAAACTGTTTTTATTGTATTTTACTGTTGGAAGCCACCCCGGGCTGCTTTGCAGGAGGGACAGGGT
The DNA here is from genome assembly GCA_003113815.1 of Sphenodon punctatus. NCBI lineage: Eukaryota > Metazoa > Chordata > Lepidosauria > Sphenodontia > Sphenodontidae > Sphenodon > Sphenodon punctatus. The sequence goes on from QEPC01004016.1 coordinate 981,320, forward strand.
ACAAATCCAATAAATAAATAAATAAATAAATAAATAAATAAATAAAATAAAACTTCCAAACCAAGTTCATACATTCAAAACCGAGGGTTTTTTACCTTCCTAACTGGTTCAAATTCGACCGAACAGTTCGGTCAAATTCAAGTTTGTTTCGAAAGTTCGGTTCGGTCGACTGAACTATTTGAATTCGCTCTGAACTCCGAACTTCCGAACCGCATTCTCACATCCCTAGTATGCTATTCCTGGGAAGGGCTAGGCTGCTAATTACAGGGATCTAATATTACTTTAAGCTAGCCCTGATGGCTTGGTACTTCTCCTAAAGGTCAGCCTTTGTTTCCCTTGGTGGGATTCTGGATTGCTGCCTGTAAGCCCTGGCCTGTGTGTTATCCCTTGGGAAGGGACCAGCTTTCTATTTTTCAGGGGTAAAGCACTGTTAGGCAAATTTACTTTGGGATCCAGCAGTGCTTATATCAAAGCCCATGTAGGGTGAGATGTTAGCATCTCAAGAGCTAAAGTATCTCTTTTTTGTAGGCCTGGGTCATTACTCTGGGGCAACATGCAAAGTTATTATTATTTTTAGGTTTTATCATTATCCTGTATGAATTGTACTAGAATTGCTATGATTTGGGGCAATATGCAAAGTTTTTATTTTTGGGTTTTATAATATTTTGTATGATTTGTACTTGAAATTATTTACATGCTATTTGTATGTGTATAGAATATGGTGAAAACTAATCCAATAAATACTGCTACTACTACTACTAAAATGTGTGCTAGATGATAATACCATTAAGGTGGATTTACAGCTGGTTAACAAACCATACTCAAAGGGTTCTCATCAATCTGGAAGGAGGTGTTGAGCAGGCTGCCACAGGGATCTGTCCTGGGCCTGGTAATGTTCAACGTTTATTAATGACTTGGATGACTGAGTAGAGGGAATGTTTGTTAAATTTGCAGATGACACATAACTGGAAGGGATAGTTAACACCTCAGAAGACAGAAATAAAATTCAAAATTATAATGATAAGTTAGAAAACTGGGCTGAAACTAACAAAATGAGAAAAATGTAAGGTTCTCCATTTAGTTAAGGAAAATCAAATGCACAAACACATGATGAGGGGGGGGGGGGGTGTGTGATATCTGGCTTGGCAGCAATACATGTGAAAAGGATCTGGGATAATGGGCTCAAATTACAAAAAAGAAGAATTTGGTTAAACATTAGGAAGAACTACCTAACAGTAAGAGCTGTGTTACAATGGAACAAATTGCCTAGGAAGGTGGTGGGCTCTCCTTCACTGGCCATTTTCAAACAGAGGCTGGGCAACCATCTGTTGGGGATGCTGTAGTTGCGGATTTCCTGCTTTGAGCAGGGGGTTGGATTAGATGACGTCTGAGGTCACTTCCAGATCCCTCCAATGAGTTGGGATCAGATTAAAACCCGTGTATAGGGGCCCGTATTTACTGCCTTTTCCCCATTGTCACCAATGGAGAAAATGCAGTGAATGAGTCCCTGCACTAGTCTAAATTAGAGGTGTGCACCAAGGACGCATTTCATTTTTGTTTTTCATTTTTGTTATTGAAATATTTCATATTTCTTTTCGTAAATATCAAAATTTTGTTTTCGTTTTTGCTTTCCTTTTCTATTTCCATTGGTTTCAATTTAAAGCACATTCTCAGCTGTAATGTTTTTGTTTTTTATTATATTTGGTTGAAACTTAAAAGAATGGTACCTCCTGCAGATGGCATTATGTATACCATATTTCAGAAATATTGGATTAATAAAACCAATTTTATAAGCAGTTGAATTGTGTTATGTTGCAGAAATCTGAATACACATTTATGACTAACTTTTTTGTCTCCCATCTACTGTAGGATAAAACTTGGGAAGTGTATACCACTCCATATTTTTACTATCTATGCTAACTTTCAGAAGGATGGGATAAACGGCCCTGGTGGCATAATTAACCAGCTTATAAGTGTATGTCTGACTGTAACATCTTTTTGGTCCAACCAATGTACATGAACTTTTTCAGGGCTGTATCTTTCACCTTCATAATCTCCTATGACAAATATAAGAAAGATCTGATAAAGGGTCCCAATTTCATAAGCCTGCACAGCATATGCAGAGAATGAGCCCATGCCAGGGATTCTCTTACATGTCACCGTGGTATAAGATGGGTTTGTGATGCCAATTGGCCATCATAAATGTCAGCCAAATATCCTCATTCTGTGTTTTGACCATCCCAACTTCTCTCCCCCACTTATTACGGGGAAGCGGGAAGCATCTGTTTTGGAAAGATCCAATAGAGATTCTATTATGTCCTCTGTCACAGTGCTACAGGATGTGATTGTGATGATAATTGACCAGAGTAGTATTGTAAATAATATCTCCTGATTTCTGGGATTCTATCCTCAAAGTCGCAGTTATGTCCCTTATATGCCCACCTCAGGGCCAGCCCCTGTGACTGCCTTGAAGCCACCACCGATTGGACCTGTAAAGCTGGAAGCATGCAGTAATTGGTCAGTGAATGTGTCTGTAAGCTTCTTGAATTGCTCCCCATCCTCCCTTCTACAGTCTCCCTCCCCCTGCCATACCAGGTGCCTGCCTCTGACTGGCACTGCATGTGCTGCTATTTATCTGAATAATTGTGTTCAAGTGGACAACTTCAATTGCTTATAAAACTGAATCCCTTTATCAAGTTGTCCTGTAGTTTGACAGAGATGACAGGGAAGGTGTGAAATACATTCTTGCCAAATTTCTTGTAAACAGGATGGAATATAAAAACTTTACAGCCAGAAATGCAATTCTATGTTAATGGCTTATAACATCAGGACCCTTATCCAATCTTTCTGAAATTTGACAGGATTGGTAATCTTGTGAAGCAACATAATATGTCCAGGATTCATTCAAATTGAATGGAAGATAAAGAAACTGTATCCAGGAATGTGCATAGAGCTTTTCTTAAAATTGCAACATGCAATTGATTCTAAACTTGGTTCCCTTTATATAATCTTTCTTAGATTTAGTACACATGGTGCCCTTCATTGGTGGTACAATCTTCCAAAGCTTCTGTAGAATTGAATAATAAACAAAACAGTTACAGCCCAAAATACATTTTCCAGTTTTTCCCCATTATTTTAAAAACAAAAATTATTTGTCATTTTTGTTTTTACAACAGCAAAAAATAAAAAAATCATTTTTGTTATTTGAACGAAATTTAATTGCACACCCCCTAGTCTTAACCTGGCAGTATCCAGATCAGATTGGTCTTTGAAGCCAAGTCACTACCAGGTCAAAGAAAGAAGCAACAATTTTGGAGTGGTGAAAAAAGATAACTTTGATGCTATATTTTGTAATGTGTTGCAATAGTCAAGAGAAGTGATAAATGGGAATGGTTTCATTTGGTTCTGCATGGGGTGTATTACATATATACAGCTTTATAATAAACTGATACAAAATTAATATGATTTCTAATAATATCGCTAGCACTCTAATGTCTTTGTCAGTTTTGTTGTGCAGTGGAATGGAAATATTCATGCAGATGGTCTTCACAAAGCATGAGCACACTGAAGCATCTCAGAGGTACTTGAGAATAGTCAGTTTCATATATTGCTTGATTAGTGCATCTAAGAAATAAATGTTAAAATATTACCATTTCTTCCTCTCACAGAGGAGTGCACAGAGCTAATGGCACAGATGGAATTTCATACAATCATTCCTTTGTGTGTGTGCGGAGCAGTATTCCTCCATACTGCAGGAATAAACAAATCTTTCAGAACCTATAATGGCTCTGTAACTCAGAATGGTTGGTGACTGAAACCAGCCATTCCTTCCTTCTTTCATAAGTGTGTGCTAATCACATAACCTGTACACAAACATCCTTGGAAGAGCTGCAGCCAGGTACCTGGCAAGTTGGACACTCCACGGAATCTGGGATGCCCAACTCACCCCAGTTGCATTTGGGCACCGCAACTGGTACCTCCCTCCCTGGGTTGACTCACCTCAGTGCCAGACTGCTGCTCCTCCGGTCCAGTTGCTGCTTGCTGCTCCCATCTCCCCGGTCTGCATGCTGCTCAGCTGTAAGCTGAACTGGGGACTTACGTGCCTGCATGCACACCCATTTTGGGTCCCCTTGGGGGGGTGCGTGCGGGGGGGGGGGGAAGAGGTATCTTCGCTCCCCCATCTACCTCACACAAAGCCAAGTGGACAGGTGCCCAGCTCAACTGAGCCGCATGTGCCCCAGGGAGGAGCAGGGAGCAGCAAACAATGAGAAGTGACCAGGACCAGAGGATCAGCAGCCCAGTGGTGAGACGAGTCAGCCCAGGGAACTGCAAGTACCACGGTCAGTGTCCTAGGGTGTCCTGGGATGCTCCAGTAATACCAATTTGTTTTTGTACCAAGGGATACCAGAAACCCGTGGGGTGGCCATGTATTCCATTGGTTGCCCAGAAATGCAAGTATTACCCACGGGCAGACAATGCGTTACCCGCTTCAGCTCTAGTTGTTACCTGCTTCAGCTCTAGTTGCTAATGAGGATGAGGATGACACCCATATTTTATCTTGTCCAAACTTACATTTTTTCTTTTATGATTAGCATTTCCTGAATCTAGTATACACATTCACCCCAGAATTATGCAGCTACTGTGAAATAACACTCACACATTTTCTTTCTCTTATAAAATTAATGCAGACAAACAGCTGATTAATTTAAAACCAGTGCGTCCTGGCCTGGAGCAGTATAATGACTACTTTTGTTCCAAAATCTTTGTCTAGTTGCATTGAGAATTTTCAACAATTTGATTGGGTGAAGTTTCAAAATAAGGGTCATGCTTAAGTATGTATTTACCATTGGTCCCCAGCCTCATCTCATACTTAGATAATTTTTCTTGGAAGTGGAGACTTACCCCTGTGAACTCTATACCACTTCAGTTTGCAAACAGGGATAAAGTACAAGGACATTTACACTGCCAAAGGTAAAAGCTTTTGTTCTCGATCACATTACTTATGACTACACTTCCTCAGAAAAGCAAACTCACGGGTTAAAAATGAATGGTATGATTCAACAGCATTTATAGGCTTTAGGAATGCCACTACCAGTAAATGTAACTATGCATCCTTAAATAACTTCGAATTCACATTGCAGCTGAGGACAGCCATGGAATATATGCACCAAATGAAAACATACTTTACAGTGTATGAAAGGTAAAGATTGTGTTTTATTCATAGCAAAAAGTGAGAACTACCATGAGATTTTGTTAAAAGCTTTGCCAAAGCCATATCTGCTTGTTTTTTTGAGAGAGCCAGTACAAAGGATAAGAAAAAGAATATTTCATAAAGACTGAATGACAGCCACAAATGTCTCAGAAAAAACTCTGGAGCCTGGTTTTTAAAAAGCATCATTTTGACAGTCTAATTCAAATGCTACATTTAGGTCTTAAAGGGGGGAAAAACCCACAATCCCCTATGAATAAGGTGGAGCCCTCCCTGCCCCTGACTTCACCTCTCCCACATTTCTTAAAACATTTCAAACAAAATTCACTCTCCTTCAAGATATTAACTGGGTTCCTTAGGCATTAAATTGAGAAACTAGAGTTCAGTCCTTGACCATTAAAGTCAATGGCAAAACTCCTACTGATTTTTATGTTGGAAGGTTGTTCTGTCCATGTCACATATTTTCCTTGCACTCCTGGCTTATCTGCAACATTTGAATTAAAAGGCATAATATATCTTCAGGCATGAAGGAGGGGAGATTATCTTTCCCTGTATCCAAACTGGTTTCACTGTGGATACAAGGCCTGCTAACACTGTACACAAAAGGACTGTGCATCGGGTCAAGCATTTGTATTTATATCTGTATTTGCAGTTGTGGTTTGAGTATTTGCACTTATTTGTATCTTTGCCTGTGTTCACGGATATTTCCCCATCATTGCCAAAGTGGAAAATCCAGTGAACACAGGTCTCTGAGGATGAGTTATTCTGGCACAAGTGCAATGAGGCTCTGCCAGTTTCGTAGCAGCAATTTTTGACTGCCTCTTTGGGTAATTTCAGAAGTGATGGGCCCAGAGGTCTGCCACGCTGAACCACGGACCGGGATCCATTTCAGATCCCAGACAGGCCGTCCTTTAGATGTGCTGGCCAGATTCTCACCGGGGATTGGGGAGGGGGCAGGGCTGCACAGCGCAACGTGTGGCCGCACAGTCCCACCCCCTGTGTCCCTTGGCCGCCCACCCTCCGGGAGATGGGTGGGCGCAGCGGCGATCCCGTATCACGGTCTGGGCCACGGTCTGGGATGGGCCAACAGTACAGATGTCACTTTTGGCCCATCCCAGAATTTGGCCAATCTAACTACGCTTCCTGAGGTGAGGCCGGTCTCATCTCAGAAAGCATGGTTATTTTGATTCCCAACAGGTATTCACCGTGGTGAACATCTGGCGGGAATCTTTTAGACGTAACAGGACAAACGGCAACCACAGGAGATTCACTGTGGTGAAATTACCCTTCCTTTCCTTATAGGCCTGTAAATTTTAAAAAGGGAGCACTGGTTTGGGGGAGGGTGGGGAATACAGCTAACTTGGTAGGGAGGCTGTTATCTTGGGGAGGGTGGACGGGGCACTACAGGCTCTGCACTAAGGCAGCTAGGCAGGGAGGGCTTCTTTTTTTAAGTGTGGGGAAAGGGAGGACTGTCCCAAAATACTCACTTTTCTTGGTGAGAATCCAGGCAGTTTCTTAGCTTCTTCTCATTTCAAGAATGAGCTGAGAACCCTGATTCACACCTAGAAAAGCAAGAATACGAGAACTGAGTTTCAGCCCTACTGCAGTTTTGGGAGTCTGGTTTGAGATCTTGGATATTACATATTTCAGGAAATGCTGGATTCACTCAAAACCCAAATACACAGACCTGTTATTTGTATTTTGAATATGGAACCTAAAAAGTTTTTTGGTGGGTTTTTTTTTGTATTTACTTGTATTTTGTTGAAACCTAAATATACAGAACTAGAATGCAGGGTTTAATTTTTTATTCATATTTTTAGTATTTCTATTGATATGTATTTGTCTTTTTGTCCTTTTTTGGGAGTTGGACTTTGTCATAAAAGTGCAATATGGTTATACCAGTTTGAAAGGTCTATAGGTAAGGGAAAATGATGTTTTAGGAGTACTGTTGTTTCTACTGCTAATTTTAAAATGGTGAACAAATATTAAATGGCCAGTTAGACAGGTATTTAGCAGGTGAATTTGGGAACAGAGGCAAAAAGAACCTCAGAGAGAGAGAGAGGCATCATCAGCAATATAAGCCCCACCTCAAAAAAAAAGCTTCCATTCTGGGAATTCATCAGCAGGTAATGTGTAACACAGGCCCTTTTCACACGCCCCCCCCCCCCGGTTTGTGTGGGGTGCCTGTGTGAACTCTGCGGCAGGTGCAGGGGTAGTGGTGGGTGCCTGTGGGAATACAGGTGATGGGTGCAGGTGCGGTGCGCTCCCACGCTTCACCCACCTCCACCCATTACCCACACATGGAGCAACAGGCACTTCAGTGCCCAATGCTCCATGTGTGGACGTGGGTGAGGGTCCATGGGAACACACCCCCAAGCACGCCAATGCACCGCCCACCCACCACAACCCATGTGAAAAGGACCACAGATGGAAGGATGGACTCTCATTGGATACAAAGATAAGAGAATGCCACAACTGGAATCATCACCAATTGAACAAAGGCAGCCCCGCAAATCACTCCCCAGTCTAGGGGACATCAAAAGAGAGAGAATCTACTGATGGGCACAAAGAGGGACGCAGACAGAGAAAACCACAACTGGTCTCATCACCAATTCAGAGAAAGCATTCACCAAACCAGATCCCAATCTGAGCTCACATCAGTGGCACCAAGCAGTGTAACACAGACTGCAGAGAGGGAATTTGGGATGTCCCATTGGGCAGAGGGAGAGAGAAAAGAACTACTTCACAAACGTCCTCATCACCGACTTGAAGGCAGCTTCCCCAAATCAGACCCTAATCTGGCTTCACATCAGCAGCAGCTGGCAATGCATGTAACACAGAATGACAGAGAGAGGGTGTTGTGAGGGAATTGGCACCATCACCAACATGAAGGCAGCTCCTGTACACTTCCAGTGCTGGAGAAGAGAAAAGCAAGAGATCTTTGGAACTGATGAGTATGTCTTTGAGATAGGGGAAAACATTAGGAATGTATCAACAGTGGCACTAGAACCTGCAACGATAATGAGCTCATTATAGGGTTCTGGGACTGACTTTTACTTTTTAAAGTTATTTGTATTTTTGGTCATTCTCCACATTATAAATATCCAGCACCACAGATCTGCTGAAAGTGGTTTGCATGAGGGGATGTAACAGGGTTCAAAGCATTGAAGCAAATATCTAAAACCTATATATTCCATCGTATAGAAATACTGGTGACACTGGTCATTGAGGATGATCATCTCACCAGTTTTTCTGGTGTCTTTTTTGGCAACAGGATGATTCTGGCCAGTTGATTGTTTGGTCTCCAAGATTTGCAATGTTGACTTTTGTCCTACTAGGGATTGGGACTGCCTGTATGGCCTAGACATGGACACTCTGGCAGAGCCTGACAAGGATGTTAGATTCACTGCCACGAAGATAGAGAGGAAGATGACAAACTGTGGCTCACTTGGGTAACTTAGCCTGCCTGACGACTGCAGCCAATGGAGATTTGTTACTAAATCTAAGTAGAAATAGAAATTAAATCTGTCCATAGCCAATTCTAGAGTTGCCAAGGGTACTAACAGTCATTGCTATATCATCCAGTCGTAAGGTGAAATGATCCCATACAGGATATGCGATCCTAATGGTAATATTTCCCAGAATCTTAGCCCCCAAACAAGAATCAATGGTATGGATTATCTTTACTGGGCTTCTTGGAGTGATGGTGCTTGCAGCAGTTCTGCCAGTGGGCCGACCAAGCTGAGGCATGAGAAGCAGTAGCGGCACTGACTGGTGTTATGTGGGTGGTGGCACCAGGCACCAAGTCTGAAGAAATATTTGTGTGGATAGTGGTTACAACATGACTGATAGTGGCACTGGCAGCATCAGTAAACACTGGTCAGTGGCAGCATCTGCATTCAGTTTTGGGTATAAAATTAAGCTTGATGAAATCTGATACTGGATATTCCCGTGATTTAGGCTTTACAGGACAGTTAATTGCCTGATCACTTAAGTTGTGGCACTACCGGTGTAAGTACATGTGGTGGATGGTCACGGTGTGACTTCCCGACACCACCAGTGCTACTCCTATTATCTGCTGAAACTATGCATTGTCTCTTGCTGCTCATGGTGAAGGGAAGCACAGATTGATTCTATTACAGAATAGTTTGACTGGCAGCAATATATACCCTGCCACAAGAGGCCCCCAGGAATTATCCCTAGTATATCAGTTCAGCTCGGTAGGCTGGTCAGAGAAAGCAAAGTGTGGGTGCAGATGGCAGCAATTCTAATAATTGTCAGAGAACCACCCCGCAAAATCCAGAAAGCAGACAGAAAAATAATGTATATGGCCCTGAATAATATAACCCAGGAGGGATATCCCCAAACGTACAAGCTCAGAGAAATGGCAAGAAGCTGACATGCCCCCAAGGTATTGCTAGATTTATTTTTTGTTTATTTATACAAAAACGTGTATCACGCATCCTCCTGCACACTGGCAGCTTGGAGCAGCACACAACATAAAAACATAAATAAAACTGTCTAAAATACATAAATATACATAATAAAATTTGGCAGCAGTTAAGGCAAAATAAAGCACCTCCCCCCACCCTACCCACCTGGCAGAACAACCAAGTCTTACAGCATCTATGGAAAGAGGGCGAGGGTGAGGGGACAGACGGGCCTCCAACGGGAGGGAGTTCCACAGCCAAGGTGCAGCCACCAAGAACGCCCTCTCTGCCATCACCACCTGGCATACCTGGGGGACTTCAAGTCGGGCACCCCTGGCTGACCGCAAGGGCCGCAAAATGACCCGGGGCCTGAGGCGGTCTCGTAGGTAATCAGGACTCAAGCTGTTTAGGGTTTTATAGGTCAAAACCAAGACCTTGAATTGGGCCGGGAAGACAATAGGCAGCCAGTGCAGAGTATGGAGCACATTGAGTAGCTGAGCCTCTAAAGCTTGTAGAGAAAATAAATTAATGAGGGGGGGGAGGGGGATTAACAAAAACAGTACTCTAAGAAAACAAGACAGTCTGACCCATAACTCTCAATGAGCTTATCTGGGTTTATACAGTGGAAAAAAGAAAAAGAGAAATGTCCAATTTGGACAGTTTCCTTCCCTCCATCCTCTGCACTCTTGATTGACAGGGAGTGGGACACAGTGCCAGCCAGAGATTAGCCGTTTTCCCTCCTCCCATATCTGGTCCTTCCCTAACCGTTCTCCTTCCGCTGCATGGTTTGAAATAATGGTTAGCGTTTGCACAGATCAAACAACAACAAAAACTGTTTATGATCAGAATACTAGGGTGGATTATTCCAATTCTGGGTCATGACACCAGATACATTTTTTAAAAAAATGCATGGCTCTAGTTAACACATGGATGTGCTTCTTTTTAAATGAAACTTATTCAGAATGGATCCACCAACGCTTTCTCTGAATTAGCAGAAAGATGGACTATGGACCTTTAACAATGACAAAGGATAATGCAATTAGATTTAAGCCTGATGAAATAGCTACACCATCCATTTACTAAATCATGTCAAAACAGTGTTTGCATGATGTGTTCACAACTGCAGGTGCCCTAGTGTGCTTTATTCCCCGTGTTCTTCTCTACCATTCTGACTTGTCACTATGCACAAAGAACACATTATAGCCTTGAGAGACTGAATTTCTCCATTGTCACATCTCTCAGTGGTACTGTATAATTGTTTCAGCTGTGGGTAAATACGAGACAAGTCTTAATGCCAAGAATTGGATGAGTTTCTTCTAAAACTACCTAAATGCTTGTCATTTTAAAACAGGAATATGAGGTCTCCTCAGAGACACTGAGGTTGTGTAATGCATTCTTTTCATGCTGACCTGATGTATCACCCCAAGGCAATAAAGTAAGGAAAGAATATTATATAGAGAAACTAGACTCCTTTCTGTAGATGGATTAGAGTGGAATCTTGTTATATGGATTGATTTAGGCAAACCCTATTCTGATTATTATGTCAGAAAGATGATCATGTTCTGAGTCATAAAAAATGAACATCATTTTCACAAATCAGTCATGTACACAGCACCGGTAACTTCGTCTTGCAAAGAAAGGCTAAAACTCTACAAGGCAATTTAGCCACAAGGTGGGCCACTGGAAGTGCCATTCAAAAACATAGGAAATTCATTTCTGGCTTCAAAAACAGCAAAGGCAATCAATATGTTTTCCAAAGCATCCAACAAAACATTCCCTGATTAGTACAACCCCACACAGGAGGTTAGGAGGATTTTTGTGTCTCTCATCTGTGACATAGTGCACTGTCATGTCACTGCCACCCCTTTAGGTTTTCTTCAAACTCAAACAGCTATCTTGGTGTGGGTTTCTCAAGGTTTTATTCATTACCATCATAGCTAGAGTCTTCTGAAATGGAAGTTGAGATTCTAGAATACCAGAAGGCAGACTCGGGCCGCTTCCACACAAGCGGGGGGCGGGGGGGGCAGGGCTATTTCCAGGATTGGTGATCATGTTAAGAGTGGTCCCAGGAGGCCCCACTCATATGCGGGGTGAGTGGGTGTTGCTGGTTTCTAATGTGATTTTCATCACACGATGTAGGGCTCAAAATCCAACCCTGCATTGAGTGATGAGAAACATGTTAGAAACAGGCAAAGTACACACACACACGATCAGGACCTCCCAGGATCTCTCCTAACATGATTGCTGATCGCAAAAGTATCTCTGTCCCTCCACAATTGTGGAAGCGGCCTTAGACTGACCTTGGAGTGTCATATTGCCATATAAGGCATTTTTGCACAAGTCACTCTCCATGCATTAGTCACCCACCCATGTACTGTAGTACATGTTACAGAGTACTCATACAGTAACACTGCAGCCCTGTGGGAGGGTGGTGGGTAAAGTGTCTTGTGTGAAAATGCCCATACTTGGCCCAGCATGAAATTTGCAATTCAAAAGTATGACACAGGGGAACAACTGACCTTCCAGGTAATTAGGGATTAGGAACGCGGTTCGGCCGTTCAGTGTTTGGCCCAAACTGAGCCCGTTCGGACACCCAAACCGAACGGCCATACCGAACGCCCAAAGCTCCAAACAGTTCGGCCACGTTCGGCTGCGTTCGGGTGGGAAAAACAAGGCTGGCATGCCCGGGGCAGTGGGGGGGGGGGCAGCTGAGGAGCAGACTTCATGGCGCCAGGCATGGAGAGGCTTGGACTAGCATCCAGCCTGCCCAATCACCATCCCTCTTTTCCTCAGACCATTGGCTTTGCAGTATGCAAATGGCCTTGGGCTAGGCTGCATGGAGCCAATGGGTCTTATAGTAAGGCGGGCGCAGCAAGTAACAAAAGTCATTGCCCTCCCCCGTTCCAATTCCTTCTGAGCTAGTCACTGATCCTGTCAGAAGGCGTTTTCAGAAGTATCCCTCTCCCAGCAGTTTGTCCTCCTAATCCATTACCATCCTCCTCCTATTTCACCCATTCCCACATATTTACCTCCATAGTTTCATTTATTTAGATTAGATTAAATAGATTTAGGTGTTATTTTATTTTTTACCCCCTCCCCATGTTCTTTCTCCTTACCCTCAATTGAATCCTTCCCTCCTCCCTGTATATATTCCATCCCCGATTGCCTTCCACTGTTTTGGGATTTATTTATAGTAGGATTAGATTGATTTAGGTTTCATTTCAGTTTAGTACCCCTCCCTGTGTTTGTTGTGAACTGTCTCTGTCCCCTCCACCCCCATCTCTATGTATATATAGATAGATATTAGATATTAGTTACTATAGATAGATAGTTGTAGGAGTTAGCTTAGTGATAGAGATAGAGAGAGATAATGTGTAGTGATTCAATTTTAATATTTTATAGTGTGTTTGTAGGACTAGGCCTTTGTAGTTATTAGATAATATTCCATTTAGTTTCATAGGTTTTAGAATAGTTAATAACAGAGTTAGTGTAGTAGATATATATATAATATTCAAATTCTGAATAAATAAATAAAAATATAAAATCTTCCTCCGCATAATTTGGAAAGGAAAAATGGAGAAGGGAAGCAAGAGAGGCAGGTCTGCTGCCCGTAAGGCAGGGGGACGTCACAGAGGTTGTACGGGCCATACCAGTGGAGTGGCAGACAGCAGCCTGAGCCCATCACGTCACCCCAAACTGCACAGGCCTGATTTTGGCAGTCGGGTTTTAGAGACTCCCAGCAGTGGCACTAGCCGGGGTGTGGTTCGGTGGCACCTCCTGCCAACGTCCTTCACTGCCATGCAGGGCACTGGAGGGCCTGCAGTGCAGGAGGCTGCGGCTGTCTCTGCTGCGATTGCAGGAGGAGGTGCTTCGGAGTTAGATGTTCCTCAAGGGCCACCAATGTCCCCCATTGCTGAGGTGGCTGTTGAGGTGGCTGTTAGAGGCTGTTAGAGGCAGGGACCGATCCGTGGGCAATGGCAGCAGGGAGAGGCGCAGCAGCAACAGCATCAGCAGCAGCTACAGGGGGCACAGGGAGAGTGGCAGCAGCATGGTGGTCAGTCCACCAGCCTCAGGGTCCCAGTACTCCCCTTCGTGGGGGGACATCACTCTGATTGGGGCAGTGAGATAGACACTAGTCCTGCAGAGGAGATGTCTGGTGCTGAGGTGATGGTTGTCCCTCTGAGAGCTGTATTGCCACCATGTTCTGCCCCTCCCAGTAGCACTGTCAGTGGTGCATCACCTGGTGTGGGCCAGAAGGAAGGAGGGGACAAAAAGTCCTCTGTCTGGGTGCATTTTAAATTGGTGCGGGCAGATGATCCCAGGGAGGTGCAGTGCACTTTGTGCTAGAAGATGGTAAAGCATGGGCAGGTGCTCCCCAACTTTGGCACAACTGCCATGACGAGGCACCTGAAGGGATGCCACAGCGCTGTGCTGCTAAGCAGGCAGGCAGGGGCAGTGGACACCAACGGGTTCCCAACTGCAGCGGCCAGTCATCCGCCTCCATTAGCAGACAAGCATCCTGCTCTAACAGCTGCCTCTAGCAGCAGGAGTGGTGTCACTGCTAGGGGGAGGAGCATCAGCAGCAGTGCACCATGGAGGAGCTGGGGTGGGAGCAGCTGCAAAGTCCATTGGCAGCAGATGTGGAGGGTGGTGTGGCTTTCAACTGAAAGCCATGTGCATGTTGCGGGAAATGAGAACCCTGGATGCGCAGCACTTCTCAGTGGTTGGGGACATGGGTTTAGGCACTTGATTGGCTTCTTGGCCCCCCAATTTAAGCTGCCCTTGCCCTAAGTCGGCAGGTGGTGCCAGCCATATACCAGGTTTTAAAGGAGCGGGTGAGGGAGCAGCTGGAAAGGGCTGGGGGTGCCACCGTCCACTTCACCACAAACCTGTGGTCAAGCAGGTATGCGCAGCATGCCTACCTGGCAGTGATGGTGCACTGGTGGCAGGACCCAGAGGCAGCGTTTGGAAGTCGCAGGAGGGGTCCCAAAGCAGGGTATAGGTAGGCTCTGTTTCAGGTGGAAGTAATGGACGGCCCCCACACTTCTCGAAACATCGAGGTAGCCCTGACTGCCATGGTGAGGGAGTGGGTCACGCCAGCCGCACCTTTCACCAAGGGCTGCATGGTGACAGACAACGCAGCCAACATATTGAGGGCAGTCCATGAGGGGCACTTCACCAGCTTTCCTTGCGCTGCAAAAACCCTTCACCTGGTGGACAGGAACGCTCTGGGCTTGGGGGAGAAGGGGATTGTGGCAGGCACCCTTACCTCCCTGATCAAGCAGGGGAGGAAGCTGGCCAGTTCTTTAACCAGATCGTGAAGGGCAGCGACCTCCTCAAGGCAAAACAGGCAAAACAAGGCTCCTCAGTGCACCAGCTGGTGCAGAATGTGTCCACACGGTAGAATTCGACGTTCCTGATGCTCCAGCAGTTTCTTGAGCAGAAAGTCACCTTGCATCAGGTTCAACTGGTGATGGACAGTCCAGCACCTCCAGGGTATGATGGGGCAGAAAGGGAGATCCTGACTCACACAGTCTTCGTGTTGAGACTGTTCCTGGCCGTGACAGACACCATCAGTTCCTCCATGGTCACCATCAGACAGTTGACCCCTCTGGTCCAGAGTCCCCTCAGGAGACTGGAGGAGATTCTGCAGGGGTGGAATTGTGGCCCTCAGGGCAGGAAGTTGGCGGATGAGGCGGTTGACCTGGTGCGGCAGCTGAAGGTAGGGCTGAAGGCACAGTTCAATGAGCTCCTGAAGCGGGTGGAATACGTGTTGGCAACCATGCTGGACCCCAGGGTCAAGGGTAACATGGCATGTCAGACCTGGGCCCTGGAAGGGTGATCTCTATGGGCCCTGGAAGGGTGATCTGGTGGAGAGTGTCTGGCAAGCAGAAAGGCTCTGGAGAGTGCGTGGCAGCAGGACTCCCCTGGGGGAGGTGAGAGAGGGAGCATCCACCCATTTCAGCCAGCGGAGTCTATCCCTTCCCCAAGCCCTAGCAGTAGCAGCACCAACAGTAGGTTGAGCAGCAGCAGCACCCCTATTGCCTGCAGCAGCAGCTTGTACGTGCAGGACACTCTGGTGAGCATGGGCTCGTGCACAGCAGGGCAGGCAGCATGACTGAGGGCAGTGGTGGAGGTGGTGCCCAAGGACAGTTACGTGAGGGAGTATGACAGCACCTCAGCAGCAGTGGAGAGCTACCTGGAGAAGGAGCCATGCATCGATCCCAGCAGCGATCCCTTTGCCTACTGGGCCGGCAAGACCAACGTGGGACTGGCCCTGTCCAAAGTGGCCAAACGTCTCTTGTCCTGCCCACCAACCAGTGTCCCAGCAAGTGGGTGTTTTCCATGGCGAGGGACATTTGCTCTCTGCACCACCTGAGACTGGGGGCCAAGTTGGTGGAGCAGTTGTTTTTTATAAAAGTGACCCTTCCGCTGCTGGGATTCCCTGAGCTGCCCCTGGACATGGATTTATGGTTCAGTGGCACACAACATCCCATGCCAGGGGCAGCCTTGGGATGGGGCTCCTCCTCAATCTGGGCTGCTGCTGCTGAGGTGCTGTCCCTCCCTCCCAATGCCCTGCTTCTCTCTCTCTCTCTGACTAGATGGCCTCAGCCATCCTATCTGACTGACCTTATGACACAGGGTGGCACTGGGAAGCTGTAAGCCTGCCAGCTGGCCTCTGTCTAGACGAACTCAGCCCACCTATCTGAAAGGCTCTCTCGCACGCGCCCTGCACAGTTTTCACCAGCCTATCTAAGTGCCCTGCCAAGGTCCCAGCCTACTGAGCCGGCAAGACCAACATGTGACCAGCCCTTTCCAAACTGGCCAAGCGTCTCTTGTCCTTCCCACTAACCAGTGTCCCCAGCAAGCTGGTGTTCTCCATGGCGTGGGACATTTGCTCTCCACACCACCTGAGATTGGGGCCAAGTTGGTGGAGCACTTGCTTTTTATAAAGGTGAAGCTTCCATTGCTGGGATTCCCCGAGCTGCCCCTGGACATGGATTGATGGTACATGGCCATCCCATGCCAGGGGCAGTCTTGGGACGGGGCTCCTCTTCAATCTGGGCTGCTGCTGCTGCTGAGGTGCTGTCCCTTCCTCCCAAAGCCCGGCGTCCACCTGCCTCTCTCTCTTTCTGACTAGACAGCCTCGACTGGCCATCTGACTGATGTAATGACAAAGGGTGACATTGGGAAGCTGTAAGCCTCTGTCTAGACCATTTTGGCCCACCTATCTGACTGTCTCTCTCTCGTGCACCCTGCACAGTCTTTGCCAGCCTATCTGAATGCCCTGCCAAGGTCCCAGCCTGCCTTCCCTATTGCCTCTCATGCCACGCTGCCTGCCTGCCCACCCACCCAGGTTGCCAAGATCAAATTCTGCCTCAGTCTGCCTTCTGATCATGCCACGCTGCTTGTCTGTCCACCCAGGTGGCAAAGATCAAAACCTGCCTCAGTGTGCCTTCTGCTCATGTCTGCCCTCCCGCCTGCCCAGGTGGCCTAGATCAAAGCCTGCCTCAGTCTGCCTTCTGCTCATGCCACATCTGTCTGTCTGCCTGCCCACCTGCCCAAGATCAAATCCTGCCTCAATCTGCCTTCTGCTCATGCTACACTGCCTGTCTGACCACCTGTCCTCCCACCCAGGTGACCAAGTTCAAAGCCTGCCTCAGTCTCTCTTCCCATGTTCATGCCACACTGCCTGTCTGCCTGNCTGCTGGTGCTGCCAATGCCACCTCGGCTGTCTGTGCCACAGGTTCTACTAACAGGAAATCCAATGTCTCCTCTGCGCCAATGCCACCCTGCTGTCTGTGCCATGGGTTCTGTGCCCGGGCAATCCAATGTCTGCTGATGCTGCCAATGTTGCCTCTGCTGTCTGTGCAATGGGTTCTGTGCCCAGGAAATCCAATGTCTGCTGCTGCTGCTGCAAATGCTGCCTCTGCTGTCTGTGGCATGGGTTCTACTACCGGGCAATCCAATGTCTGCTGCTGCTGCCGCCAATGCTGCCTCTGCTGTCTGTTCCATGGGTTCTGCTACAGGGCAATCCAATGTTTGCCAATGCTGCCTCTGCTGTCTGTGCCATGGGTTCTGCCACTGGACAATCCAATATCTGCTGCTGCTGCCATGCTGTGTCTTCTGTCTGTGCCATGGGTTATGTGACTGGGCAATCAAATGTCTGCTGGTGCTGCCAATGCCACCTCGGCTGTCTGTGCCACAGGTTCTACTAACAGGAAATCCAATGTCTCCTCTGCGCCAATGCCACCCTGCTGTCTGTGCCATGGGTTCTGTGCCCGGGCAATCCAATGTCTGCTGATGCTGCCAATGTTGCCTCTGCTGTCTGTGCAATGGGTTCTGTGCCCAGGAAATCCAATGTCTGCTGCTGCTGCTGCAAATGCTGCCTCTGCTGTCTGTGGCATGGGTTCTACTACCGGGCAATCCAATGTCTGCTGCTGCTGCCGCCAATGCTGCCTCTGCTGTCTGTTCCATGGGTTCTGCTACAGGGCAATCCAATGTTTGCCAATGCTGCCTCTGCTGTCTGTGCCATGGGTTCTGCCACTGGACAATCCAATATCTGCTGCTGCTGCCATGCTGTGTCTTCTGTCTGTGCCATGGGTTATGTGACTGGGCAATCAAATGTCTGCTGGTGCTGCCAATGCCACCTCGGCTGTCTGTGCCACAGGTTCTACTAACGGGAAATCCAATGTCTCCTCTGCGCCAATGCCACCCTGCTGTCTGTGCCATGGGTTCTGTGCCCGGGCAATCCAATGTCTGCTGATGCTGCCAATGTTGCCTCTGCTGTCTGTGCAATGGGTTCTGTGCCCAGGAAATCCAATGTCTGCTGCTGCTGCTGCAAATGCTGCCTCTGCTGTCTGTGGCATGGGTTCCGTGCCCCAGCAATCCAATGTCTGCTGCTAATGCCACCTCTGCTGTCTGTGCCACGGGTTCTGTGCCTGCCAGTGGGGGGGGAGGGGAATACAGATCTCCACTCGCCCTAGATTCACGCACGCCCAAGCTCGGCCCACACGGGTAAGAGGGGAAATGCCCACAGGGAAGGGGGAAAATGCCCATCAGGATAGTGTTGTGGGCATATATGCCTCTGAGAGCCAGAGTCCCTTGAGACAGAGCCCCTATCATCATTGGCCGCAGAGCTGAAGGGAAAGGCCAGGTCGGGCTCCATCTGCCAATATCACCACACACACACACACACGCACAACAGGGAACAGGGGTAGGTTCAGAAGTGGTGGGCAGAGTAGGGGGAAACAGGGGAAAGGGGTCTGGGAAAGGGAAAAGGGGAGAGTGCACACACTCCGTGAGGTGGGAAGGACCCAGAGCAGAGACTGGGAAGGGCTTTCTCTCACACGTGCACTCACTCCTCAATGCAATCACCAAAATACACCAGGGAAAAAGGGCTAAGGAATACATAGACAAAATACCACCCCTATGTCTGCACAATCACCCTCCCAACACCCACACAATACAACACAAACTACTTCAATCAAGAATCAAACACAGCACTTAGCTTTGGGGCCAGCTTCTTGCTCGGATTACTGGTGCTCGGATGCTTCTGCCAGTGGTTTAAGAGCAGTTGGACATGCCCCCCAGCATGCTTCGAGCAGAGCTGAGCATTGCAGCAATTGCAGAAGCGTCCCGCCCCCTGCGGGTCCACATGTGGCATTGTGGCGCTGGGGTCCGCCACGATTTGTTCCCTAGCAACGTGACGTGGCAGGGTGGCCGCTCCTTGTGTACCTGTTCCAGGGTGTGGTGTGGCAGGGGGGTGCTCCCCAGCAGCCACTTTGCACTTCAAACTAATCCCCGCGTAAACTCAGTTCTTAGTCCCCTTGACATTGCCAAGAACAATGCTTGACGTGCTCATAAAACATGAATGTATCTGGATGGCATGACTACAAAAGCGCACAACATCCCTTGATTTTGGCAAATCCACTGGACTGAGAAATTTTGCCAATACCACGTGGTCAGGTAGCCTATCCCCCTCCCTATACCCAAGCAAAAAGCGACTCTTAGGAAGCTCAGTGGCTGAGAAGTATAGAAAAACATGTTCACTGGTCTCCAATTGTCCTGAGTCACACAATTGATGAACTCTTTCCCCCCTTGGGACACCCCGATAATGCCCTTCAAGAATCGCTGAGGGGTAAACTTTCAGTCTAAACTTGGTAAAAGCCACTCGAGCATGTGAGTACAGCCATGAAACCAAATAACCCTTAGGGTAAGTAACCAGAGCCAGATCTTTATAAAGGCAGGCAACACCTTGCAACTCCTGCAGAGAATGTTCCACTTGCCAGGATTGATCAAAGATTTGTTGTTTAACTAAAGAGACAGCTCCTCCAAAGCCCGTAGTCCTTAGATACTGCTTAGAAAGGCCTAACTTGAATACTTCCAGGGATATCCTCTTGTCCCAGGATTCAAAGAACCCATCTTGGATAGCAATAGATAACAAAGGATTGTTAAACATAGAGAAAACCATTAACGTAAGCCAAAGTTTAATTGAACACCACAACAGGGTTACATAGACTGGAAGACAACAGGTTTCGGCCTGTAATAATACTTGGCGAGTACCCCAAGGGACAATCAAAATAGCTCTCAAAAGCCTAGCCTGTACCACTTCCAGTTTGGGAAAATACTCCAAACCCCAAACTGGAAATGCATAAGAAATGGAACCCAGGACCTTTGCCTGGAATAATTTCAACACGGGAGTCACCAACTTCCCTCCATTGCTGTAGAACAGCTTGATCAAAAGAGAAACTGTTCTCAGGGCTACTTCCAAGACCGCCTCATAATAAAATCGCCACCTAAGATTATATGAAATTATAACTCCCAAATATTTATAGATTTTTACCTACTCAATTTCATTTATGCCAATATGCCATTGCTACATCCTGACTCTGGGCCCAGATCCCACGATCATAGTTTTGGTTTTACCATAGTTTATCTGAAGTTTCTCCTGTTGACAGTGTTTATTAAAATAGTTCATAGATCTCCGTAAACCGACCCTTGTTTGGGACAGGAAGACAGTATCATCTGCGTATAAAAGAGCTGCGATCTTCCGTGAAGACAATCGAGGAGCATGCACAATAAACTGGTTCAAGTAAACTATCACCCCATTTAAATACATGTTAAAGAGAGTAGGGGCCAAAATTTGCCCTTGCCGAACACCCCTCTCAACTGACACACTGTCTGTTAGATGGTGTTGTGGGGTATAGCGAACCTGCAGGGAGGCATCTGTGTGGAGTGCCATTATCAGAAACAACAACCTTGGATCAATGGATAATGGATAGAATGTGTTTCCAGCACGAGGGGGACACTACCATAAGTTTGTCCTTTTGCATCAGTCCATCTTTCATTTGACAGGAGGGGTAGTTCATCAAGGCCCGCTCTGCCGTGGTGGCCTGTTGGAGGTCTCGCCGAGACAGGTAGGTGCTGGCAAAGACATGGGAGTCTAAGATGGGGCCGTGGTGTTGAGACCCATCATCTCGGCCTTCGTGAAAGCGTGATATGCATCAGCAAGTACATTTAGTTTTCCTGGACGATACTGGATCACAAAAGGAAAAGCGTGCAAAGAACAAGATCCAGCAGGCATGGCGCGCGTTGGTGACTTGGGCGCTCTGCAGAAAGGTTACGTTTTTGTGGTCTGTGGTGACGATCACGGGGTGTTGCGCCCCCTCCAGGTAGTGGCACCAGGCTTCAAAGACTGCCTTGATGGCAAGCAGTTAGTGATCAAAAATAGCATAGTTGCACTCAGCACTGGTGAGCTATCGGCAGTAGTATGCACAGGGCTGTAAGATGTCGGTGTCGCTGGTGGGTTGGAGGAGTACGGCCCTGATAGCTTGGCTGGAGGTGTCGGCTTCCACAAAAAAGGGTTTCTTGACATCAGGATGTCACAGGATGGGAGCCTTTTGCAAAACCTTCTTGAGATGTAGGAAGCTGTGTTGCTGTTGGGGCCCCCAAATAAATTCTTGATGCTTCTTCAGTAATGTAGTAAGGGGTTTAGTGACTTTGGCGTAATGGGGAATATATTGGTGATAGTAGTTTGCACTGCCCAGGAACTGTTGCAGGGGTTTCACCCCCTGGGGGGTAGGCCATTTTTTGATGGTTTCCACCTTGCAGGTGTCCATTGCTATCCCCTCGGGGCACACCACAAACCCCAGAAATTCTACCGTGATGAGATGAAAGGTGCATTTTTTGTACTTGTAGTATAGCCAATGCTGTCATAAGCATTGCAAAAAGTGCAGGACGTACTGAATATGTTGGGACATGGAAGCGGAATAGATCAAAATATTGTCGTGTAGGCGTAAACGTATAAATCGAGAACATCAAGAAACACATCACTTATAAAGTGTTGGAACATTGCTGAAGCATTAGCTAGCCTGAATGGCATCACTAGATATTCAAAGAGTCCATAGCGGGTGCGGAAGGCGGTTTTCCATTCATCGCCCTCCCGCACCAAGTTATTTACCCCGTGAAGGTCCAGCTTGGTGAATATACAAGCCCCCTGCAATCGATTCATCAGTTCAGGAATCAAGGGAGGTGGGTAGTGTTTTTTTATGGTCAACACATTTAGTCCTTGATAGTCAATACAGGGGCAGAGACCCCCATTCTTCTTTGGCACAAAATAATGGGGGCCCTTTTTGGCAAAGTTGAGGGGCGGATGAAACCATTTTGCAAGCTCTCATTGAGGTAGTTCCAGGGGGGATAGGGCATAAAATCTGCCAAAGGGGGGCTCCGCCCCGGGAACTAGATCTATGGGGCACTCATAAATGCAGTGCGGGGTAAGTTCCGCTGCTTGGGTTGAGCTAAAAACATCCCTGAAGTCCTGATACTCCTGGGGCAGCTGCGGTGTCATTGCTGTGGTGCTTGCCCCGGCAAGGGATATGTTCTTAGCCTCTGAGACAACACAGTTCTGGAGACAATAGAGGGACGTAAAATGAAGGGTTTCCATGGTCCAGGCAATAGAGGGGTTGTGATGACGAAGCTACGGCAGTCCTAGGACCATAGGAAAGGTGGGAGTCTTGACAAGGTCAAAAGAGGTAAGTTCCTGATGGTCCCCGATGGCGCAGGAGAGTCACCATGTTTGTGTGGTAATGGGTCCCGAGATGAGAGGGGACCCTTCAATGGAATAAACCGTCTCCAGACATGTTTTTCGTTCCAAGGGAAGGGCATAAGCTTGTGCCCAGTCACTGTTGATGAAATTTCCCAAGGCTCCCAAATCGATGAGGGCCCAGACTACTCGGGAGCATTGGGGAGCAATGGTCACTGTGACCGTGATTTGGAGGGGCGGTTCCTGGGTCATCAGCCAAGTAGGGGATTGTCCGATGGTCAAGGTGCCCCCTGTCCACCTCGACCCAGCCCATTTCCCTGCCCTCTTTGATGAGGAGGCAAAGATGGGCAGTCTTTTATGAAATGACCGCCGCTCCCGCAATAGTAACAGGCCGTAGATTTTCAGCAGCGTTCTCTCACCTCAGCCGATACAGGTCCGCAGGAGGCCCCCAGTTGCATGGGCTCTGGATCTCCTGGGTCATCTGGAACCAGGGAGGTAAGGGCGGAGAATGTTCAGGGAGCGAACCCACGCAAATCCTGTTGCTGCTCCCATCGTCGCTCCGTCAAATGATCCTGAATCTGCAGCGTCAGCGACATGAGGCTTTCCCAGGTATCAGGGAGGGTCATGTAAGCAAGCTGGTCCTTTATTTCCTCACTCAATCCCTTTCAAAACAGGACCATCAAAACCTCATTGGGCCACTGCAAGTTGAAGGCTACCTGTTGGAAGCGGGTCACATAATCCAGGATAATCCATTTCCCATGTTGAAGGGTCATGATAGTAGTTTCAGCGTCCCTGCGCCAATGGGGGTGGTCAAATAGGAACGTAAATTCTCTCACAAAGTTAGTATAATTGGATAGTGTGCTTTCCCCATTCAAAAGTGTAGTAGCCCATTCCAGGGCTAATTCCCTCAAATTTCTGATGATATATGCTACTTTTAGAGTATCAGAAGAGTACGTAGCTGGCTGCATGATAAAGGCCAGCTCGCAGAGGGCTAAAAAAACCTGAAAGGAACGCTTGTCCCAACAAATTTTTCCACATGTGGCCCTTTTGGTTCCCGAGCCCCACTGCTGGTACTTGGGGTGGGAGGAACTGCAGGGCCCTCAACTGGAATCCCCTCTAGGGCCACAGACGGGGATGCACTTGGGGCTGCAACAGGAGCCACCAGGGGTGCTGCTCCAGCCCCTTCATCTAGGGCAAGTCCCATCCCAGAGGTCAGGTGTCCCATTGCTATGGCTAATTCTGTCTGTTTAGCGTTTAAATCCTTCACTTCAAAGGCAAGAGCCTGTATAGTTTGGAGAAGTAGCTCCAAGGTGGGGGCTGACTGCATTCCTGTCTGCCTCACAATGAGGGAGACAGGGAATTTATATGCCGGTAATTCTGTCAGTGGAGTGGGGGGGGGAGGGAAATACAGATCTCCACTCGCCCTAGATTTACGCGTGCCCAAGCTCGGCCTGCACGGGGAAAGGGGAAAATGCCCATTAGGATACTGTTGTGGGCCTATATGCCTCAGAGAGTCAGAACCCCTTGAGACAGAGCCCCTATCATCATTGGGCACAGAGCTGAAGGGAAAGGTCAGGTCGGGCTCCGCCCGCCTATATTGCCATACACTCACACACGCACACCAGGGAATAGGGGTAGGTCCAGACGTGGGGGGCAGAGTGGGGGGCAATAGGGGAAAGGGGTCTGGGAAAGGGAGTAGGGGAGACTACACACACTCTGGGAGGGGGGGGGAAGGGCCCAGAGCAGAGACTGTGAAGGGCTTGCTCTCACACGTGCACTCTAGGGATGGACGAACAGATCGCGGTTCGGTTTCGGCCATTCGGTTTGGCTGCGTTCGGTTCGGTCGTTCGGTTCGGCTGTTCGGGAAATGTTTTTTTATGGGTGTTTTTGTTGTTTCTTATATGGTTTTTTGTTTTTTTATTTGGTTTTATAGGGTTTTTTTTGTTTTTTATTTGGTTTTTTAATTTAATTTTTTAATCTAATATTATATATATACACACACACACACACACANTGGTGAATATACAAGCCCCCTGCAATCGATTCATCAGTTCAGGAATCAAGGGAGGTGGGTAGTGTTTTTTTATGGTCAACACATTTAGTCCTTGATAGTCAATACAGGGGCAGAGACCCCCATTCTTCTTTGGCACAAAATAATGGGGGCCCTTTTTGGCAAAGTTGAGGGGCGGATGAAACCATTTTGCAAGCTCTCATTGAGGTAGTTCCAGGGGGGATAGGGCATAAAATCTGCCAAAGGGGGGCTCCGCCCCGGGAACTAGATCTATGGGGCACTCATAAATGCAGTGCGGGGTAAGTTCCGCTGCTTGGGTTGAGCTAAAAACATCCCTGAAGTCCTGATACTCCT
This sequence comes from Sphenodon punctatus, assembly GCA_003113815.1. Classification (NCBI taxonomy): domain Eukaryota; kingdom Metazoa; phylum Chordata; class Lepidosauria; order Sphenodontia; family Sphenodontidae; genus Sphenodon; species Sphenodon punctatus. Next base: position 1,006,369 of record QEPC01004016.1, read on the forward strand.
GGGGCAGCTGCGGTGTCGTTGCTGTGGTGCTTGCCCCGGCAAGGGATATGTTCTTAGCCTCTGAGACAACACAGTTCTGGAGACAATAGAGGGACGTAAAATGAAGGGTTTCCATGGTCCAGGCAATAGAGGGGTTGTGATGACGAAGCTACGGCAGTCCTAGGACCATAGGAAAGGTGGGGGTCTTGACAAGGTCAAAAGAGGTAAGTTCCTGATGGTCCCCGATGGCGCAGGAGAGTCACCATGTTTGTGTGGTAATGGGTCCCGAGATGAGAGGGGACCCTTCAATGGAATAAACCGTCTCCAGACATGTTTTTCGTTCCAAGGGAAGGGCATAAGCTTGTGCCCAGTCACTGTTGATGAAATTTCCCAAGGCTTCCAAATCGATGAGGGCCCAGACTACTCGGGAGCGTTGGGGAGCAATGGTCACTGTGACCGTGATTTGGAGGGGCGGTTCCTGGGTCATCAGCCAGGTAGGGGATTGTCCGATGGTCAAGGTGCCCCCTGTCCACCTCGACCCAGCCCATTTCCCTGCCCTCTTTGATGAGGAGGCAAAGATGGGCAGTCTTTTATGAAATGACCGCCGCTCCCGCAATAGTAACAGGCCATAGATTTTCAGCAGCGTTCTCTCACCTCAGCCGATACAGGTCCCCAGGAGGCCCCCAGTTGCATGGGCTCTGGATCTCCTGGGTCATCTGGAACCAGGGAGGTAAGGGCGGAGAATGTTCAGGGAGCGAACCCACGCAAATCCTGTTGCTGCTCCCATCGTCGCTCCGTCAAATGATCCTGAATCTGCAGCGTCAGCGACATGAGGCTTTCCCAGGTATCAGGGAGGGTCATGTAAGCAAGCTGGTCCTTTATTTCCTCACTCAATCCCTTTCAAAACAGGACCATCAAAACCTCATTGGGCCACTGCAAGTTGAAGGCTACCTGTTGGAAGCGGGTCACATAATCCAGGATAATCCATTTCCCATGTTGAAGGGTCATGATAGTAGTTTCAGCGTCCCTGCGCCAATGGGGGTGGTCAAATAGGAACGTAAATTCTCTCACAAAGTTAGTATAATTGGATAGTGTGCTTTCCCCATTCAAAAGTGTAGTAGCCCATTCCAGGGCTAATTCCCTCAAATTTCTGATGATATATGCTACTTTTAGAGTATCAGAAGAGTACGTAGCTGGCTGCATGATAAAGGCCAGCTCGCAGAGGGCTAAAAAAACCTGAAAGGAACGCTTGTCCCAACAAATTTTTCCACACGTGGCCCTTTTGGTTCCCGAGCCCCACTGCTGGTACTTGGGGTGGGAGGAACTGCAGGGCCCTCAACTGGAATCCCCTTTAGGGCCACAGACGGGGATGCACTTGGGGCTGCAACAGGAGCCACCAGGGGTGCTGCTCCAGCCCCTTCATCTAGGGCAAGTCCCATCCCAGAGGTCAGGTGTCCCATTGCTATGGCTAATTCTGTCTGTTTAGCGTTTAAATCCTTCACTTCAAAGGCAAGAGCCTGTATAGTTTGGAGAAGTAGCTCCAAGGTGGGGGCTGACTGCATTCCTGTCTGCCTCACAGTGAGGGGGACATGGAATTTATATGCCGGTAATTCTGTCAGTGGAGTGGGGGGGGGAGGGAAATACAGATCTCCACTCGCCCTAGATTTACGCGTGCCCAAGCTCGGCCTGCACGGGGAAAGGGGAAAATGCCCATTAGGATACTGTTGTGGGCCTATATGCCTCAGAGAGTCAGAACCCCTTGAGACAGAGCCCCTATCATCATTGGGCACAGAGCTGAAGGGAAAGGTCAGGTCGGGCTCCGCCCGCCTATATTGCCATACACTCACACACGCACACCAGGGAATAGGGGTAGGTCCAGACGTGGGGGGCAGAGTGGGGGGCAATAGGGGAAAGGGGTCTGGGAAAGGGAGTAGGGGAGACTACACACACTCTGGGAGGGGGGGGGAAGGGCCCAGAGCAGAGACTGTGAAGGGCTTGCTCTCACACGTGCACTCTAGGGATGGACGAACAGATCGCGGTTCGGTTTCGGCCATTCGGTTTGGCTGCGTTCGGTTCGGTCGTTCGGTTCGGCTGTTCGGGAAATGTTTTTTTATGGGTGTTTTTGTTGTTTCTTATATGGTTTTTTGTTTTTTTATTTGGTTTTATAGGGTTTTTTTTGTTTTTTATTTGGTTTTTTAATTTAATTTTTTAATCTAATATTATATATATACACACACACACACACACA
>QEPC01004019.1:14124-55303 GCA_003113815.1 Sphenodon punctatus
ACACTCCTCGAGTTTAAACTTGAGTGTGTGTATCGTGTGCATGCGCGGCAGCCCGGAGAGCACGTCGGCGGAGGTTGAAACTGACAGGAGGATCTTTTAAAGGTCCCGTCTCCCGGCTCTCCCAGCATGATGTGGGGGCGGGGCTGCAAGCCGCACACAGCACACTGAGAGCCGGGTCCCTCCCAGGTCTGGCTGTCAGTGTGCACGGCTTGCAGCCCCAGCCCCACATCATGCTGGGAAAGCCGGGAGACGGGACCTTTAAAAGTGACTGAGCCTGAGACAGCGCTGGGGGATTGTAGGGCACCGCCCCCAGCGCCAAAGAAAGGAGCCGCCGCTGCCTTTACCCCTGATTTAATTTGAAAGTGACTTGTTTTAAACATCTCAAGCAATGAAGCTTCTACATGTTTCCCTTGAAATATCTCAGGACTATAGATTTTGGTGCAGGAAGGGCCTTCTAGACTACTTTCAACAGGCTGCTTTGCAGTTTACCACTACACTTAGCTCAGAAGTGTAACTTCCCCCCAAACTTAGTGAGGAATGTCAGGAGGTGTGTGTGTGTGGGATGGCACAGGACAAGCCCCCTTTAGCTACCATACTGTGTGCCTCCACATGGATAGCTGCCCCGTCTCACCCCCAGGAGGGCCAGTCACTTAAAGGTGTTCTGCCATATGTGCAGGCAGAGCATATGCAGGGCAGGCTGTCCCAGTCCAAGTGGAGGTGCTCCAGAACATCCTGGAGCACTGCCAGCGGAGCAGGCATCCCAACTCTGGGGCACTGGCCAGAGGTGAGGCTGCCATACGTCCGCTGCATCTCCACTCTCAGTTGGGGTTGCCCTGGCAAGGCCATAAAGATGTGGGAGATCTACCCAAAAGTATATGGTGTAGGGGAGGGGCACTGTGGATTGTCTGTTTCAAATGGACCAAGGTGTGGCTGCAAGTGGGGAGATGCAGGGGTGCACCCACGCATTCATGTAAAGACACCCACTCCATCTGATCTGTGCAGGAATGGTGAAGCCCCTTCAATGTTTCTCTTGCTGCTACCTCATCTTCTCCCTTGCAAATTGTTCCCCAACTACTTCCCTCTCAGTTTCCATTGAGGGTGTCACCATCCAGCCTGTCCCTCAGGTGTAGAGCCTAGAATTCATTTTTGACTTCTCCCTCTTCTTTGTACTTCAGATCCAGGTTGTTGCCAAATCCTGTCACTTTCCCCTGTATAATATTGCTTAAATACAGCCCTAACCTTACTGTTTTCACTGCGAAAGCCTGAATCCATGGGTAATAGCTCATCAGTGTCAGTGTGTAAGTAGATGCAGGATCAGGTCACAAAATAAGAACATAGTAGGGGATTAAACCTAAATAGTCATTCACAGTTCTCAATCCTCTGTATATAACTGGAATCATTGAGTAGGCTCTCAAGCCTCCAACTCAGTCTCAGTAAAAAACTCAAGACCGTCCAACCAAGAGTTCAGCTTCTGACTGACTTTAGTCCAAATACAATATCCCAGCTTACCTTCAGTTGGATGAAAGCTGATCTTCTCCTATTGGCCAGGGGTTTTAGAGTTTTTCTTCACCTCCTGCTTCCTTCAGTCAGACCTCTCAGCAACTCCTTGTTATCTTGGTCCTCTAGGTTTGACTGTCTGGATCCACACTCCTGCTGGAGCCAGCAACAGGCTGAAAGCCACCAGCAGAGCTCTTTTACTAGTCCAAACCGAGACTAGCAGCCAAAAGCAGAGAGCAGCTTTTCATGCTGAAACCCAAAAGCAGACTGAGCGTCTTTGGCTTCCTGGCTCATTTTTATGGCTGGGTTGAACTGGCCACACTCAGCTACTTCCTTTGCAGAGGCAGCTAGTCACTAAGCTGAGCCCAATTAACTTTTAACCAGCTAGTGAGCAGCTTGCTGGCTGCTTTTCTACTTAAGCAGGCTGAGTCATTACAACTGCTTTCAGCCACAAGACTGTGCTGAGGCTTTGTGCCTCTTTCAGCCTGTCTTCCGCCAAGTCTTGCACATCCTTCAACTCTTCCTAAGCTGGTAGCCAGCTCTGTCACCACTCTGCTATCACTGGGTGATTTCAGACATTACGGGCGCCCGATTCACCACAGTGGATTCCCAGCGGTGGCAAACTGGTTAACCACCCCCCTTGCCTGAACTTTGACCACGTTCAACCCCTCCTCTTAATCATATACTGGCTTCTTTTATGTGAACACATTCAGCACAAGCTCCTGGTCTTCACCTTCAAGACTCTTCATGGCCTTGCTCCACCATATCTCTCTGCTCTTGTATCCCACCACACTCCTGCCAGGGATCTTCGCTTCTCCTCTGCATCCACGCTCACCTGCTCGTGATACCCTTGCTCTTCTAAATGTCTTTGCCCCATTTCTCTTGCTGCCCCCCATGTTTGAACTCCCTCCCTAGATACATTCATTCTGTTCCCTCCCAGCTTTTGAATCCCTCCTGAAAACCTACCTCTTCAATCAGGCTTTCCCTAGCTCCTCATGATTGAAATTGCATCTTCTTGCCTTGCTCTCAGAATCTAGTTCCCTGAAACTATGCTAAGCATGTGCGCCTACAACTTCTCAACCTCATGAATGTATCCTTGTCTCTCCCGATGTTCACCACTCCTTTGTCTTCCCCTCCCTTGTCTTTCTTAGATTGTAAGCCCCCTGTGTATAACTATTGACTGTACATTGCCAAATAAATAAAATAAATAAAATAAAAACTAATAATGTTAATAAAATAATAATAATATAATTAATAACAACAATAAATAATTCATATTACCCATCGCTGTCTGTGCTTGGGAAGGGGAGGGTGGGGCAGCAGAGACACAGTCATCTGGGGATCATGACAGAAAAATCCTGGCTCCACATCTTCCCTAGAACAATGAAGCGTTATGTGACGCTGCCTTTAATTAGTACAGGGTTAATATGACAAAAGATATGCATAGCAGAGCTGTTTAGTTCTGGTCATGTCCTTCCACCCCAGTTTGTGCCCAATGCTCCTGGCTCCTTGCTGCTGAGTCTATTCATTTTCATTTGTCATTGTGTCTTATCATTTGTTATCATGACTTTGCTGCCTGCATCTTCCACTGCTCCCATTCTCTCTTCCACTACTTTTATTTATTTATTTTTGCTAGTCCTCCCACTTTTGGTGTCATTGACACATGTGATGCAGTTGAATATGCAGCAAAGAAATAAACTCTTCAACAGGCTTTAATTTCTGTCCAGAAACTCAAACAAGCACACACAGAAATGGAACACGGGGGAGGACTGGGAGGGATACTGTGCTTGAAGACTGGTGTATGGGGAACTCAGACTGTCTCGGGTGATGGAACTTTTGTGTCAGTTGAGTTTACCACTGTTACAGAAACAGCTCTATGATGTACTTGTAACAGGGGCAACCTGAGTCCCTGCATGTTGGCACATGGTGGCTTGAACTGGTGCAGGGTATGGCTCCTTTTGAAAGGTCATTAATGGGAACACGGGGACCTAATTAGCCAGCCAAAAGGCTAGGAGAAAACAAGAGGAAAAGAAGATGAAAGCCTGCACTGAGAGCTATGGGAAAGGTCCTCAGAAGAAGGCCAAGCTCAGGGGCTCGTTGGCATTAGCGTATCCCAGGGGAAAGTGGGGAGAGACGCTTTCTCCAATGGCCAATGCTGTAAGGACTTAGCTTGGAACTTCTGCTGGAGGTTCGGATCTGTAAGGAAACCTCAGAATGTTGGACCAGCGCGTCTTTAGAGTGAATAATGTTTAGCAGTCTGCTCCATATAGTAACACACTTAACTTTACTGGGTGTTGACAGAAGTGTCTCAGGGTATGGCACAGCACATTACTTTATGGTGGACCCAGGATCAGGAATTATGCAAATGCTAATTGATTAGTTAGCGCCCCTGTGTGATGATGCCATGAATATGTTGAAACATAAAGATAATGGCCCTTTTCACACAGACACTCTAACAACAATAAAATTGGTGTTACATTATACGTGGTGCAGGGCTGCAGGGTGCCCTGCAACATGTATAACAACATGTAACACCCATTTTATCAGTGTTAAGAGTGTCTGTGAAAAGGGCTAATGGTGGAACTTCAGGAATCCCCCTGCTTGTACCATAACTTTTTATTAACTTGCTCAGCTGTGCCTGGACAAGACAAGGTCACTCCACACAAATGGATGAATTCTGTGGGTGCTGCAGGCAATCAGGAGCCCCTTCACTGAGGATGGAAGTGGGTGGCCATGGACACTTAGAACCAGCAGGAATAAGGATGAGAGATGACATGCAGAAGGAATTATCTGACCCATCCTTCATCACATTTTATAGTCACATGGCACTACAAAGGCAGAAAATGGGCTATGGTGAATGCCACCGCCATGTTGTCATGCTGCAGCAGAAAAGTCCCCCAGTGGAAGGGACAGACACCCTGGTGGAGATGAATAATGGGGATGTGAACAAGATGGCCATTCTCCTGGACATGTGGTAGCTGCCTAAGTTGCAGCAGTCCTTCCAATAGCTTGAGCCTTCTGCCCAGTCTGTCGCATCTCATCCTTGATGACAGCAAAGGGCTATGCAGGGGGGTACAGGGTATGCATTGAGTGGGTGGCTGCACTGAAGCTTGGAACACAGAGAGCAGAGACAACCAATGACCGAGTGGCCAGGGAAGGGGAGATGACAGAAGGAAACAAGTTTGCACTGTGAGAAATTTGGGCCCTTCGTGATGGACAGTGTGATTTGGGAAAGAAGACGTTTTTTCCACAATCTATGGTCTCATCACACACCTCATGAATGTGAGAAGGGTTAAAGGATGTATTGGTGACTATGTGGAGCTTGTGAAATGAGAGGGAATGAAATGTGTTAAACCAAGAAGTAACAGTGCAAACACTAGCACCTTGAACCAACTGTGACTACAGCAGGTCGGGGGAATAGTATACACACAGGCATGGGTGAACTACAAGTTAACAATGTAGGTGAGATTTTGATCCCCCCCACCCCTTTGGCATGACTCCTAAATAGAAACACATCACTATTAAACTAGTAGCATCACAGGTTGTACATGGCAGGGATGGGGAGGGAGGGATAGCAGGCACTGGTATGACAACAGGAGTCAGCCCAGAAATTCCGGGAACAATTGGGCCGTGTCTTCTTCCCAGGTTTTTTTTCTCCTAAGAGTTACAATGCATTGTGCTATGAGCGCAAAATGTAGGATGGGATACTGACCATGCATGCACGGTCAGCCTTAAAATGTGCAGCGCCCAGGGTGAAAATAAAATGTGGGGCCCCTGGTGGCCCCTCCCCCATGGCCCTGCCCCTTTGGGGGCACCCTCCACAGGGCCTTATTGGTGGTCTTGTTTCAGACCCTGCTGAGAGGGAGTGGGGCCCCCTGCGTGGTGCCCTGGTGAAAATGGGGACAACTTATGGGGCCCTGGAAGTAGAGAAAATAGCAGGGTCTGGTTCAGTCACCAGGTTCGCTAGGTGGTAAGGCTGGCCCTGGGTGCATGGCAGCAGAAAGAAACCAACAACATGACAACTGCTGGCCATTAATTAGGTTCAGCAGGTCAGACATATGGGTACAGCAACACGTGCACACACTTACTCCAGTGTGGTTAGCGTGTCATTTGTTAACATCCTTTACCTCTTTCACTACAGCAAGGCTTCCCATCCAAGCTGGCTGGCCAGATCCCTGGGCATGAGCGGCTGAGGAGGAAGAGGAGGAGATGACCCAAATAAAGGGCTGGCTGAGCCTTTCTGGGAGGATTGTCCTTGAGGTGGAAGAAACCTGGTTCTTGTATTTGTAAATGAGTCTGCAATGTCTTGTAGCCAGAGAGGGCTGTCCTTCTTCACTGCCCAGCACTATCAGGCTCTGTGGAGCTCTAGTGATTCCTTTCCAAAGTAGGTTTTAATTAGATCTCAACAACTTTCCTTGCAGCTGTTCTAATCAGTGCTACTCATTCGGAGCACTGAAGCTGAGTAATACTATGCCTGTGTTTTCCCTGAGCCTGTGTATATTTATCAGTTAACAGACTAAGTAACTCAGAGGCATCTTCACAGCCTAGCTGGACACAAGTCGCAGAAAATCAAATGCATACCCTGCTAATGGAATGTGAAAGCAGCGGGTGTCTCTGATATATGCTTTCTTCACTTGTAGAGGAATAGCTAATTCCTGTACAAGGAGTTTAGAGCTGCAGTGCTGGGTTATCATTACAGTGTACTTAACTCTGCCTTAGTCTTGACCATTGTTAATCGTCTGTAATTATAAACACAGAGGTTTGTTGGTAAAATGGGGCACATAAAGCATTGGAGCGTGGACTTAGGAAGAGAGAAGCTGGAGAGAACCAACAGGACTCTCAGAAGCCTAACTTTACCTCAGCCTGGCTTTAAAAATACTGTTGGCCTTGTTTACTGTCTTGGCAGGGTTAAGGGCCACAAGATGTCAGTGTAGCACCAAGCATGGAAAAAGGGAGATCAGCATTGCTGTAACCTTCTAAATTACTGACTTTGTAACACAGCAACTCTGTATTCAGAGTAATACATTTAGAATCAGCAATGAAATGATCCACATCATCATTAAACAGCTCTGACTATGGAACATCTGACAATGGCGGAGAAGAAAGCAACAGCAAGAAGGACTGAATGTAGCCTGTTAGAGCCAATGTGCGGTGGCAACAAACAATGCATCTGCCTTCCTATCAAACACATGCCTGGGGTTGCCAATCTCCCCGCTTCCACGTGATTCCTGGCAACGCACCAGCCAGCAATGGGGAGGAGTGGTTTACAAATATTCCTTCTCCTAGCCTCCCTTGCCAAGTTTTGCCTCCTTTTAGTGTGAATGCACAATGAAGACCATAGGAGGAAAAATAATAAAAGAAAAATACTGAGTGAAATACAATTTCCTGCACACGCTTCAGAGTTCTTGCTAATGAAACTGAGTCAATCGCTTTGAAGGAATGCGATGTAAGCTTGATAACCTTAATGACTCTGTGCAATGGTGAAAGAGACCCATTCAAGTACCACTTGTAGAGTGTTATTGTCATTTTGGATGTTTGCACATGGCCACTTATGTTTGTGTATTTATGCACACAAATATATATATTTGGCATATATATATGCCTGACAGTGGGTAGCTCATTTACTATCCACACATATTACCTGCAATTGTTAGTACCAGCTGACTGATAAAACAGTAAATCAGTAAATAAATCAGGGTAGGAAGTAAAAAAATCCATACTAGAACTCAGAAAATTGGGATAAAAAGTATTTCAGTATATTTAGTAGTCCGACAGACACTAATCAAGTATTTGTTTTTGCAGGTACTCATTTCATCTCTAGCCCATATGTAGTCAAGGTAATGTGTGAACCTCAGATAGGGAGCATGCTAGCCCCATCATCTCTCTTCCACAATGATTCAGTATGGGGGTGAGGGCATTTTGCTCCATACTGAATTTCAGGTCAGCAGGGAAGGACACAACCGCCAGAAGCATTCCAATGTCTGGGAGGACAGAAAGCAGACCAGTCCCACAGGCATTGAAGCATTGGCACACAAAGTTGTTCCAGTCTGTTGGTAGCATCCCCCAGTATCTTCCCAGCTGCTGGGAAGTGCTCTGTTGACAGCAGTCCCTGAGAAGAACCCAGGCCTGTTGTGATCAGAGCTATGAGTGCACTCACACAATTGCTAACCCACATAAGCTTCCATTTCAGGAGTACACATTCCTCAACTACTAAAACCATATCACAATCACTGGCCTGGCTCTGTGCCAACCATTTCCCGTGAGTGGGTAGGCTCCCTGGTCACTTTCAGCTGTGTCCTCAACACAAGCTGCTGCCCCTGAGACAGAGCCCTCTGGCTCCCTTTTGCCTCTCCCTGATGATCTAGCTACGAGATTCCCAGCTCACCCTTCGATTTCTAAGGCTCAGATGGCTTGCAAAGTCATGTTCATCTGGAGCCACTCAACTGCATGGTCCCTTAAGGAGCTGGGTGTTTGCTGGAGCATGGCTTGTTCTCAGGACTGCACCCCTGCAGCGACTTAACCCAGCCCTATGGGTTGAGTCCTGCAAGGCCATGCAGTGACTCTGGCTGTTTTTTACACAAGATGTAGCCACGCAGGTCCACCCATCCCACATACATTCACACACCTGTATGAAGGGGGAGGCAGGGGACTCATACACCACCCACTCATGCCCACTCATGAAGCACTGGAAAAAAATCCAGGATGCTCCATGCAGGGGCAGACTGAAACATGTGTGGGTAGGGGCCCACACCCATCCCTCACCCGTTTGAATCCTCCCCAACCCGACCCAAAGTGCGTGGGTGGTCCGCAGGCATCCCACACAGGACACATGGACCCATCCCCAGCTGTGCCCATTTAAAAACAGCCTCTGTCACATGGAGCATCTGAGCAAGACCCACTCAGAGTCATTAATCACCTGTGATAAATTCTCTGTATTACTTAAGCACTATTGCAACCCATCCAGTGCACCATCTCTGAGGCTTCAGTGGAAGAGGGGGTGGAAACAGAAGACTTTTGCAAAGAGCTGAAATGTAGGCTGTTATTTATGAATATTATTTGCATTTTTGAGTTGCCTGCCGAATAGCCAAATTATATCTAAAACTGAAATGGATATTAACATATGCACTTATTCAGATACTCCAGTTCATTTGCTTCATTTATTTGATTTTTTTGCCAATTTTGGTTTGGTTATTATGATATTTTTGTTACACTGGGTATTTTTAGATGGACCAGGGGGTGTTCACCCCCAGGTCTGCTCCAGGGGGGCAACCTCTGGGTCTGTTACGGCCGTGGCAAGTTTAAATTCACCCCAGAGTTCTCTGTGAGCAGAAGGGAGAGGGGTAGAAAAATAGTGAACTAAATAAACAAATAAATAAATAAAATATGAAATTACAGACCTACTGTTAGTAATTTGCAACCTATCACTAAAAACTGCCACTGTACCTGAGGACTGGAGGGTGGCAAATGTAACCCCGATATTTAAAAAGGAATTCAGGATCCTGGAAACTGCAGATCAGTAAGCTTCACATCTGTGCCAGGCAAAATGGTGGAACCTATCATTAAGAACATAATTGCTCGGTATGTTGATAAACATAGCTTAATGGGAAAGAAGCAACATGGATTTAGCAAAGGTAAGTCATGCCTCACTAATCTGTTGGAATTCTTCCAACAGGGTGTAAATAAGCATGTAGACAAGGGAGATCCAATATATATAGTGTACTTGGATTTCCAGAAAGCATTTGATAAGGTCCCACGTAAAAAACTCTTGAGAAAATTAAAAAGTCATGGAAAAGGAAGTAGTGTCTTACTATGGATCAGTAACTGGTTAAAGGCTAGGAAGCAAAGAGTAGGACTGAATGGTCAGTTTTTACAATGGAGAGATGTAAAAAGTGGTGTGCCAATGGGATCTGTATTGGGACCGGGGCTGTTTAATGTATTCATTAATGATCTGGAAAAAGGCGTTAAGAGAGAGGTGATCAAATTTGCAGATGACACAAAGTTATTCAAGGTAGTTAAAACATGAGCAGGCTGTGAAGAATGGCAACAGGATCTTATGGGACCGGGTGCCTGAGCATCTAAATGGCAAATGAGATTTAATGTGGACAAGTGCAAACTGATGCACATAGGGAAAAATAACCCAAACTGAGTACACAATGCTGGGTACTAAGCTAGGAGTTGCCTGGTTCAGAACCCTGGGCATAGCAGCAGAGAGCACCTCTCAATTCTGCTGCCAGACTAGACTGAAACCACCTCAGGCTTCCCACTATTTCTATAGCTAAAGGGGTGTGGCCCCCTTTGGGCCTCCAGCCCTTAAAGGGCCAGAATCCCTGCCATACTCCCAACTAATTTTACATTAGTTCTTCCAGCCAATTCAGGACTGGCCTTGCCCAACTCTTCTCCAGCTGATACCCTGGATTGGTTCAGCCAATCCCATTCCATCTGGCATCCTGGCATTCTTAAAGGGGTCTCAGCCCCAGCAGGATGCTTCCTGCCACACCTGGATATATTTTCTCCCTGCTATTACAGACATTTGTGTCTGCCAGGATCATAACTATATTAGTGACAGGGGGTGAAGCTCCATCAGGGCTCACAAGCTTGAGAAACCTGCACTCCCTTGTGCAGCTGAGTTGCTTGCCACTGGGAAAGAGGGCAAGGTGGCCCTGTTTCATCTGCTGCACCAGGGTCCATTCCATCATAGCTATGTCCCTTGTGTGTCTTCTGGCCACTCCTGATCTTTACTTGTGTCAGGTTTTTATTACAGGCTCTGCTTGTCTATTCTTTGACTTTTTAGGGGTTGGGGCAGTTTTGATGCATCAATGCAAAGAGCTTCTGGGCTTCCTTTGAAATCCCTTCTACCTCTGTGCACAAGTATGTAATAAACACATGCTTCCCATGCATGAATAGATTGTATATACAAACGGTGGCTATTTATATTTTAGTTCATATTTTTTAAGGATTGGAGAAAGAGAATTGGCAATTAAAGGAAGAGGACGTGCAAATAGAGAGGTCAGTCTCAGTCATATCGTAAAATGTAAAACTCCAATGTTAAAAGGAGGGCAAATTATAGCTTGAAAAAATCTTTTAATTAACTGAATTTCTTTAACACAACCACAGCTGTTAACTAGAGTTGAGTCTCACTCTGCACCAAATCCTCACAGCCACTACCTCCATTATCCAGGCAGCAGAGGATGCTTGAAACTTGAATTTGGGGCATGATCTCTGTCTTTTTAGTTTTAAAAAGAGAGAAAAAAAAAACTTTGATCTGAATTCCTTTGATCTACATCTGAATTGTTTCATTCTATTTTAACCCTCTAAATTAAATGTCTTTATATCAGTTGCTACCAAACTGTGGTCTGTGGAGAGTTGCCATATCACATGGCCATGATGCCTGAGACTCCCTTCCTTCATTACTTCAATGGTATGAACCTGGATGCCTGAAGAACCAAAGAGAGAAGAGGAGAAAAAACAAGAAAAAAGAATTAGAGGTTCCACCGCGTACAGGGATCTGGGCGGGGCTGCATCAGAAAGGGGGCATTATTGTATTATAGCTCCATCCTTTATAGAGTACTGCCATATAGGAGATGGGGGTCTCCCTGAGCCCAGGTTCAAATCAGACCATGGAGGGGTCCATCTGCACCAGGCCTGGACTTAGTTTGGACTTGACAGAGAATTTCTTGCTTGGAGTGTAATTCTGTTAAACTTATGTGCTGAGCAGAGCTGAAACAACTACCCACAAAAATGGGTCTACCCATTGAAATTACAGCACTTGACCTGACCTGGTAACATTAGGTACTAATCGGCACCTAGTTATCGCCTGATGGGCTACCCGATTTACAGATATTATGATTTCTAGTACCAGTTTTTCCAACTTGCTGTATTGTTTTTCCAGTTGGTAAAACAGTAAAAAGGTAATTTGGTAATGGTAATACCTGGTATTTTCAGGTAATTGGTTGTATGACTCTGTCTATGGGTACTGATCGAGCACCCAACAGACTACTCAAATTTTCAGGTATTACCTGTCGGTAGAAAATGTGCAGCCCATTTCTGCTCTAGATCATCAGCGGATTCCTTTGGTGTCACTATTGTGATGGTAAAGATGCAGGAGTAGGCTTTTCACCTGAACTGGTCAATTACCTTTCTTTGCAAGCTAATTAAGATAGAATCAGACTCAAAGGATCATGGCATCACTGTAGAGAGGAAGGAGGAAGAGTAAAGTAGACAGCACAGCAATCTCCTTGAGGATATGTTACTGCTTTCAATTTTACTGTAATAAGATGCTATTAGAAGGCAGAACATATAAGCCACACATGGTGTAAGCTTTACTTAGTTTTTACTCTATCTCAGAGTGGTATGAAACAGGGTTTTTTAAAAATTATTTTGGAGCTTGTCCCTGAAGGAAAATGCAATGGATTCTTTAATAATATCAAGCAAAGAGAAATTTATTACCTTTGAAAGCCTCATTTGGAAAATCCTCCATTAAAGCATGCATCCAATGCTTTGTCATTAAGATCTATCTATAAAATCCAGGCATGAAAAGCTGAGAAACACTAACACACCCATGAGGACACATCCAAATTATATAAAGATAACTTTATGCAGTGCATTTACCTGACAGAGAGATGAATGGATCTCTGCCACTCTTCCCTCTGTATTATTAATACACTTTGGTTCACTACAGCCCAGCCAACCATCTTTTAGCGAGAATGGATGTAATTACTCCATTGCTGTTGTAATTACCATCACATCTCATTATTATTCAAGGACACAGGATCACTAAGGATTTCAGATTTGGCAACAGCCATTAAAATCCCATTCTTATTCATTTTGGTACTCGTACATTATAAGCAGTGGGAGGCATAGAAAGCTGTTGTCATACATGTGGCATTTCAGCTCTGTGGTTTTTTTAAAAAATTGGTGGCTTCCTTAGACAAGTTCTCCAGAAGGAATGGATTCCTGGGTGAACAAACAACAGACATCATGAACTTGTGTGGCAGTTACCATCCCCTTTCTGTCAAAGTGATCTTTCCCGACAGAAACCAACAGTATTAATTATTAAGAATAATAATAATTAATTATTATTATTATTAGCAAGTATTTATATAGCGCCAGCAATGTATCTGGCACTTTACAAAGTAATGGAATAGACATGGTCCCTGCCCTGGGGCATACAATCTGAGAGATGGGGGTTGGGGGATGGGGAGACAAAGGAAGGGGAACAGAGGGAGAGACAAGGGTTGTAACATTCACGAATATGAGAGGTCCCAGCTGCACATGCTTGGCTTGATTACATTGAAAATGATGGTTGGCTGGTCCATGTGGTGAGGATATGAGTACACAGACCTCGGGTAACAGGTTGTACTGGATGGGAGGTATCCGCAGAAGTTAGGTGAGGGGAGCGAGGAGTTGGGGAGGGCAGAGCAGAAGAGGTGGGTCTTGAGGTGGGATTTGAAGGTACGATGGGAGGGGGCAAGGTGGATGTGGGTAAGGAGGGAGTTCCAGGTGTGGTGTGCAGATAGGGAGAAGGGACAAAGGCAGTTAGAGGAACAGGGGAGGTGTGGGGGGTGAGAGAGGGGACAGAGGAGGAGCAGAGTTTACGGACTGCAGTATGGAGGAAAATTAGCACAGAGAGGGGGAGCAAGGTTGTGAAGAGCTTTATAGATGAAGACTAGGAGCTTGTGCAGGATTAGTTCAGGAAGGGGGGAGCCAGTGAAGAGAGGAGAGGTTGTACATGGTCAAAGCAACGGGCGAGGTGGATGACCCTGGCAGATTTTTGGATGGACATAAGGGGAGAAAGGTGAGAGTGGGGGAGGCCAGTGAAAAGGAGGTTACAGTAATCGAGGCAAGAAATGACCAGGGTGTGAACAAGGGTTTGGGGGGCAGAGGAGACAGAGAGAAAAGGGCAAATCTTAGCAACGTTATGGAGGGAGAAGTGACAAAATTTGGCAACAGAGTTGATGTAGGGTTTAAAAGAAAGGGGTGAGTCAAAGATGAAGTCTAAGCTACGGGCTTGGGGGACAGAAGGAGGGTGACCCCATTGATAAGTATCTGGTTTCATTTAAAAAATATTCTCCAAGTCCAGTACATGAATCCCAATGCATCTCTAGAAATAAAATATTGCAGTAGGTGTAAATAAGCTTGTTCAGATGTGGCATGAGACTACGTTGAAGCTGTTCAGATCCAATGTAGTAGTACTGGTGGATTGTTCAAACATGATGTGAGGGGTCGTGAGGAGGCTGTACTATGTAGTAGCTACCCGTGCTATGGGATATTGAGGGGTAGCTACTTGAGCTGAAACAAAGAGTGATTCCGATATTCATGGATATTATTTGTATTTTTGGTTTGGATAGCCATCCATATATCTGAACAATATTCACAAAACAAATATTCATATATCTGCATATTCAGGTATTCTGTTTCTAACGTTGGTTCACGTGGGCTTCTGCTGTGACCTCAGAGGTTTTCTGAGGATGCAACCTGAGATAGCTGCCTACCTGCCACAGGGCAGTCCTGGCAGTGTCTAAACTTCTCACCACCCCGAGCTGCCCTGTGGGCTGGAGGGGTGGGATAGAAATCTTTTATAAATTAATTAATTAAATAAATAGATGTGCCGGTGGGTTCCAGGTCACAGTGAGCTAACGTAGGCCACTGACATGTCTGTTTTTACCTATAGTAGGTATTACTTGTGAACAGTAAGTGGAAAAATGGGGGGGGGGGATTCATGCAACTGCAGTCTTCCCACCACCCCACAATCCTGTCCTGAGGATCTGCTTGTACCTCTGCTTGTACCTCTGAGGGGATGATAAGAATGAATTTCTGAAGTAGTAAATAATGGGATAGTTTAGATCACTCAGGCAAGTTCTACATGTGTGAGTAAGTAGGCATAAGCTACTAAGTGTGTAGCATAAGACTACATAGTAGCCTACATCTAACTGGCAGTGTCACAGTTGCTAACCATATCCCATATCACTTTAGTTCTCTCACTGCACCGCTGGAATTACCAAGGCAGAGCTAATACTGTGTCTGATTTTTTTTTTATTTTTTTTTTCCTGGAGCCCTGTGTACCATCAAAATTTAACCCAGCAGCAGTAAATATTGAAGTTTTTATAGGCTGCACTAAGCAAGTCAGTTTAAAAAATATGAATACCTGGCAAAGGAATAAAGCTGTTAAAAAAATAAATGTACCACACTTGGAATTATGTAAATTGTAAATTGAATCTCCACAGAATATCTAGTAGTCAGATGTAATGGGAAATAAATCTTCACCTGTCTCTCTTTCTGACCCCAAACTTTAAAGAAATTCATGCGAATCGGTGGGTAGCTCAGGCACATGAGAGGCAGGTGGGAAGAGATTAACACTCACAAATGACATTGTTAGAGTACTAAAATATGTGTACGCTTTTGCTTACACTTTTCCTCGCTTATGATTTATGGCTATATGTTTTATATAATAAATAAACTGCACACGCTTGTGTGTGTGTGTGTGCATATATATATATATAGAGAGAGAGAGAGAGAGACTGCTCTCTGAAAATAAAGTTTTTTTGGTAAGACTAATACTAGATTTGCAATTACATAGAAACATATTTATAAGAATTTATTTTCTTAACTGAAAAGAGCATATGTTCAGTCATTGTCAACTATCTTGCATCCACTTTTGCATGTGCAGTGGCATGAGCCTGGAAGCATGTGTGTAGACTGAAACATGTACCTTTGTACATATAGGATAAATGACAGTCCACTATAGCCAAAAAAATGCAAACATTTGCACTATTATTTATTATTTATTTGCAGCATTATTTCTTTGTTTTATCTTACTGTGACTTAAGTAATGAGAAGAACCCCCCCAAAGACGTCTCTAAACCTGAGGTTCCTAAACTTTGAGACCCCCAAGTAGAGTTATGCCCTCAAAAGATTGTATCATAATCCCAATCAAGTCCTTCCTAGCCACCTGGGGGGTTCACGTGGAGGAGGTTTTTAGGGACCAAAGGATTCAGGTCTTTTTGGGTCCCCAGAACGGTCATGGAAAGGGGGGTATGCTGGCCGGGATGGCCTGTCCTCAGCAGCAGTGCCTTTGGAATGTGGGTGAGCTATGAATAGTAAAATGGCAGGCACCCAAGCTCCAATCTATGTCCGTCTTTGGATTTGGCAGGGGGAGGTTCACAGGGGTGTGGCTCCAATAAGGAGGTACCTTACCCAGCAACCATTGAGAGGTCTCCCCTAGCAGCTGCGGGTGTTGGGGGGGCGGTTAGGGGGGGCGGCACCATTTGATCCTGGGTTGTTACCGGTAGTGGTGGTGCCCGCTCCCTTGCCCTCACTGGAGCACAATGGGCCCAACGGGAATACTTGCCTGGGACCCTCTGAGGACCAGATTCTGTCGCAGTTGGGTCAGGTAGGGATAGCCTGCCCAGGGGTCGGGTGCTGACATCCTCTCAACCCCCAAGCCTCAGGGTGCAGGATAGGCTCATGGAACATCACAGAGTGGGGGTCTAGGATTGGGGAACCTGAATTTATCATGTTCATGGGGGAATTTGACCTCATCTTATGCAGGAATCCTGGGTAGTGACTTCTCTTGCTTTTCCCCCAGCCTTATCTGGGTATAGGGTAGAGTCTCTCCCTGCCCTGGTTTTAGCTTCATGTGGGCACGCATGTGGAGGGTTGACTTGCCTTATTTGTGAATCTTACTATGATAGGCTTATCTCCGTGATTAAGCATCCTCCCCTTCTCCTGGGCCTGATTTTGCAGATGGGAGATAGGTCCCTTATAGTATTCAATGTTTATATCCCGCCACATAATACTCCCCGGTATGATTTCTCAACCTGGGGCAAGCTCGAGGCCCTTATTGAGGACACACTGGCTGTATATCCCAATAGCTATTTTTTGCTAATGGATGACTTCAATGCTAGGCTGGGACAGGACGATGAGGCCCTGGGTGTTTATGATCCGAGTAACTCCTCGTGGGATCAATTGTCCTTATTCCCTGGCCAATCAAAAGATACTATAATTACAAGGGGGGGGCTCGCTCTGGCTAACTTGCGAGTTGCATTAAACCTTTGTCTTCTAAATGGGTCTTGGCTGGGCATTGCTGGTATCGGTGGAGCAGCAGCAGAGGCCTGGTCAGGGCTCAGTGGCTGGCACCCCTACTGCCAGGTGTTGCAGGCTGCCAGGCATCAGTGTCAGCCTGACTCAGGGTGGTGTGCAAGGGAAGCTTAAACTGGGGGGCCAGGAAGCCAATCAGGTGCCTAAACCCCATGTCCCTGACCACTGACCACTGAGTAGGGCTGATGATTGAGTGCAATCATTTCCCCCAACATGCGTGTGGCTTTCAGTTGAAAGCTATGCCACCTTCCACATCCTGCAGCTGCTGATGGACTTGGCATCTGCCCCCACCCCAGATCTCAATGATGTGGATGGACAGCTCTCCCTGCCTGTAATGTAGGCCCCAGAACCCTGATGGTGGGTCCTGGATCTGGAGTCACTGGTTGTTTCTTGATGCGGTGGAATGATGGCTCCCTGTAAGCGGACTTATGGCCCCAGAACCCTGATGGTGGGTCCTGGAACAGAAGTGTCAGCTTCTGGATGAAATGGAATGACATCACTTCCTGCCTGGAATGTAGGCCCCAGAACCCTGATGGTGGGTCCTGTGGCTGGAGTGAATGCTTCTTGAGGCGGTGGAATGACAGCTCCTTGTGAGCTGAATGATGGCCCCAGAACCCTGATTGTGTGTCCTGGGACTAGAGTGGCAGCTTCAAGATGACATGGATGGACAGCCGCCCGTGCCTGGTGGGTCATGGGGCTGGAGTGGCTGCTTCTGGATGAAGTGGAATGATGGCTCCCCATGATCAGAATGACAGCCCCAGAACCCTGATGGTGGGTCCAGGAACTGGAGTGTCTGGCACCCATACTTGTCTGGGCATTGCAGGCTCACAGACAGGCATCAGCGGAGTAGCAGCAGAGTCCTGTCCAGGGCTTAGTGGCTGGAACCCCTGCTCAGCCATCATTGCAGGCTGGCTGGCATCAGTGGAGCAGTGGCATAGGCCTGGCCAGGGATCAGTGGCTGACACCCCTACTTGGCCAGGCTTTGCAGGCTGGCATCCTACTCGACTGAGATCAAGAAGCTCTATTGAAAATTGGGCAAGCCTTGCCCAACATTGAATCTCGTGTACACCCAGTCCCCGCCCACCAGCGCAATAATATGAGCTATGCCCGTCTACAAAACTGAGGATCAAATGGCTTACATGCAGTACCAGTAGCAGCAGCAGACATTGAATTGCCCAGGCACAATAACTACAGCTGGAACCCCTGCTTGGCTGGACATTGCAGGTTAGCTTGCATTGGTGGAGCATTGTCAGAGGCCTGGCCAGGGCTCAGTGGCTGTCACTCCTGCTTGGCTGGGATTTGCATGCTGGCTGGCATCGGGGAAGCAGCGGCAGAGGCCCAGTCAGGGCTCAGTGGCTGGCACCCCTGATCTGCTGGGTGTTATAGGCTGGCTGGCCTCTGTGTGGGACACTTACAGACAATGAAGTGGAATGATGACTCCCCATGAGCGGAATGATGGCCCCAGAAACCTGAAGGTGGGTCCTGGGACTGGAGAGGCTGGCATCCCTATTCTGCTGGGTGTTGCAGGCTGGCTGGCATCAGTGGAGCAGTGGCAGAGGCCAAGCCAGAGCCTGGTGGCTGGCCCCAATGCCAGGCACCCCTGCTTGGCTGGGTATTGCAGGCTGTCTGGCATCGGCGGAGCCATGGCAGAGGCCCGGCCAGAGCCTGGTGGCTGGCACCTCTACTTGGCTGGACCTTACAAGCTGGCTGACCTCTGTGTGGGACACTTACAGACAAGTGTAACAACATCCCTCCCTGCCTGGAACTTAGGCCCCAGAACCCTGAGGATGGGTCCTGGGGCTGGAGGCATTGCAGACTGGCATTGGTGGACCAGAGGCAGAGGCCTGGGAAAGGCTTGGTGGCTGGCACCCGGGCTCAGTCTGGCATTGCAGTCTGGCTGGCATCGGCAGAACAGAGGCATAGACGTGGCCAGGGCTCGGTGCCTGGCACTACTACTTAGCTGGGCATTGCAGGTTTGCATCCTACTCTCTGGATCTCAACACGCTATTCTGACAATTGGTCAAGCCTTTCCCAGTGATGAATCTCGTGGCTACCCAGTACCAAACATTGGATTTCTGGGGCACAGTACCCATGGCACAGCAGAGGCAACAGAAGCAGACATTGGGTTGCTGGGGCACAGAACCTGTGGCACAGACAGCAGAGGCAGAATTGGCAGCAGAAGCATACATTGAATTGCCTGGTAGCAGATCCCATGGCACAGACATCAGAGGCGGCAGTGGCAGCAGCAGCAGACAATGGATTGCTTGGGCACAGAACCCTTGGCACAGACAGCAGAGGCAGCACATTGCCCAGTAGCAGAACTCCTGCCACAGACAGCAGAGGCAGCATTGGCAGCAGCAGCAGACATTGGATTTCCGGGGCACAGAACCCATGGCAAAGACAGTAGAGGCAGCATTGGCAGAATCAGCAGACATTGGATTTCCCGGTAGCAGAACCTATGGCACATTCAGCAGAGTGAATGTGAACATTGCAATGCGAACAGCAGAGATTGGATTGCCCGGTAGCAAAACCCATGGCACAGACAACAGAGGTGGCATTGGCAGCAGCAGCGGACATTGGATTTCTGGGGCACAGAACCCATGGCAGCAGCAGCAGAGGCAGCATTGACAGCAGCAGCAGGAATTGGATTGCTGAGGCACAGAACCCGTGGCACAGACAGCAGAAGCAGCATTGGCAGCAGCAGGAAACATTGTATTGCCGGGGCACAGAACCCGTGGCACAGACAGCAGAGGCAGCATTGGCAGCAGCAGCAGACATTGGATTGACCGGACACAGAACCTGTGGAACAGCAGAGATGGCAGAAGCAGGATTTGCCTGTGTGCAGCACTCATGGAGCCAAGATGGTAGGATTTTCCAGGGAAGAGCACCCATGGAGCAGCAGCAGCAGGATTACCATGCTAGTGGGGCACATCATCCAGTGTTGCCAGGGTAGGCAGAAAGGCACCTTGGCATGAGAGGCAGGCAGGCTGGGACAGGGCTTCAGCTTTGCCCCCAGGGTGGGCACTTTAGCATGAGCATGGGAAGGCAAACTGAGGCAGGCTTTGATCTTGGGCACCTGGGCGGGCGGGTGGGCAGACAGGCAGTGTGGCATGAGAAGAAGGCAGACTGAGGCAGGCTTTAATCTTGGCCACCTGGGTGCATGGGCAGACAGGCAGTATGGCATGAGAAGAAGGCAGACTGAGGCAGCGTTTGATCTTGGCCACCTGGGCGGGTGGACAGGAAGGCAGAGTTGCATGAACATGTGATGGCAAACTGAGGATGGCTTTGATCTAGGTCACCTGGGTGGGCGGGCATAAAGGGAGCGTGGCATGAGCAGAAGGCAGACTGAGGCAGGCTTTGATCTAGGCCACCTAGGCTGGATGGCAGGCAGACAGTCAGCATGGCATGAACAGAAGGCAGGCTGAGGCAGGGTTCGAGCTTCGCAACCTGGGCGGGCAGGTAGACAGTCAACGTGGCATGAGAGGCAGTAGGGAAGGCAGGCTGGGACCTTGGAAGGGCACTCAGATAGGCAGGCAAAGACTGTGCTGTGAGAGAGAGAGAGAGCCAGTCAGTTAGGCGGGCCGAGATCATCTAGTCAAAGGCTGGCTGGCAAGATTACAGCTTCCCAATGCCACCCTGCATCATGAGGTCAGTCAGATAGGCCGGCCGAGGTCATCTAGTCCGAGAGAGAGAGGCAGGGTGGGCGCCGGAAATGGGGAGGGAGGAACAGCACCTCAGCAGCAGCAGCCCAGATTGAGGAGGAGCCCCGTCCCAAGACTGCCCCTGGCATGAGATGGCGTATGCCACTGCACCATCAATCCATGTCCAAGGGAAACTCTGGGAATCTCAGCAGCGGAAGGTTCACCTTTATGAACAGCAACTACTCCACAAACGTGGCTCCCAGTCTCAGGCGGTGTGGAGAGCAAATGTCCTCCGCCATGGAGAACACCCGCTCACTGGGGACACTCGTTGGTGGGCAGGACAACAGATCCTTGGGCATTTTGGACAGGGCCGGCCATACATTGGTCTTGCTGGCCCAGTAGGCCAAGGGATCGTTGCTGGGTCCTATGCACGGCTCCTCCACCACATAGCTCTCCACTGCTCCTGAGGCACTGTAGTACTCCCTCACGTAACTGTCCTTTTGCACCACCTCCACCACTTCCCTCAGCCATACTGCCTGCCCTGCTGTGCACGAGCCCATGCTCACCAGAGTGCCCTGCACATACGAGTTGCTGCTACTGGTATTGGGGTGCTGCTGCTGCTCAGCCTGCTGCTGGTGCTGCTACTGCTACTGCTTGGGGAAGGGATAGACCCTGCCAGCTGAAAGGGGTGGCTGCTCCCACTTCCACCATCCCCAGGAGCGTCCTGCTGCTGCTGCTGCCCTGCACTCTCCAGAGCCGTCTCTGCCTGCTGGACCATATCCACCAGGTCACCCTTCCAGTGCCCATAGAATGCTGTCTGTTATGCCATGCTGCCCTTGACCATGGGATCCAGCATGGTTGCCAAAACGTATTCTGCCCACTTCAGGAGCTCATCAAAGCATGCCTTCAGCCCTGCCTTCAGCTGCCGCACCAGGTCAACTGCCTCATCTGCCAGCTTCCTGCCCTGAGGGCCACAATCCCACCCCTGGAGAATGTCCTCCAGCCTCCTCAGGAGACTCTTGACCAGAGGGGTCACCTGGCTGATGTTGGCCGTGGAGGAGCTGATGGTCTCCGTCACGGCCAGGAACGGTCTCAGCACAAAGTCTTTGTGAGCCAGGATCTCCCATTCCACCCTATTTTACACTGGAGGTGCCCCGCTGTCCATCACCAGTTGCACCTGATGCAAGGCGGCTTTCTGCTTGAGAAGCCGCTCGAGCATCAGGAAGATCGAATACCACCAAGTGTACACCTCCTGCACCAGCTGGTGCACTGTTCAGCCTGCTTCACCCAGTGGAGGTTGCTGCCCTTCACACTTCAGTTAAAGAAACTGGCCAGCTTCCTCCCCCACTCGATCAGGGAGCTAAGGGTGCCTGCTCCAATCCCCTTCTCCCCCAAGCCCAGAGCATCCCTGACCACCAGGTGAAGGGTGTGTGTGGTTCAAGGCATGCTGGTGAAGCCCCCTTTTGCGGACTGCCCTTAGTATGTTGGCCACGTTGTCCGTCACCACGCAACCCTTGGTGAAGGGTGCGCCTGGCATGACCCACTCCCTCACCATGGCGGTCAGGGCTGACTCGATGTTCTGAGAAGTGTGGGGGCCATCCATTACTTCCACTTGAAGCAGGGCCCACCTATACCCTTCTTCGGGACTCCTCCTGCCACTGCCAAATGCTGCCTCTGGGTCCTGCCACCAGTGTGCCGTGACTGCCAGGTAGGCATGCTGCACCTTCCAGCTCAACCACATGTCTGTGGTGAACTGGACGGTGGCACCCCCAGCCCTTGCAAGCTGCTCCATCACCCGCTCCTTTAAAGACCAGTACATGGCTGGCACCACCTGCCGACTCAGGGTGGTGCGTGATGGTAGCTTAAACTGGGGGGCCAGGAACACAGTGAGGTGCCTAAACCCCATGTCCCCGACCACCGAGAAGGGCTGCCCATCCAGGGCTATCATTTCCTCCACCATACACGTGGCTCCACGCCGCCCTCCATATCCTGCAGCTGCCAATGGACTTGGCATCTACCCCCACCCAGCTCCTCCATAGTGCGCTGCTGCTGCTGCTGCTGCTGCTGCTTCCCCCTAGCAGTTACACTGCTCCTGCTGATAGAGGCAGCTGTTTGAGCAGGATGCTTGCCCACTGATGGAGACGGACGACTGGCCACTGCAGTTGGAAACCCACAGGCATCCACTGCCCCTGCCTGCCTGCTTAGCAGCACAGCGCTGTGGCATCCCTTCACGTACTTTTCCATGGCAGTTGTGGCAAGGTTGGTGAGCACATGCCCACGCTTCACCATCTACTGGCACAAAGTGCACTGCACCTCCCTGGGATCATCCACCCTCACCAACTAAAAATTCACCCAGACAAAGGATTTTTTGCCCCCTCCTGCCTTCAGGCCCATACTGGGTGATGCACCACTGACAACACTTTTGGAAGGGGAAGAACATGGTGGCGACACAGCTCTCAGAGGGACAGACATCACCTCAGCACCACACATCTCCTCCACAGGACTAGTGTCTGCCTTGCTGTCCCCAATATGAGTGATGTCCCGTGAAGGGGAGTACTGGGACCCTGAGGCTGAGCAACTGCTTACCATGCTGCTCCCACTCTCCCTGTGCCCCCTATAGCTGCTGCTGCTGCTCCTCCTCTCCCTGCTGCCATTGCCTGGGGATTGAGCCCTGCCTCTAGCAGCCGGAGTGGGATCCACCAGTCCTGGACTGCTGGGGATCACCTCAATAATTGGGGTCAGGGACATTGGTGGCCCTGGAGGAACATCCAAACCTGAAGCACCTGCACCTGCTCCTAGGGATGTGCGAATAGAACACAGTTTGGATGTTCTGCCATTCAGTCGTTGGGTTTGAAAACCGAGTTCAGGATCGGTTGTTCAGTTCTTCAGAGCTGGGTTTGGCCGAACATTCAAAATAGCGCTATCAGTACCAATATAATAATGAATTTGAAGAATTTTTATCGGTATCATTTGGGCCTGAGACACCTCTGGTCTCCATCCCTGGTACCAGGAAGTCTGCTCCTCAGCTGCCTCCCCCTTCCAGTCACATTTTTCCCACCCAAATGGGCCTTCCAGTCACGTTTTTCCCACCACTGAACTCATCCGGACATGACCGAACTTTTCAGTTGTTTTTGAGTTCGGTTTGGAAGTTCGGTTCGGTCATCCGAACAGACCAAGTTTGGTCTGAACTCTGAACATCCAAACCACGTTCGCACATCCCTACCTGCTCCTGCAGCCGCAGCAGAGACAGCCGCAGCCTCCTCAAGTGCAAGCCTTTCAGTGCCCAGCATGGCAGTGGAGGACGCTGGCAGCAGGTGCCGCCGAACCACACCCCTAGTGCCACTGCTGGGAGCCTCTGAAGTCTGCCTGCCAAAATCAGGCCTGTGCAGTTTGGGGCATGATGATGAGCTCGGGCTGCTGCTGATGCCTGCTGCCACTCTGCTGGCACAGCCCCTGCCACCTCTGCCACGTGCCTTGCGGGCAGCAGACTGGCCTCTCCTGCTTCCCTTCTCCATTTCTGATACCCAAAGAATGTACATGACTATTTTATATATTTATTTGTTTATTTATTTATTTATTTATTTATTCAAAATTGTACTATAATATTATATATATATAATATATATGTACACTAACTCTAACCGCTATTAACTATTCTAAAACCTATGGAACTAAATGGAATATTATCTAATATCTACAAAGGTCTAGTCCTACAAACACTATAAAATATTAAAACTGAATCACTACACACTATATCTATCTCTGTAACTAATCTAACGTCTACAACTATCTATCTATAGTAACTATCTAATATCTAATTCTCTATCTATCTATCTATATACACACACATATACACACACACACACACAGATGGAGGGAACACAGACAGCTCACAACAAACAACACAGGGAGGGGTACAAAACTGAAATGAAGCCTAAATCAATCTAATGCTGCTCTAAATAAATCCAAAAAAGGGAAGGGAATCAGGGATGGAATATATACAGGGAGGAGGGAAGGATTCAATGGAGGGTAGGGAGAAAGAACACGGAAGGGTAAAAAATAAAAATAACTTCTAAATCTATCTAATCTAATCTAAATAAATGAAACTATGAAGGTAAATGTGTGGAAATGGGTGAAATAGGAGGAGGATGGCAATGACTTAGGAAGACAAACTGCTGGGAGAGGGAGACTTCTGAAAACGCCTGCTGACCAGATTAGTTGCTAGCTCCGAAGGAATTGAAAGGGGGGAGGGCAATGACTTTTGTTCTTTGCTGTGCCCACCTTACCACAAGCCCCATTGGCTCCATGCAGCCTAGGCCATGACCCATCGCAAACTGCGAAGCCAGTGGTCTGAGGAAAAGAGGGATGGTGATTGGGCAGGCTGACTGCTAGTCTAAGCCTCTTTCCACCCCTGGGGCCAGGAAGTCTGCTCCTCAGCTGCTCCCCCCCCCCCCCCCGGTGTCTTCCAGCCCTGTTTTTCCCACCCAAACTCATCCAAATGCAGCCGAACAGTTTGGGGCTTCAGCCGTTTGGTTCAGCCGTTCGGTTCGGCGTCTGAACTGGCTGAGTTCGGGTCGAACAGTGAACGCCCAAACCGTGTTCGCAGATCCCTTGCCGTGGGTAATACTTGCAATTGCTGAGTATCATGTTGGGTGCCCACTGAACTACCTGAGTATTAATTTGTCACAAAATTACCTGAAAATACTGGGTATTACCATGAATGCTTTATTGACTGAGAAAAAAATCAGTAGATCAGGGCAGTTAATGGGATGGTAAGTGGGGAAAAAATGGTATCAGAAGTCAGAAAATCAGTACCAGGAGTTGGAAAATGGGGACCTAAATGGTCAGTTGTTATATCTGGTAGCCTGTTGGGCACAAATTGGGAACCGATTGGTACTGGATGTTCTTGGGCTGAGCTGAGTACTGCAATTTCACCAGATCTACCTGTTTTTGTAGGTCGTCATTTCAGCTGTACTGCTGAAGCCCATTATATAGTCAGACTCTTTGAGGTCATTTCAGGCTGTACTCCTTCTGCTTCATTTTAGCTCTTAACGAAAACAGTAAACCCTATACCTTGGTCACAAGAAGACAAACCCCTGGCTCTGACTGCTACCCTAGTAAGAACCATTTATAGTAGGGGTGGCACACGGGGGAGAATACTGGATACAGGATGTACCAGTATGGGATCTCCCTGGTACCGGATTTACCTGTACCAGCATACCGGATTTTTACCATTGGCCGCGGTACTGGATTTTTTACATTGCGGCTATTGACTTCAATGGCCGCAATGTAAAAAAGCCGGTACCGCGGCCAATGTTAAAAATCCAGTATGCCGGTTCAGGTAAATATCGGATTTATCGAATTAAGCTGATACACCCAAATACCGGCAATATCAGATCTCGGGAGAACCGGAATTCCCACCCCTAATATATAGGACTGAATGCTCTCACAGTTAGCTCACTACATTATGAGATTACTAATTACTATTGCATCTCTACTACATGGAGGAGACGGGGAGATAAGCTCCTGCACAGGGATCTTATATGGAGGAGAAATTTGAAATAGTTGAAATAATGGCTAAATATCAACACTAAATTAGATTTCAAAGCACACAGCCCACCGAGTAAAAGTCGTTTTTACCTCTCAGAATGAGATGCTACAACTTTCCGTATAAATTTCAAGTGAATTTACTTTGCAGAAAGACAGGAGTAGGGATAGGGCCCATGAATAAAGCTAGGATTACATTCCCACCCTATCCACTCCTCTTTCACACCACTGCTTTTAAGAAAATTGAAAATAAAATATCCTAACAAAAACTAAAGCATCCAGCCCTCTGTTCTTCAGCAAAATGATCTTTAAATCAGTAACTCAGTGGTGAAGGGATGCCCCAAATTAATTAAGATATCATTGAAAATGTCAGTACGAGTAGTTTTATTCTTTGTATATACACACACACACACACACACAATCATGTATATATATCCTGGGAACTAACACAAATATGGAGGAAGAAATATTATTGAAAGTTCAGCTTCCCACCAACATATGATCAGGGACAGATGGGTTGGCTGCATTATTAAAGGACCTGGACACATGGCCCTTAGTCCCTCAGTACATTCTGTGCCTCCCGGTTCTGCCCTTGTGATCAGGCAGGCAGAATGAAATATACCAAGTGTCTGGTATATTTCCATGTGGCTGCATGCTGGCGCTAAGGGACAGGCAGAGAGCAGAAGGATGCATGTAGGTGTTCGTGAACCATAACCAAGCTCATGCATCTACTTCTAGGCCTGTTAGCTTCAGCTGTGCCCCTTTTAACAAAATGCCACCAAATAGCGACAGAGACAAACATTCCTTCTTCAGATCGCATTCATAGCACCAGGAGGCTTCTTTCATCTGGGCACTTACTAGTTGTGGCAAGTGCCTATTTTTTCACAGTTCCCTTTTTAAAACACAACATCTAAACAGTAGACAAAAAATAAAGTTTTAAAAAAATCTGTGCCTTGCTTTATTAGTGAACCAGAGCTGGAAATTAGTGGCTCGTAGGGCCTTGTTTTGTTTGGTTATGAGCTGTTCTGGGGCAGAGCTTTGAACACCTGCAGTCTCCAGGCGAACTGTCACAAGCTGACTTTCTAAAGACCCAACTTGCTTTTTCTTTCCTCTCTCCCCTTTTTGTGTCAGGGTACTATTTGTAGCTTTTGCTACATAGGGCTCTGAGGAGACTGTAGGGCCTTAACCCCACAGTTGTCAGGCCTTGTTAGTTGACACAGCCAGACATTTTGACAGTAGCTAAAGGCCTCAAAGGACATTAAGTAATCCCCCCCACCCCCTTCTTGGGATTAGAGGCCCAGAAATCTCTTCTTGTAGAAGAAATAAATCAAATAAATAAATAAATGGAAATGACACTAGGCTGTTACCTGAGATGCTGTACATAATCTGTAGCACTAACGCAGAGTGGGGACGGAGGATAATTATGCACATGATAAATGTGGTTGTTGCTCAGAGCTAAAATTCAGAACTATCAGATGGAGGCAGGAAAGTTTTATCTTTTACAAAGGGCGATACTTTACACCTGTTTTAGTGCAATCTGATTGCCGGTTTGTCTTCAGGCTTTTCCTCATCCACAGGTTAATAAGAAATTTCAAAGTATGTGGGCGATCAGCAATGACAACTCAATTGGAATAGGTGAAGGAACAAACCTAACGCAGATCAGCACTTTCTGGGTCTCTGATTTGGCTGTCTGGGGGAGCGGCATGTCAAAAACAGAGGGATCCCTGGGAAGTGTGGTGTCATAGGGTGTATAGGACTCACTCACAGCAATCTCTGTTTTGTGCCTCTGTTTCCCCCACATGGACTCGGGAAGCTAGAGGAACATTAATAAACATAAGCAGAGGAACTAAACAGTTCTACATACTCCTTTGAAATCCCTAGTCTAGAGATGGGCAAAAGGACAGCTCAGGAGCCACATGTGGCTCTCAGGCATCTGTAATGTGGCTCTTTCCAGAAATGGAGACCTGGGGATGTGTTTATGCTGCTCCTGTGGGAGCAAGAAAGGCCAAGCCAGCATTTCTGCTAGGGATAGGTGAACAGATCGCAGTTCAGGTTCGGCCGTTCGGTTCAGCTTCGTTCGGTTCGTCCGTTCGGTTCGGCAGTTTGGTTAGTTCTCCGGGTTCAGTTCAGCCATTCGGTAAATGTTGGTTTTTTATATGTTTTTTTGTTTTTTATTGGGTTTTATATGGTTTTTTATTGGGTTTTATATGGTTTTCTTTTGTTTTTTATTTGTTTTTTTTGTTTTTTTAATCTAATATTGTATATATCTATCTACACTAAATCTAACTGCTATTAACTATTCTAAATGCTATGAACTAAATGGATTATCTAATAAGTACACAGGCCTACTCCTACAAACACTAAAACTAGATCACTAACGCTATCTCTATCACTAAGCTAACTATCCCTAGTCTGTCTGTCTGTCTGTCTGTCTATCTATCTATCTATCTATCTATCTATCTGGGATGGGGGGTGGGGGAATCACAAACACAAGGTTTCAGTTTAAGGTTTAAGTTTCATTTCAGTACAAAACTGAAATGAAACTTAAAGCAATTTAATAATCCTACTCAACGCCTGCTGTTCAGGAACAGTGACTAACTCAGAAGGTGTTGGGGAGGGGGGGGAAGATAGTTTCATTTCTTTCAAGCCTCTCCACCCCTGGTGCCTGGAAGTCTGCTCCTCAGTGACTAGTACTACCCCTCCCTGTCACGTTTGACCTTACAATGAACCTTTTTTTGCCACCAGAACTCACCAGAACGTGATCCGAACTGACCGAACTGTTCGGTCATTTCGACGTTTGGAATTGAGTTCGGTTCAGCCAGTTCATGTTCAGAAGTTTGGTTCGGTTCTGTCGTCCGAACAGGCCGAGTTCGGGCCAAACTCTAAACTTCCGAACCGCATTCACCCATCCCTAATTTCTGCCACTGCTGTTGTTGGAGGCCTCTTAGGATCAGGAAGAGTGTAACCCTATGTTACTATTGCTGTGGCCTAAATCTGTCTAACCACCTGGCAGCTGGAACTTTGCAGTGAGTGGGAGGGTTGGGGAAAGCTATTCTGTGTAAACAGATGGATGGCAGGTCCGTCTCTGCTCTGCCTCACCCTTAAGTGGCCCATCTGTGTAAAGGTGGGCTGCCAAATGTGCAGGCGGAGCAGAGGTGGGCTTGCTCTGCTCCAATCCCACTTGCGTTCCACAGAACATCCCAGATGACCACCCATGGAGCGGGCTGCCCAAACCCAGGGCACCAGCCAGAAGAGGAGCTGCTGTCCTTTTGTGCATCGAAGGGCCACTGCATCTCTGGTTTTGGCCATCAGTTACCCTGGGCAACCCCATACAGTTGCAGGTGGCAGCTTAGAGTGGTGGGCCAGCCACTCTCAACTCTATGGTTTGCGGGATGGGGTGGGGATGTGGTAGCTGCTGTGTACATGTAAACCCATTGCAGGTGGAACTGGATGCAGGGGACGTGGTGCTGGCCACCCCCAGAGCAGGTCTGGGGCAGGTTCATCTGAAGACACCCACTATCTTCCAACTGGTTAAAAGATAAGAAGCAAAGAGCAGGACTAAATGGTCAGCTTTCAGAGAGGAAAGAAGTGGCTTGTGGTGTGCCCCAGTGATCTGTACTGGGACTAGTGTTGTTTAATATATTCATTAATAATCTGGAGAAGAGATTAAAGAGTGAGGTGATCAAATTTGCAGTTATTCAAGGTAGTTAAAACCTGAGCAGACTTTGAGAAATTGCTGGAGGATCTTGTGAGACTGGGTAACTGGGCATCCAAATGGCAGATGGAATGTTATGTAGACAAGTGCAAAGTGATGCGCATAGGGAAAAAATAACCCAAACTATATGTATACAATGCTGGGTTCTAAATTAGGAGTTACCACTCAGGAAAAGGATTTTGGAGTAATCATGGTCTTTGAAATTCTCAGTTCAATGCATGGCAGAAGTAAAAAAAGCAAATAGAATATTAGGAATCATTCAGAAAGGGATAGAGAATAAAACTGAAAATATTGTAATGCCTCTATATAGTTCTATGGTACAACAATACCTGGAGTGTTGTGTGCAGTTCTGGTCACCCCATCTCAAAAAAGACATAGGAGAACTAGAAAAAGTACAGAGAAGGGCAACAAAAATCAACAAGGGTATGGGACAGCTCCCGTTTGAAGAGAGTCTTGATAGGTTAGGGCTCTTCAGATCAGAGAAGAGATGACCGAGAGGGGATATGATATTATTTATTTATTTATTTATTAGCATTTTTATGCCGCCCCCTCATGCCCACGGCATCTTGGGGTGGCTAACAATACGGTAAAACAATAAAATACATTAAAAACCAACATCACTTCTAAAAAATTTTTAAAACCCAACCCTACCCTCCAATTCCCCCCCAATTCCCCCACCCCACCAATCTCCCCCATTTACCCCTTCCTCCCCCCCTCCCCTCCAAAGGCCTCGGTGAACAGGCAAGTCTTGCATGCCCGCTGAAAGGCGAGCAGACCCAGGGTCAGGTGGGCTTCCTTCGGAAGGGAGTTCCACAACCGTGGCCCGACCACTGAGAACACCCTCTCCATGGTGGCCCCCCGTCCCAAACAGGGGACCTCCAAATAGGCACCCCCAGTGGATCGGAGGGTCCATCCTGAGTCACGGAAGGCAAGGCTGTCCCCGATATAAGAGGGGCCGAGACCATATAGGGCTTTGTATACCAACACTAGCACCTTGAACTTGGCTTGGTACGCTATAGGCAGCCAGTGCAGAGAATGGAGCACTGGTGTAATGTGCTCATGGTGACCCATTCCCCTAATGAGATGGGCCACCGCATTCTTCACCAGGTGAAGCCTCTGAACCAATATTAAGGGAAGCCCCACGTAGAGCGCGTTGCAGTAGTCAAGCCTCGAGGTAACAAAGGCATGGATGAGAGTGGCCAGGTCAGGTCTGGAGATGTATGGGCACAGCCTCCGCACCAGATACAGCTGGCATAAAGCAACTTTAGCCACCGCCTCCACCTGCTGATCCCGGCAGAGGTCCACATCCCAAATCACCCCCAGACTCCGAACCTGCTGGGCAACCAGAGAGCAGACCCCCCCACCAATAGTAGGAGCCGACACCTCCTTCGCCATCCCCACTACCATTACCACCATCTTATCTGGGTTCAGCTTCAGTTTTCTCTGCCTCATCCAATCTGCCACGGCCTCCAAACACTGGGAAAGTATCGAGATGGCAGGACCTGGATTGGTTGAAAAAGAGAGGTACAGCTGTGTGTCATCATCATAGTGGTGACAACACACCCCGAACCATCTCACGATCTCCCCCAGGGGCTGCATATACACATTAAATAACAGTGGAGACAGAATGGAACCCTGAAGAATGCCACAGGTCAAGGCCTGGGGGCATGATGTTTCAGCTCCCAGTACCACCCGCTGGCTTCTATCTGAGAGGAATGAGTGGAACCATCCAAGAACAGTCCTGTCCAGACCCCCCAGATCTCGCAGCTGTCTCAACAGCAGCCCATGGTCCACAGTATCAAAAGTGGCCGAGAGATCTAGCAGAACCAGAAGTGTCGACCGTCCTGCATCCATCTCCTGGTGGAGATCATTGACCAAAGCCAACAATGCTGTCTCAGTACCATAGCCAGGGCTGAACCCAGATTGAAAAGGGTCAAGGAAGTTTATAAAACCATGAATGATGTGGAACATGTGAATAGGGAGCAGTTATTTACCCTCTCTGACAGTACTAGAACAAGGGAACACTCCATGAAATTAAGTGGCAGCAGATTTCAAACAATTAAGATAAAGTATTATATTTTTACTCAGTTCACAATTAACTTGTGGAATTTACTGCCAGAGAAAGTGGTCAAGGCTAATTTTAAAAAGGGATTGGATAAGTTTTTGGAGGATAGGTTCATTAATTGCTCTTATCCAAGTGGGTTTTGGGGATGTAACATCTTACAGTTAGGGGCTGGAACAACAGGGAATGGATTGTGTACTTGTGACCTGTTGGGTTCTTTTCCCAAGAGAGAGAGGTTGGCCACTGTTTGGAGACAGGATGCTGGGCTTGATGGACCATTGGTCTGGCCCCATATGTTATTTATTATTATTATTAATTATTATTATTATTATCATTTATATAGCACCAGCAACGTATCTGGCACTTTACAAAAAATATGATAGACATAGTCCCTGTCCGAAAGCTTACAATCTAAAGACAGGGGGCGGGGAGACAGGGAAGGGGGAACAGAGTGAGAGACAAAGGATGTGACATTCATGAGGATGTGAGAGCTCAGGTACACATTCTTGGCTTGATTGCAGTAATTTGGGAGTTTACAGATAGCAGGTGGGGGATAATCCTGGGTGGCAATGGTTAGCAGGAGTTAGGAAGGGCAGAGCAGAAGAGGTGGGTTTTGAGGAGGGATTTGAAGGTGTGGAGGGTGGGGGCAAGGTGGATGAGGGCAGCGAGGGAGTTCCAGGCGTGTGAGGGAGAAGGGGTGAAGGTGGTTGGGGGAGCAGGGGAGGCATGGGAGGGTGAGGGAGGGGATGGAGGAGGAGTGGAGTGCTCGAGCAAGAGTTCGGAAGGAGATGAGGGCAGAGAAGTAGGGGGGAGTGAGGTTGTGAAGGACTTTGTAGGTGAATACAAGGAGCTTGTGCAGAATGCACTTAGGAAGAGGGAACCAGTGGAGAAAGGAGAGGAAAAGCTGCATGTGGTCAAAGCAACGGGCTAGGTGAATGATCCTAGCACCAGAGTTTTCAACAGAGATAAGGGAAGAAAGGTGAGAGCAAGGAAAGCCAGCGAGGAGGAGGTTACAATAGTCAAGGTGTGAGATGACTAGGGCGTGGATGAGAGTTCTGGCAGAGGAGACAGACAGAAAAGGACAGATCTTGGCAATGTTGTGGAGGGAGAAGTGGTAGGATTTGGCCACGGAGTCAATGCAGGGTTTGAAGGTAAGGTGCGAGTTGAAGATGAAGCCCAAGCTGCAGGCTTGGGGGACAGGGAGGATGGAGACCCCATCAATGGCAATTGACAGGGAAGAGGGAGAGGAAGGATTAGGAGGGACGATCAGAAGTTCAGTTTTCACCATGTTCAGTTTGAGTTGGCATTGAGACGTCCAGGTGGAGATATCGGACAGACAGTTGGGGAGACGAGCTTGAACAGAGGGGGAGAGGGAAGGAGTGGAGAGATAGAGTTGAGTGTCATCAGCGTATAGGTGGCATTGGAAACTGTGGGAGGCAATGAGTTTACCTAGGGATTGGGTTCAGATAGAGAAGAGGAGAGGTCCAAGGACAGAGCCTTTGGGAACCCCGACCAAGAGGCGTAGGGAGGAGGAGGGGGAGGAGTTTGGAAGAGATACATTAAAGGAGCATCCAGAGAGGTAGGAGGAGAACCAGTTGAGGACAGAGTCCCGGAATCCAAGGGAGTGGAGCGATTCAAGTAGGAGGGATTCAACAGTGTCAAAGGCAGCAGAGAGATCAAGGAGGATAAGAATAGAGTAAAGGAAGTTGGATTTAGCCACAAGAAGATCGTTTGTGATCTTAGCAAGAGTGGTTTCAGTGAACTGAAGGGGGTGGAAGCCAGATTGGAGGGGGTCAAGGGAGGAGTTGGCGGAGAGGAGGTTGAGGCAATGGCAGTAAACAACCTATTCAAGGATCTTGAAGGCAAAAGTGAGGAGCAAGACAGAACGGTAATTAGAGGGTTCAGAGGGATCCAGAGCGGACTTTTTGAGAGTGAGGGACACAATGGCATGTTTAAAGGCAGAGGGGAAGGAGCCAGTTGAGACGGAGAGGTTGATGATATTCAGGAGGGGAGGGGCGATCGTAGAGGCAATGGAGGTTAGGAGGCAGGAAGGAATGGGGTCCAGGGGGCAAGTGGAGGGTTTGGAGGAGGAGAGCAGGGAGATTTCCTCAAGAGAGGCAGGAGGGAAGGAGGACAGGAGAGAGGTTGGGGGAGAAGGGAGAGGGGGGGGAGTAGTAGTGGGAGTAGACGTGAAAAAGAGAGCAAGATCCTGAGCAGAGAGAGAAGAGGGAGGAGGAGGACAGGGAGGGGGTTGATAAGGGAGTCAAAGGTGGAAAAGAGGCAGCGAGGGCCCCGGGAGCAGGACTCAATGTGTCTGCATAGTACTGCTGTCTAGCGAGGGAGATAGCAGAGTTGAGCGATGGGAGGCAGAAATTGAAGTGGAGGAAGTCAGCGTGGTAGTGGGATTTTCACCAGAGGCATTCCACAGGCCGGGTGCAGGAGCGGAGATGGTGAATGGTGGGGGTGAGCCAAGGGTGAGGGTTATGGGAGTGAGCTGGGCGGGAGGAGAGGGGGGCAAGGGAGTCGAGGGTGGAGGTGAGAGAGGAGTTGAAGGTGGAGTTGGTAGAATCTGGGGAGGAGGAGGAGAGGACTAAGGGGAGGAGAGAGGGAGGAGTCAATGTCCTGCTGCACAATGGCCTGCAGATCGCAGAAGAGATGGGGAGATGAGGAAGAGGAGGGGGAGTAGTGGGAGAGGTTGAAGGAGGCAAGGCAATGGTCAAATATGGGATGGGGCTCAAAGGAGACATTGGAGACAGAACAGTTCCTAGACAACACGAGATCAAGAGAGTGACAATCAGTGTGGGTGGGGGAGCTAGTCCAGAGGTGGAGATTAAAGGAGGAGGCTAGGGAGAGGAAGCGGGTGATAGCAGGCTGAGAGGGTGCATCAACATGAATATTGAAGTCGTCAAATATGAGTGTGGGGATGTCATCGGAGGGGAATAAGGTGAGTCAGGACTTGAACTTGGAGAGAAAGGAGGAGAGGGAGCCAGGGAGGCGATAGATAACAGCAACATGGAGGTAGAGAGGGGAGTAGAGGCCGACGGAGTGAGTCTCAAAGGAGAGAGAGGGGGGAGGGGTTGAAACTGGCAGGAAGAGGCTAGGAGGAAGCCTACGCCATCACCTTGGCCTTCATCGTGGGACTGGTGGGAGAAGGAGAGGCCTCCATAGGAGAGGGTGGTAGGGGTGACAGAGTCAGTGGGGGTGATCCAGGTTTCAGTAAGGGGAAGGTGAAGGGAGCGAGAGAAGAAAAGATCATGGATATAGGGAACTTTATTAGCAGAGGAGCGACAGTTCCAGAGGGAGCAGGAGAACGGTAGTTATGTCCCATCCCCAGGATCAGGGAAGCCACGATCAATGTAATTTATCTTGTGGCTCTAAGCAACACAAAAATGTTGACCCCCCCCCCCCCCCAAAAGCAACTCTTGAGTTTGAGAACTTTACCCACCCTTGCCCTAGTCTCTCCTCTCCTTCATGACACAACCGTCCTAAATGTATTTTGGAATAGTCACAATGTAATGTTCTGGGTTTTGGTTTTCCAGGATTGTTTCAAGATGGCTAATAACATTATGTTCTAGAAGCTAAGACTGTGCATTGGAGTTTGGATAAAACACAAATTAATATTAAAAATGTTTATTTTTAATATTAATTAATATTTGTGTTTCCTTGCTCAAAACACCAATACTGCCCTGCCATTTGGGGGTTTGTTTTAGTGTGCCCCTCCATTTCCACTTCTAATCTGATGTTTTTAATTGTTGATCTATCAGCTTTCTCCAACTCTTGAACATCTTTCAGGTTTCATGGTATGTTGTGCTGGTTAGAGGGGAGTTTAGCCCCAACAACAGTGATTTATAGGAGTGGATTGTGTTTTGATTTAGGTTTGCTTTTGATTTCTGAGTGCTTTGTGGTTTGGGAACTTGATCTGTGTACCATCTCTCATCCGATGATGTTAGTCTTAAAACATCAAAATGAACCAAAAAATAATAATTTCTATAATGCACAGAGAGCAGCTACCTTAGGCAATTGTCACAGATCCCTTTTACCTCAGACCTCTTTTCCTGAGACCAAGGGTAAAAATAGATGTGCAGACAGAGGAGCAGCTGCCCGGCCCAGGGCAGGAAACCTCAGCAACCACTTTCTGAGTCAGCAGATGGCACTGAACAAATGTGCCTGTTGCAGCACTGTGGAGAGCTGTCCCACTGCCTACAT
This sequence comes from Sphenodon punctatus, assembly GCA_003113815.1. Lineage (NCBI taxonomy): Eukaryota > Metazoa > Chordata > Lepidosauria > Sphenodontia > Sphenodontidae > Sphenodon > Sphenodon punctatus. The sequence goes on from QEPC01004019.1 coordinate 49,889, forward strand.
GACCCCAATAGGGGTGAGGCCACAACATATGTGCAGGCATCTGGCCCCACCCCACTCTCAGTGCCCCATCCCCCGCCATGACTGGCCACCAAAGCAGCACCGGCCTTGCAGTGGAGAAAGAGGGTCTAACAGACGTGTAGTCCGCATTGACCCACATAGGCAGCCCTTGGCTGAGAATGGGCACCCAGAATTGGTCCCAGGACAGATGCCTACCCACACTGGGGCAGTCCTGGGCCAGCATCTGGTGGCATGAGACCACACATGCGGTGAGTCCTGGACCAAACCATAGTGGGCCCGAGTTACATTTGTTTTTACTCCAAGTGTAACTCACTTTTGGTTTCTGATACCTGTCTAGTAGGGATGGGCGAACAGATTGCGGTTCGGGTTCGACCGTTTGGTTCGGCTGCGTTCGGTTCGTCCGTTCGGTTAGTTCGCCGGGTTCGGGTTCGGCCGTTCGGTTCGGCCGTTCGATTCGGCCATTCTGCCGTTCTGTTCGGCCGTTTTGTTCGGCCATTCAGGAAATGTTATGGGTGTTTTTTTTGTTTTTTATATGGTTTTTTATTGGGTGTTATATGGTTTTTGTTTGTTTTTTACTTGTTTTTTTGTTTTGATATGGTTTTTTAAAATTTTGTTGTCTAATATTATATATATATATATCTATCTACACTAAATCTAACTGCTATTAACTATTCTAAATGCTATGAACTAAATGGATTATCTAATAAGTACACAGGCCTACTCCTACAAACACTAAAACTAAATTACTAACGCTATCTCTATCACTAAGCTAGCTCCTACAACTACTATCCCTAACCGATCTCTCTATCTCTCTATATTTATATCTCTCTATCTCTCTATATATGGGATGGGGGGTGGGGGAATCACAAACACAAGGTTTCAGTTTAAGGTTTAAGTTTCATTTCAGTACAAAACTGAAATGAAACTTAAAGCAATCTAATAATCCTACTCAACGACTGCTGTTCAGGAACAGTGCTAGCTCAGAAGGTGTTGGGAAGGGGGGAGGCAGATAGTTTCATTCCTTGCAAGCCTCTCCACCCCTGGTGCCTGGAAGTCTGCTCCTCAGTGACTAGTACTACCCTTTCCTGTCACCTTACAGTGAACCTTTTTTTGCCACCCGAACTCACCCAAACGTGATCTGAACTGACCGAACTGTTCGGCCATTTTGCCGTTCGGTGTTCAGTTCTATTCGGTATGTTCGTGTTCATGTTCATGTTCACATTCGATCATTTGAACAGGCCGAGTTCAGACCAAACTCCGAACTTCCGAACAGCGTTCGCCCATCCCTACTGTCTAGATACTGTGGGCATGGGAGGAATATTTTGTTCTACAGACTATACCAATAACATCATTGTACCACCTTTGCTTAAAAACTCACAATCTCTACATTATGCAGACTATTCAGATAAAATCTATCAATCTATAAACTATACTTACAAACTTATCATTGCTACATCTGCTTCCACAGACAGCTGGAGGCAGAACTGTGCCTAGGGAAGAGGCTTCTTGACACTACAAAAGGGGACCACCCTGAATGGGATGGGGTGAAGGCACGGGACACCCCTACATGGAACTCACTGATACTAGGGTCCTTTGATGTTTATTGTAAGGTTACCACCTGCACACGTGTGCACACCGTCTCCATGCACACTGAGGACTACAATCTTTTACACACAGAGAGTGCTGCACCCCCTGATACACACTGATACTACACTCACAGGCTACACTCGCCTGCTTCTTTGCTTTCCAACCAATTGTAGCAGCTACAATTTAAAAAAAAAAAAGTCCCAAAATTTTTAGAGAGAGAAAAAAAAGGCATTGAAATAGAATAGAAACCAGAAATACAAAATTTGCCCCCCTTGCACATCCCTACTAGAAAATCAGGAAAGAATCTCAACACTGAAGCAGAATGCCTTATATAAAGAAAGAAAAACAAATCACAAAAGATATTGCAGTGGTAAGACCACAATCTGTAAAGTACCAAAATAAGAAGAGCTTCAGCCGAAAACATAAATACTTACAAACTCCTGCAAGTAACAGATTCTTGTAAGTATAAAATAAGTGTTCCAGCATGCAATCTTAAGGGTTTGGGGATACAAAATCTTTTTGAAAAAGAGAAGGACAGAGGGGAGGATGCTATGGTGGTTCTAAAACATGACCTGCACTTAGTCTAGTGTCAGAGTCAAATTGACACTTGGAAGTTCTTTTATATTCTTAAAGCAGGCAGAACACAGATGTTCCACCACCAACAGTAACTATGGGTGATTTCAGACGAGACGGGGTGGCATTCGCTCCGTCCCGGAATCACCCAAATGATTCCCTGCCGGGATCACTCCAGCACATCCAACAGGCTGATCCTGGCAGGGAATTGGGGAGGGGGCGGGGCTGTGCAGCGCAATGTGTGGCCGCACAGCCCCGCCCCCCCACATTTCCTGCTGCCCGCCCTCTGGGGAGATGGGTGGGTGCCACAGCCAAAGCGGCCACGGCGCCTGCCCGATTTGACCACGGCCTGGAATCCTGCCGGGGATTCCGGGCCGTGGTTGCTGGCCAGACGTTACTTTTTGTTGGTTCCCGCCGGGAATCTCTTTGACCATGCTTGCAGCGATTGTCCGGCGGGGAGCCCCGGAAGCATGGTTGAAATTGACCCCATGTGGGAACTGACCATGGTGAACATCTGACGGTCGCCAAACAGACGTTCAGGGCGCTTTGGCCCCATGTGGGTATTGACCGTGTGATCTCGTTCACTGTGATCTTGTAACGTCTGAAAATACCCTATATATAAATTTGATTCCATCACAAATCCCATGCCATTTAAGACATTTTAAACTTATTTGAAAACTCATTCTAGCCTTGCCCCCTTTTCTCATCTTGCAAACATTCAAAAAACCTATTTTCTGTCACAATCACTAGGCAGGATGTTAATAGAACATGTGTCACCCCAACCCAAATCCTGCCTTGCACTAATGCTCTATTCTGCCCCAAAACCTAAACGAGACAATTACTAATAAGTGAATCCACTAGCTATTTTAAACTAGGAATAACTAACCTATTATCTCTATAGCACTTTCAGTGTTCAAAGTGCTTTACTATAGGGATGTACAATTGTACTATAGTACCAATTGTACCATAGGGATGTACAATCTGTTTCCCCCTTTTTTAGTTATTATTATTATTATTATTATTATTATTAACAAACATTTATATAGCACCAGCAATGTACCTGGCACTTTACAAAGTAATAAAAAAGACACGGTCTGTTTTACTAAAACAAATGAAGCCCCATTTGTTTTAGTAACAAAAGACCAAAAAAAGAATGAATAAGGAAACAATATTAGTTTGCTTTCATTCATTTTCATTAAAAATAAATAAATAATAATAATAATATAATAAATTGTGCATACACAAAATGGCCACCAGACCATTCTGCACATGTGCACCATTTTCCAAAAGGGTACCCAGTTGCATATGTGCAAAATGACAACTGCATGTGTGCAGCCTGACTGCACTTTTCCAAAATGGCAGCAATGCTGCCATCACCATTTTGGAAAAGGGTGCACATGTGCAGAACAGTCAGTAACCATTTTGCACATGTGCAATGAAAAGTTTTAATTTTATTTATTTATTTATTAACAGTTTTTAAAGGAAAAATGTTATGAAAACAGATGGATTTTTTTAAAAATGCAAACTAAAATGAATGAGGTCGCTTCTGCATACCCCTTTTTTTACTATTCAACAACCCTATGATGTAGGTCATTATTGCCCTCATTTTACAGGTCAGGAATCTGAGGCTGAGATAATAACTTGCTCAAGGATACCCAATGAGTTTGTAGCTAAGTCAGGATTTGAAATTGGTTCTCCCAAGTCTAAGTCCAAAATACACCTTACTCAGTAGGCTACATTGACTCAAACTAAACTAATCATTTAGTTTGAGGAAGTTTGAGTCCTTTGGGGAAAAGGGTGGGGTACAAATATAAAATAATAATGATAAGCATATAGCAAGTTCAACAGGTGGCTCTTCTTTGCCTTCAGCATCTGTCTGATGCAGAGCTAGCATCTCAAGCCCTTCCTTCCCAGTCTTATTTGTAGGGTTTGGGATGACTACTGCACATGTTTCCCAAGGAACTACTTCTTCCTCCTTGAGTCCATTCCCTGCTGAGTTCAGAAATTGGTACTAAATATCTCTTGGCTAGCTCTGCTCTCACCTTGGGTCCTCTGCCTCCACTGCCAGAACTCCATTTTGTAGTGAATAGGAGCATTGTGTTCCCCTTCCCAGACAGCCCTAATTGCACGGTTTTTCTCCACAGGTAACCAGTAACTGTCAATAATGAGGGGGCACAGGACTGGGGGTTCTGTAGGACTTCACAAAATCTGGGGTTCTATAGGATGTCTGAAACTCCCCCATGCTTCCCCCCACCCTCCATGCTTGAAAGTTACAAATAGGTGTTAGTCTGAGCTTTGAAGGGCTGACTGAACCCACAATGTCTCATTAACCCCTTTGTGAGCCAAGTGAGGGTTGGGCACCCCATCACGTCATCTCCTCAGGACAAGATGGAGTACCCTGGTAACCGGGAAGGAAATTCTGTATAGGAAATTGTTTAAGGATGGCAAGGATACATCTGAGAGAACAAGGCCAGGACTCTGCCCAGCTAATCAAAACACTGAGAGAAAGTAGAGTGAGTGTGTTGCAGGGTAGACAAACAGAAAAGTTGTACAGAAGGTTTTCCTAGCAAGAAGACCTAGACTGGAGTGATGGCCAACAGGAGAAAAAAGTAGGCCAGCAGAAGCCAAAAGAAACTAGACAGAAAAGTTGCAATCCTGAGTCACTTGAAATCCATGTCATACCCATGATCGTACCCAAAGGTGATAATAAGGAAAGCAGTTTGGAAACCATTTAGAGATGTATGTGTCAGGGGAAAGGTAAGTGGGGAGAGAGATAGATGTAAGAGTGACTGAACTGAGAGAAAATGGACAGGGTTGTAAATATGACATGGAATAAACCTAAACTAGTAGAAAAGGGCCTACCTCATGAAAAACCAAGCTTTGTTATGTCTCTTCATGGCCTAGCTGAGAGAGGGGCTGGGATGGTGGTCACTGGTTTCTGAGTGTATCTGCCCCTTTCCCCTCAAAGTGCATCTCAGTCCATTTTTATTCTTGCTTTCACTACCTGGTGTTGTGCTTCAAGTCAGACTGGTATAGGTGTAGGTTTTCTACTCCCTCCCACTTTGGCCCCATCCTTTACCTCCAGTAATTAGGGGTGTGCAGGAGGCACCCCTACTGTTTTCATTTTAGTTTTCATTTACAAAACCCCCTTTAGGGTTTTGTGGGGTTTTTTTTGGGGGGGGGGGGTTGTGTAAATGACCCTACCATTTCAGCATTGGAACAACTTGCTGGAGGAGG
>QEPC01004019.1:56712-91088 GCA_003113815.1 Sphenodon punctatus
GCCAGCTATATCTAGTGCGTAGGCTGCATCCGTATGTCTCTGGCCCGGACCTGGCCTCCCTCATCCATGCCTTCGTCACCTCGAGGCTCGACTACTGTAACGTGCTCTACATGGGGCTTCCCTTGTTCTTGATTTGGAGGCTGCAGCTAGTGCAGAATGCGGCGGCTCGTCTTCTTACGGGGACGGGCCGTCGGGAGCATATTACACCTGTGCTCCGAGCTCTGCACTGGCTGCCGATAGCGTGCCGAGCCAAGTTCAAGGTGTTGGTGATGATCTATAAAGCCCTACACGGTCTTGGCCCCTCATACCTTAGGGACCGCCTCGCCCTCCGCGCCCCAGAGTGGCTCCTGTGGTCCGCCAGGGGTGCCTTCCTGGAGGGCCCCCGTGTTAAGCGGGGGGCCACAATGGAGAGGGCATTCTCGGTAGTAGAGCCGTGGCTTTGGAACTCCCTTCCTGAGGATGCTTGCCTGGCCCCATGCCTGTTAATATTCCAGAGAAATTGTAAGACCTGGCTGTTCGCCAAGGCCTTTGGGAGGGAGGGGGAGGGAGGGGTGTTTTTAGTTCCCCCACCTACCTGGGTTTTTATATTGTATCCTAGTCCTGTTTTAATGTTTTATAATATTTATGATAATTTTAATTGATTTTATTGTTTTTTAATGTTTTGGAAGCTGCCCCGAGCTGCATGGCAGGAGGGGCGGAGTAAAAATCTATAAAATAAATAAATATAAATTTTGCACATGCTCAGTGATTTCTGGAACTTTTATTTTTACTAAAGTAAATAAATCACAGCACATGCACAAAATGGCCACCGGTGCTGTTCTGCACATGCACACCCTTTTCCAAAATGGCACTGGCAGCATCAAATGGCAAATGGCTGCCAGCGCCCCAGCAGTCATTTGCGCAGTGATATTTTTTTTTCATTTAATTTCTTTATTTTTTTTATTTTTAAAATGGAAATGGGTGAAAGCAAATGATAAGTTGTTTTCTTGTTTATCTGTTTTCCTAATGTTAGTTCAAAACAATAATGGGGCTCCATAGAAAATGTTACGGATACACCCCCTACCAGTGATATCCCTTGTCTTTTTGATTTTTTTGAGCTTCCTGTCAGAAGATGTAGTTCCTCTAGAAAAATCCATTGTGGAGGGAGATTGATACTGGCCAAGAAACCTGAAAGAAAGAAAGAAAGGGACATCCATTGATATTACATGCAACAAGCACTTTCCATACCGATATACTTCCAAAAGTTTATTTATTGCCTCTGGTCAGCAGTCGCAAAGCATCAAGGCTTATATTTCCTTGTGTCAAAGCTGGTTTCAATGCTGGGACGAAAATCTGGAAGCTTTAAAACTCAACCAAGTATCAACATAGCACTAAAGCAGAAACCCAGACACTTGAGACTGCCAACTGTGTATGGGTTACATAAACTTTTTTTTATATATACAACTACTAGTAAAACAAACCACACAGGATAGGATTTATGTATAGTGTGTACGTGCTATACATTTGTGTATAGTGTGTATGTGCCTGGAGAGGTGTTTCTGGCCAGAGGGGAAGTTGAAAAGTGCAGCCTGGATGCAGCTACACATCATCAGTGCCTACCTGCTGCTGTTTCCCTGGGGCTGGGAGCTGATGGGAGCTGTGAAGAGCTGCTTCACTGGCTAGGGGTTTTTCCCTGAGCCCTTCTTGGACTGTAGAATCTCCCCCCCTCCATTGCAGAAGGAGTGGGGCAGAGCCAGAGATCCCTGAAGAGAGGGGGAGTCTTATGTTGGGATAGGGGTAGGACAAAGGTTGGGGTTGTGACTGTCCCCAAGCCTGGATACTCCTGTCCTACTCCGAGGGTAAAGCACCCCACATGGAAGTAAACGGCCCACAGAATCTTGTGTGAGTGGTAGCGGTGGGACTTCCAGATCTTCCGGTATCCAATACTGCCTGGTATTTGGTGTACCGGCAGTATCTGATTCAACCCAGTAATCTGGGGTAATTTATCGGATTCCCCGTACCGGATTTTTTTACATTGTGGCCATTCAAATGAATGACCGCAATGTAAAAAAAACCCCACAAAACTCCCCCACTTTCCCTCCCCAGCCCAGGCTGCGCAGGTGGAAGGGGGACACCACCCACCCACCCTGCCCAGCCTGGATTTTTGTTTAAAACATTTCCCCCCGAAGTCCCTGCTACTTGTGCCACCAGCGACCCAGAGCCCGCACCAGCAGGTACTAGTACTGTACTAGGGTGATCCCTGGGGTGGGGGGTGGTTTAACACACACCCCACACCAGGGATCACCCTACCACCCCACCCAGGGATTGTCTACCTTGCGCTCTGGGCAGCGGTGGCGGCGGTCTGGTGGCTTCAGCGCTGGCTGTGGCTGCTGGCTTCAGCACTACTAGGCCTTCTGGGGAAACCTGAAAGTTCACCGGAAGGCCTAGTAGCGCTGAAGCCGGCAGCCACAGCCAGCACTGAAGCCACCGGACCACTGCCGCCGCCTGGAGAGCAAGGTAGGCGATCCCTGGGTGGGGTGTGTGTTTAAACCACCCCCCACCCCAGGGATCACCCTAGTACCTGCTGGTGCAGGCTCCGGGTCACCAGGGATGGCCCAGAGCCCACGGGAGTGGGACTTAATTTTTTTTTTTTTTAAATCCAGGCTGGGCAGGGTAGGTGGGGGTGCCCCCCTTCCACCTGCACAGTCTGGGAGGGGGAAGGGGGAGGGTTTTTTGTTTTTTTCCATTGATTTCAATGGGGACAGTTCCCCATTGAAATAAATGGAACAAATCCAGTACCGGTAAACCGGTACAAATCCGGTAATCTGTTTTTTTTTAAATCCGGTAACCGGTAAAACTGGTAACTGGTAATTGCCCTGATGTCCTACCCCTAGTGAGTGGTCTCTCAGATGATGAGAGGAACCCAGATCATCATAGGGCAGAGAGGACAGGGATCCCGCAAGGGATGTGGTGGGATAACGAGGTCAAGGAGGACAAACAACACAAACAACTCATGCAGGTTTGGAGGCTACCACCAGGGAACACCTGGGGTGGAAGTGCTCATGAAAGGGTCCCAGGTCCAGGGGTGTGGGTCATTGTACCAGGTCTCCAGGAAATTCACTCGCACTGCTGTCTCGTACTTGGGCTGGGTAGGGGAATCCACTGAGGGGAAGAGGGAGAAAGGGGAGCCTACACTCACACACACCACACTGGGTCTTTCACTCACAAGCACACTCCAGAACAAACAATCTGTGGACAAACGTGAAACACTCTCAGGCACACACACTAAAACAAGGTAACCAAAAACACTCTAGACCACTCAGTAACTCTTCACATAAACCAGGTTGGGGCAGCCTCTCACAATGATTACCGGCAGGGAGTAGCTACTATGCCAGTTTTTTAATGCCTGTGCTGAGCCCCTCAGGTGTCTCCACTGCCAGTCTCATGTCCTGACTCCACCCCCATTCTCCCTGTATCGGGGCTGTCCACGCATCCCGCACCTCCACGTCCTGCAAGGCGTGCATTGCGTCACAGCTGCTGAGGTTCCGAGCCCTGCCCCCTGGGCCAATTGCTGTGATTCTGCTCCCCCCCCCCTGGCTGCTGAGGTGCCCAGAAGATGCAGAGTTGCACGGTGTGGCCCTGCCCAGCTGAGAGCCCCAAGGGCCGGGGCCGGACCCTGACAGGGAGATGAAAAGTGAAGTACTTCCTGGCAGCTCCACAGGCCAAAGGGCCACTGCTAAAGGGCCCTTAGGCGTGGCCCTTAGTGGGACCCAGGGGACAAGCTGGGGCAGGGAGGGGTTTCTGTTAGGTTGGTGGGGGTTTGGTGGCAGGGTTTTAACGGGCTCTGGATTTGAGTGATTATAAGGGAATGGAGGAGCCAGGATGGGGATCTTGTAGGGTGAGTGGGATTGTCTGTTCCCCTTGGTGAGAGCGAGGGAATGTGTGGGGACTGGGTTAGGGTGGTGGTGGGTTCCTCCTTGGTAAGGGGGAGTGGGAGTGTTTTGTTGCCTTAGTGAGAGGAAGGGGATGTGCAGGGACTGGGTTAGGGTTGTGGTGGCTTCTCTTTGGTGAGAGGAGGGAGTTACTTTCTGGGGTGAGTGGGATTGTCTTGTTCCCTCAGTGAGAGTGAGCGAATGTGCAGGGACTGGGTTAGGGTGGTGGGGGCGTCTCCTTAGTGAGAGGAGGGAGCTGCTCCCCGGGGTGGCAGGAATGTATCCCCTGGTGAGAGGGGGGAATTCAGGAGTTGTGGGGTGGGAATCTCCTCCACTGGCCTGGCAGATGGGCTGTGGGGGGGGGGAGGAGGACCAGGAGAGGGGGGACAGCTAGGAGGGGGGCACTGCCATAGGGTTGTGACAGGCTGGTAACCAAACCAAGCATACGCACCTGAGATTTCGCATCCGCTTGAATGTTTGTTTGTCTTCTCCCCTGTCTCTCCCACTGTCCCCTCTCCCTGTCTCCCCCCCTTTGTCTTTTAGATTATAAGCCACCGGCAGGGACTGTTTCTAATTCTATGTTCTGTACAGCACCAGGTCACACGACTGGTGCTATATAAATGTTTATAATAATAATAAAAAATAATATGGCCCACAGGAGGGGGAGTTGGTGTAATCTTTGAAATGGATCAGGTGCTTAGTCTCTTTCCTGCTCATTCACCCCCCAGTGGGTGGTTTGGTGGTCAAGGATGAGAGGGCCCCCAGCCCTGTTCTGTTGCTGTTAAATGTGAGATCAGTTGTAAATAAATCATCTATGGTCTGGGAGTTAATCCTGAACCAGACAGCTGACCTCATGTGTCTCACAGAGATCTGGCTGGACTGAGTCAGGGCCTATCTTGGCTGGCCTTGTCCTGGCCGGGTACTCTGTGCAGCATCAGCCAATGCTGGAGGGGCAGGGTAGGGGTAGGGGGATGTAGCTGTTATTTTCAAGGAGTCATGGTCCATATGGTGGTATCTATTGCAAAATCCACCAGGTATAGAATGCCTTCATCTTGTGACTGATTTGGCCTGAGGCAATTTGCGTTTGCTGCTAGTATACCATGCATCTGCCTGTCCGGCAGCATTCCTACATGATCTAGCAGAGCTGGTGTAGGAGGTGGTCTTGTGGTCCCTGAGGACAGTAGTTCTGGGGGAACCTCAGCATGCATGCCAACACCAGTCTTTCTGGGATGACGCATGAGTTCATGGCCACTATGGCAACCATGGACATGTCTCAGGTGGTGGGCAGCTCGATGCCTCTAAAGGCGGGGGATCCGTTGGTGGGGGATGTGGTAGGGGTACTCTTATCATGGATGGATCATTATCTCCTGTGGACCGGACCTCTGGCACACTTCTGCTCTCGGAAAATTGGGAACCAGTTTGGTTGGTTCACCCCCAGAGACTTATGGAACCAGTTTGGTTTCAAAATGCTCCTGGGGACATACCCTCTGACCTCAACACCTGCTTGCTCGATGACCTTGTTGCCTTTTGGAACATCTGACTTTCTGAGGCCATTGACCGGGTGTATCCTAGGTGTCTGCTTCCTGAGCATCAGTGCCATAGGTCCACATGGTTCATGGAAGACCTGCGGCGGCTGAATCAAGAAAGAAAGTAACTGGAGTGATGGTGGCTCTGTACTCATGCCAAAGATGACAGTTTGCCACATAGAGCTAGTTTAAAATCTTATGCGTCAGCTGTGCGAGCGGCAAAAAAAGGGGTCTTCGCTGCCATCATAGCGACCATGAAGTCTCTCCCAGTGGAGCTCTTCCGGGTGATGAAGGGGCTGGGCAATCCAGCCTCCCTCAACATGGAAGTGGAGATCTCCAAGGCCTGCTGTGATAGGTTTATTGACTTTTTTGCGGATAAGTTAGCTTGTATTTGCTATGACTTCGATGCTGCAGTTGATACAGTGGGGGAACCAGAGGTTATGAATGTCTCAATGTAAATAGCTCACCCCATTATGAGGAATTAGCTCGGACGAGGGTTCACAAAATTAATATTTCCAGGTGTTCCTGGCCATGATACCTAATTTGTGTTTGGGGTCTAACACCCCAAATAGGACTTAGTGCCCTCCAGCCTCCACATCTCACCTTACAACTGGCCCGTTCCACTGCGTTGGAGTTTCTTCCCTAGTGGGTCCCCAGCATCAACTTAGTCCTGCACATAAACAAAATTCTCCCCCAATGGGGCACATAAAGTCCAGGTACTGTGAAACATAAATCTTCGCCCTTATGGTCCTTTAACTAAAGCAACCACACCTGGTCTCCCATGCTGTCTGTGAGGTCTCCATGTCCTGGATCCTGTAGAGGATTGCTTTCCCAGGACTTCCTAGAGGCACATCCTCTCTCCTTGAGCTCCTGCTGTGTACTGTCAGTTCCTGGCCGAGTCACTTCCTTTTATGCAGGAAGCCACACCTCCTAGCCACCAACTTCCGGTTGGTGGCCATTTTGTGGACTCTCAGCAGTCATTTTAGACCTCTAGGGTCCTTTATGGACCTACTCTGCTACACCCAGTTTCTCCTGTTTTGTGGGATCTGTTTCAGTCAGTGATACACATCGATGTGGCTGATGTCCTCGGGGCTGTTAGGGTCACAACTTGTGAATTAGATCCTTGCCCATCCTGGTTGGTTAAGGCCACCAGGGAGATGGTGGGGCTGATGCTGGAGCAGGTGGTCAATGCCTTCCTTTGGGCGGGCAGGGTTCCATGGTCTCTTAAGGGGGCAGTGGTGCGGCTCTTGCTCAAAAAACCATTGCTCAACACTAACGCCCTTGCCAGCTATCAGCCTATCTCTAACCTTCCCTTTTTAGGGATGATTATTGATCAGGATGTGACCCAGCAGCTTCAAGATCATCTGGATTGGGCCAGTTTTCTGAATTTCTTGCAGTCTGACTTTCACCTGGGATATGGCACCAAGACTGTACTTGTGGCCTTGGCTGGCGACCTTTGCCATGGTTTATATCTGGGACAGGCAACCCTTTTGGTCTTGTTGGACCTATCGGCTGCATTTGATACGGTTGATCATGAGTTGCTGGTGACTCGGCTGCAGGACTGTGCTGAGGTCGGTGGGGTCACTCTTGAATGGTTCCACTCTTTCCAGGCAGGGAGAACTTAGCATGTGGTACTGGAGGACTGGTCTTCATCCAACCGGGACCTTACATGTGGGGTCCCACAGGGTTCTATTCTCTCCCCTCTCCTGTCCAACGCATATATGCAGTCTTTGGGCGAGGTCGTGAGAGGGTTTGGGGTGTGGTGTCATCATTATTCTGAGGACACAAAGCTCTACCTCTCATTTTGAGCAGACCAAGGGCTGGCAGTCTCATTTCTTACCTGGTGTTTGGCAGCAGTGGAAAGCTGGATGAGGGCAAGCCACCTAAACCTGAATCCTGACAAGATGGAGGTGATGCTGGTGGGAAGGGCTGAGGGTGTGGAGGTCCCCATCACTGATGGGGTGCGCCTGGTCTTAGTTCCTCAGGTTTGCAGTCTGGGCATGCTCCTTGACATACAGCTCCACCTGGATGTCCAGGTAGTGGCTGTAACAAGGAGTGCATTTTGTAAATTATATCTGGTGTGACGGCTGTGATCAGATTGTGACCTGACCACCATATCCATGCCTTTATCACCTTTAAGGCTACACTGCTGCAGTGCACTCTACATGGGGCTACCCTTGGTGATGGTTTGAAGGCTGAAGTTGGTGAAGAACGTGGCGGCCTGCCTCCTTATGAGGACAGGTTACTGGGAGCACATAACACCATTGTTCTGTTTGCTGCACTGGCTGCCAGTGCCAATAGCCTTCCAGGCCCAATTCAGGGTGTTGGTGCTCATCTATAAAGCCCTACAGGGCTTTGTCCCTGTGTACCTGTGGGACTACCTCTGAGGTCAGCTGTCCGGGCCACATTGGAGACGGTGTTCTTGGCTGTGGTGCCTCATTTGTGGAACTCTTCCCCTCTGCTCAGATGTGTTGTATTTGTGTGTGTGTGTGTCTATATACCCCCTCCCTAACCCAACCCACCCCCCTCCCCATCTCCCCCACCAAAAGTCTAGCACAGGGGCACTTAACTTGATTTGTGCCGAGGGCTGAAAAATTTGGTTTGGACCCAACCCTGGGCTGCATGTGGCCCCACCCCAGTTTGCATAATCCCATCTTTGGCAGCAAGGAGCTGGGGCTGGAGATCCAGGTGGCAGAAATGGCAGCGAGGGGCTTAGGTAGAGACATCGGCAGCAGGAAGCTGGAGTCAGGGAGGAGGAAGGAGGGATCCGGCCAGCGCCTTTAATAGTCTTGCTGCCCAGAGACAGGAGGGTATCACACCAGTGTGGGGGATGGAGGAAAGGTGGTTGGCAGAGCAGGAGGAATCATGGTGTGCCACAGGAAAGGTCTTTGCGGCCAGGAGGAGTCAGCCACAGGAAAGGTCCTTGCAGGCCACATGTTGTGCAGCCCTGGCCTAGAGGAATAGCCAGGTTTTGCATTGATGCCTGAAAGAGAGGAGATCTGGGGATCTAGTAATATATATATATATATATATATATATATATATATATATATATATATATATATATATAAATTTGTTTTTATCACATTTGTATTTATTGTTATATTTTATTGTATGCCGCCCTGAGCTACCTTGGCAGGAGGTGGTTGGGGGGGGGTTATAAAATTTTGATAATAAATAAAATAAAATAATAATACATAATTAATAATAAATAATGTGTTCAGGCTGGTATCATGAGGTGATGATAGCTTCATGTTTTAATTAGTCTTGTGGTTACGTTTTTGACCAGCTCCCAAGCAGGGTAAAAAAACTGCAGCTAGGAACATCCATTCTGATTTTAAATCTTTACTCCACTACATTTCGCTCATCAAATTGTCATCAAGGATTTTTCTTATGAGAGGGTGTATTGGTGGAAAAATGAAACTCACCTCGAGAGGATCTGAGCAGATGTGTTGAAGCGGGAAATTGTCTACTTTTTGTTAAGACCTTTGGTAAAGCAAAAGGAATCATCCAGATCAATGCCAGCCTACTTGCTGGATTTAAAACTACATGAGCTGAAAAGGAGTAATCGAATGTCTGTTTAACAAATACCATCTACTCCCATCTGAATTCTGTGGAAAATCCTACATTTTAGGAGATTTCAAAGGGCAAGGACAGTTAGCTGCTCAAAATCCCGACCTGCCTTTTCTTTGAACTGCTCCCTCTCAAACTGCTCTCTTTATTTTTTCCTCATTTAATTAATCTTTAAAAATATTTCTCAAGAGTGTGCAATGTGGGTATGTTTGTTGTTAGAAAGGAGATCTTCCAAAGATAGCTCAACCTCATATGATAGAAAGAGAGAAATGGTTTTATTATCTACTATGATCTGAACTTCTAAGCCAGTGCTGTGACTGGCTCCCTCTGGAGTACGAAGGGGACAGATGATGTTTTTAAGTGTGCTGGCCACAGTGACCCATCAGCAATCACATGAGCATTATAGTGATCTCCTTCTTCCTTTCCCCCAAGAGATTACTATGGTGCCAGTAAGATTTAGAGCCTAGGGATGTAGCGGGTAGAGCATTGGTTACCCATGAGTAATACCCGCATTTTGGGGCCCCCCCAGCAGGCACCCAACAGGTTACACACACACACACACACACACACATTGGGTTTCAGTGCCAAAAAATGCGGGCATTACCAGGGCTTCCCCAGATGCCAATCCTAGCACCCACAGCTACCCAGCCATAGTTTTGCCATCTATCTGCTCCTGCTGCTGCTGCTGCTGCTGCTGCTCCTTTGGTGTTATTGCTTCTCTCTGATCCACTTCAGCCCTTAGCTCAGCTGTGCTGAGGTCCTCCGATTGGCTTTTTCGGGGGGGAGGGGGAGTGAGGTGGTCTCTTCTGGCACAAAGCATAGGGGCTTTAAGGGCATAGCATGTGGGTCACGTGAAGCACACCAGAAGAGGCCTCCTTGCTCCCTCCACCCCCACTCAGAAAAAGCTGACCAGGAAGACACCGGAACAGTTGAGCAGTGGGCCAGGGAGGAGCAGGGAATGGTAGCTTGAACCAGGATTGGAGGAGCAGCAGCAACCAGTTGGTTAGTCAGCCTGGGGAGCTGCGGGGAGCCCACTGGGTAGTGTTCGAGCAACAAAATGTGACCGGGGAAAGTCAGACACCTCAGATTCAATGGGCTGTTCAACTTGGCGGGTTGCTGCTTGCTGCTCTAGGATGGATCAAAAGATTAGCCGCAGACCATTTGCTATGGTCTTGCAATCCATTAATGGGCCATGAAGTGTAGTTTGGGAATTGCTCCTCTAAAATATTTTGTGTGCACTGAAAACATTCACATTTGCAAAGGGTGGAACATTTGCCTTCTCCCTTCAATGGACTATGGCCACCATCCATGCACCACTTGTTCCAGAGTAGCCTCATTGATGCCCAGAGCCTTGTCACAACCTATGAATATAGAATGGTATGGACCTATCATTATTTAGATGCAAAGGGTGGAAGCACACAGTTGCACAGCGGCACCAGTCATGGCAGCCACAGTCCAAACCAGGTCAGACCGCACAATAAACCTACCCGTGGCCAGGCCACCAGGAAGGGCAGGGAGCCACACAAATGTGCAGCTGGCCAGTCCTATCCTCATGCAGTGCCCAGTGCCCCACCACCCACCATGATGGGTAGGCAATGACACGCATTCAGCTATGTTGGCCAGCCATGGCAGAATCTTGATCCGGGCCATGTCTGCGGGGCCATAGGAAATATGATATCCCACTGTAGCCTGCTTTGACCTGATCAGATGAACCTTCACCCAGGCTGTGACCTGGACATAGTCCAGGAGTGAAAGCCTGGGCTAGCCACCAACCTGGTCCAGGACAATCCCGCGTCAACATGTGGCAGCGCCTGCACAAATGTGCAGGTGAGGTGCAAAGTGGGTCAATGTGGCATTTACTAACATGAATGTATATTGTATCAGAGTTGAAATAAGTTAGTACATTTCTGATTAGGACCAGTCAAGAAATTATTGTGCCACACTCAAAAAGTTTTGTTGAAAAAATAAAATTTGAGCATTTGTTATTCATCAAATTTTTAGGTTGGAATGAAAGCCTGAACTTTTCTGATGGAAATAATCTTAATGGAAACTGAAGCCCTGTCAATTCAGGAAAGTTTTCTTATTAACTTTCCTTATATTGGTAGGAGCTGCAAAGTGCCCACACACCAAATTTTCTCCCATCTGAAAATATTAATGATATTCACAAATTCTATCATTTGTGGATATCCACTATTCATTTCAGTCTAGCTTGATGGGGTTGGCAGAAAGCACATCCAACCCGTTTTGACTTGATTGGGTCCTGTTGGACTTGGGTCAGGTTACAAGCCTCTAAAACATGGCCTGTGTGCTGTTCATGGTGGTCTTTTCTCCATGAGCAAACTTGTGCAAGACAAGCCCAACATTGCAGTCAAACCTCACAAAGGAATCCAGAATAAGCAGAGGTCTGTCAAGCTCAAAAATTGGTGCATGCTCTCCAACTGAAGCTGGTCCAATAAAGGGTATTAACTATTTTGCCTTTTGTCTCTCTCAATCAGAAAAGAGTGGGAGGTGCTAATCCCCTTGGAAGGCAGCACTTAACACCCCCACAGAAGGTGATATTTAAGACATTCAAAGGGGATTAGCACATTGGAAAATGAGAACAGTGAAGTGTATTCTAGAGAGGAACTGCATTATTACAGGGGCTTCTTTGTCCTTTCGTTCCCAAACTGAACCTTGGGTAACAAGAAAAGCTGAAACATACCTGTTAGGGGTGTGCAATTCATGTTGTTTTAATTAGTTACCAAAACGAATGAAGCCCCATTCATTTTCATGACTATTGAAATGAAAACGGATGAATAAGCAAATGAATGTCATTTGTTTTCATCATTTTTTAATTTTATTAAAAAGTAAACAAACATTAAACAAATTACTGAGAATGCGCAAATGGTCACAAGATCATTCTGCATATGCTCAGACCTTCCCCAAAATTGCAAAGGCAGTGTCAGCGTCATGTTGGAAAAGGGCAGTCAGGTTGCATATGCACAGAATGGCTGCCCTTTTCCAAAATATCACCAACGCTACCAGCACCATTTTGACCCCAGTGGCCATTTTGTGCATACACAGCGATTTTTAAATTTTAAAATTGTTTTTAATAAAGCAAAAGAAAAAAACAAACAAATCCCCCAAACAAACATTTTGTTTCCCAAAAAACCAAACCCCCAAATGAAGGCATTTTTGTAAATGAAAACTAAAACAAAAACAAAAACAAATGATGTACCTGCTGCATACTCCTGATACCTCTAAGTAAATACCATATTCAAGGAACTAGGCTGCTTAGAATCTATTTAAATGAAATGGATATCAAGCATTCTTCACTTCTACTTCATTTATGGTTTTGGATATTCTTTAGTCACCTCTGTCACCTCTGTATTTTGTTTACTTCGGTTTGCATATGTTCGTCTATTTCATTTGCATAGGTTACTCAGTATTTTGGTATGTCATTTACTTCACTTCGGTAGTATGTAGCGCTATTGCACACCATCCTGTTGTCAGGGCCGGCCCCAGGCATGTGCCACATGTACGGCTGCACATGGCCCCACGGCCAGCTGGGGACTTGCACTTGTCTGGCTGGGCAGCAGGCTGCAGCCAGATTCTCCCCCAATAAGTGATTCTTCCTCCCCTCCCTGGCTCCAGACCCCATCCCCCACCTGCCTCTGCCTCCTAGTACCGAAGCAGCAGCAGCTGAGGGGACACTCGATGGGGCTGGGAGATAAGACTGTTTGTTTACAAACAGCTCCTCCCCATGTGCTGATCAGAAGGTTGCTGCCTTGTAAAAAAGGTTCTTCAAGATGGGTTCCAACATTCTCACAACTGGGTTGCGCATGATCATCCTATACAAATAGTAGACCACATGATTGTCTCGAACTCCTCTAGTATAAAAAGCACCCTGCCCCTCAGAATGACAGTTAATTTCAAACCTTTCTAGAATTATAAGAAAAGAATTCCATGCGGGCTGGAAGGGTGGGTGTTGTGGGAATGTTAGGACCATCTCAAAGAACCTTGTTTACAAGGTAGCAACCTTCTGTTCTTCTTCGAGTGGCTCCTCACATGATATTTTTACATGGCTCCACTGGGTGGGGAGTCTGTGGGCACGCGCGTGCATGGGTGGGGCATGCACAGGGCTGCACACACATCCCCACTCATCCACCACTCAGACACACCCACAAAGTCACCACTGTTTCCCCCGGTTGCTCCGTGCATGGGGATGAGTGGGGGGGTGAGTGGGGATGCATGTTAGGTGGGCGCGCACATACCCCCACTCACCATGGGTGCACATGGGGTTCCCCCACCCATGAACACACAGAAATCTGTGTGTTCATGGGTGGGAGAGACACGTGTAAAAAGGACCACATTCTCACAACTGTCTTACTTATACGATCTTAGGTAGGAATTTAGGATGTAAAGTAACATCTATTCTGTCTTGGAAAATAAATCTGCAAATATGGTTCTGAGATTATTATGGCTGCTATTTCATTAACTCTTCTTAATGAAGTTATTGCTAACAGGAATACTGTCTTTAAACCTGCACCCCATAACCAGTTCATTTGCACCTCCATATAATCAATTCACACTGCCCAGTGGGCACAAATTAAATGGTTATGGGCAGCGTTAATTTATTTTATGGGGGCGGGGGTGCAAATGAACTGGTTATGGGGTGGGGGCAGCATGAACTGATTATGGGGGCACAACTGAACTGGTTATATGTCTCTTTTCATGGCATAATGTGCTTAATAAACTAGCTGCATTTTGGGTGTCTTGTGTGTGTGATAGCAGCACCTCTGGACCAGTTGCACCGAATGCATGCACAAGGCACAGGCGGCATCGGCAGCAAGAAGCAACAGACCCTGGAGGTCAGACTGGCTAAGCTCACTCCCTCCTCCAGTAAGGCAGTGGACGCAGTCAGTCTCTCTGTGCCTGCCTCACTGCCCGCTTGGCTGACCCTGCAGTGGAACCACTCCTGGGGAGTGGTGGTAGACACTTGGCTGGGGAGGGGTGGGGGAAACATTGGGAGGCCATGCTTCTCCATGGTTGCTCGGAGGAGTGGAGAATGGGAATCCTTCCTGTCCAGAGGGAGTAAGTTTTATGTAAATGTATATATTTGCATAATTAAGTGGGGCCTAATTATGCAAATTAGCCCCCCCCACACCAAGACTTCGCACATGGCCTCACAAACTCTGGGGCCGGCCCTGCCTGTTGTGTAACAGTGCTATTACGAATACACAAAAATAGCTTTCAAAGATTTATTCAGATAGTCATTCAAACATGAATAATCACTAATGCATATTGAAACATTCATTTCAGTGCTACTGACATCGTCTTGAAATCACAGCATTGTTTTTGCCTTCATGGTTTACGGCCTCATCTATAACACTCAGGACTTCTTCATATAAAACAGTCGCTAACTCTGGCTTAATTTAACTGAGGGTAAAGCAATTTGAGTGACCACTCATAGTTGCTTAAGAAGCCTTTGGTACTTTTGCCCTGGGGTAAGTTACCAAAAACTAAGGGTTTGTTTGACAAGTGTCATTAGGATAGTGTCACTGGTTGGTGGGTAGGAGTGGTCATGATTGAATGCCTTTACCTGTTGATAAAGCAACTTAGGGTAAGGAGTGTTTGGTGTGAATATGCTGTCAGTTGCATTCCTAGTTTACCCTTCTAAGCCACAGTTGAGATCATATTCTGCAAAGAGACTAGAGAGACTGAGGGGAAAACAGTGACAGAAAGACAAATATCCATTCTGTCTTGAGGATTATATCCGTGCATTTATTGGTATGCCAATTTCACTGCAGCACTTGAGCTACCCCTGTTGTTTTCAAATCCATTTAGACTGCTAACATGCAAGCACCCACCATCAAAACAACTATTTAAATATGACTGTATCAAAACTCCAGCACATAGTGGGAGTAAGAGAAGGCTTGTCAATGCTTGATTTGTTTCTTTGGTTGTTGTTGTTGTTTTTAATTGATATTGGTATTTTTGTTTAATTTTTATTCAGAGTGAAAAATGTGTAATCATGTAGAAAATGAATTACGGCAGCTCACTTGGAGGTGTTAAGGAGAGAAACACCTCATTTTCCTGAAGGATATGGCTGTTGAGAGATGTTAAGGTAAAGTGCATTTTCAAAGCTAGAGTTTACTCTAGCACCTTCTCAGCAGCCTTTTGAAGCTTAGTTAGGAAAACACAAACCTCACGAAGAGAGAGAGAGAGAGAAAGCCCGTTCTGCTTTATGCTTCCGGGAAGTAATTTTGTCACAAAGCGACAAAGATGAGGGAAGAGCTCGTCTCTCATGCTTTTTTTAATTTCAATGTTTTTTCTCTCAGCTTCCACTATAAAATGGACTTAAAACACAGGCCATGTACAGCTCGGCTGGCAGCTGTGTCAAGTGAAATCCAGAGCGGGGAAGATTCCATTGCTAAGACCCTGTCTGTGGCAATGGCCCTTTTGCTCTTATCTGTTTCACAGCTACTGGGAAACCAGCATTATTCAATCAGCTAGCTGAAGTCATTCATGCGTAATGAGTATAACGTTCTGCACAGACACTATGGATATTGCACAATGTTCATTTCAGGAGACAGACCTCTTATGGCAAATGGACTAAAAGGACAAAACGTTTAACTCTTGATTATTGCAGGTTTAATTTATAGCTATTGCAAGAGGAGGATATTTCTCTCTGCTGCTGAATGACTCAGTAATGGAGTGTTTTAAAAAAAGTGTGATAGTAGTTGAAGTGAAAAAAGTGATGAGTGGGTTTAATACACATAAAAATGAGGGGCTTAGGGCTCAGTTCTGCCTGGTGCTGAGAATTTTAGATCCAATTTTACAAAGAGATTAATTAAGTAATTAAATAATTTTAGCATAATTTATACCCCGCCCCTCCTGCAAAGCAGCTCAGGGTGGCTAATTATTCTAAACAAAATATAAAATAGTTAAAAATACAAATAGAAATAGAAATAAAAATATAAACTCTGTTAAATCGCATAAAAAAGGGAAGTCATAAAAATGTATATACTCTCCAACCCTAACCCTCAAAACCACCCTCCTTACCTGACCCCCTCACCAAAAGCCGGACAGAACAACCAGGTCTTCAAGAATTGTCTAAAACAGGGGAGGTCCAGGCCCAACTGAGCCTCTGCCAGGAGGGAGCTCCACAGCCTTGGTACGCCCACCAAGAACGCTTTCTCCATAGTAACCCCCAGGATACCTTGGGACCTTGAGAAAGGCATCCTCGGTTGACCACATGGGCTGATCTAGAGCCCAGGGAGTGAGACGGTCCTGCAGGTAGATGGTGCCCGGGCCATGTAGGGCTTTAATGGTCAACACCAACACCTTGAATCGGGCCCAGAAGACTATAGGAAGCCAGTGCATAGAACAGAGCGCTGGTGTAATATGCTCCCGGTCGCCCGCTCCTATGAGGAGGTGGACCACACATTCTGCGATAGCTGCAGCCTTCAAACCTAGAGTCCGAGACATATGGTTAAAGCTGCTGCACCAGGTGTAATTAGTGAAACGTGCTTTTTGCCACAGCCCCTACCTGGACATCCAGGCAGAGCCAAGAATCTAGGCAGATTCCCAGGCTACGAACCTGGGGAACTAGTAGGGGGTAAACCCCATCAATGATGGTGGATGCCACACCCACTGCTTTCCTCACCAGCATCACCTCTGTCTTGTCGGGATTTAGCTTCAGTTGACTTACCCTCATCCAGTTCCCCACAGTCACCAGACACTGGTTAAGCACTGAGACTGCTGGGTCTGGATCGGATGAAAAAGAGAGGTACGAGTTGGTTGTCATCAGCCTATTGATAACGCTCAACACCAAACCGTTTCACAACCTCATCCAGCAGCGGCCATGAACTCACACCCCGCCCCAGCAAGACTGATGTTGGCATGGATGTTGAAGTCCCCCAAGACTAATGGGGGTCACAACACCACCTCCAACACCAGTTCCTCTAGTGCGTGCAGGGATGTTGCCACACAGGTCTTTCTCCTGCCAAATCAATCACAAGATGGAGGTCCTTGATACCTGATATAAGCTGCACCTGATACCTCATAACAGGCCATGACTCCCTAAAAACAATGGCTACATCACCACCCACCTCTGACCATGGTTGATTTGACATAATTAATCCCATTGTTCAAGATTTAGAACTGTAAACTGCAACTGAGAATATGGTTGATCTTGGAAACTGAAATGTAAACTTTGTAGGGATGGTGCAGTCTTCGTATATAATAATTAATAATGATAAACAATTTTTTATAAAGTCCCCCTTCCTCCTCCCTGCCAAAAGTTGAAGTTGAAAGTTCATATAGGACTTCCACTCCTGCCTCATTCTATTTTCTTTTTCACAACTTGCTTTTACGCTTACTGTGGATCCCAGATATTCAGAACTCATCTTCTTCATAGTTTCTCCATCAATCAGCACCTTCCTATTTGGATCATATTTGCCATCTGTTATCTTTGGGATCGATTCCATAGCCTGCAGATCCTGTGAAGACCTGAGCGCATCTCTATTGCCAACCCTTTGTGCCATGTGGAAACGGCGTGTACACTGCGGCTTCTGCACGGGATCCACAGGCCATGGGATTAAACCTTTTGTCTTCTTGATATTGCAGAGTAAATGTCCTAGCACTAGCTCCTTTTACTTTGATCAACAGTGTTCTTAATTTCTCTAAACTAATACAGTTAATAGCAGTATCATCTGTATATCATAAATTGGATACTCTCCATTTTGGGTTTCTTAATTTTGTATTTGTCCAAATGTGATAATTTTCACTTTCCATATTCTCAGTTGCAACATAGGTTTCTGGATCTTGGGCATTATGGAAAATGATGAGAAAAAGTCTGATGTCTTTTAAATACGATAGTAATGTAGACTATAGCATATTTCCTTGGAAGATAATAAGTTCATGTATTTAACAGAAAAATGTTTGTCAACTGTCACTATGGTTTACATGCTGAGATGGTAACTTTGATTCTTTGGTGAGACAGCATTTCCTTGATAAGATCATACTCACTGGGATGATAGAGAAGAAAGGAAGGGTTGGAAGGAAGACCTTCTGTCTGCTGCACAGATATCATCAAATGTTGTGCAGACAAGAATGTGATGAGAAAAGCAGAGACCTGGTACAAGTGGCATTGACTGGCTTTGGATGCAATGGTCTGATAGAAGCCAGTATCTCATTGACATCAGCAGGATAATTACATACTTCAGGTGAAGAATGCCCTAAAGCACTTTGTACGGTCATCATCATAACTAAAGTGTTCAACACACTGCAGTATCAAGCTACTAAAATGCTTGACTGAGACAAGTAGATCTTCTGCAGGTATTATTCAACCTGCAGTCACCTTATAGATTGGTCAGCACCTATTGACTCTTACCGGGGTGACCTTGTGTGTCTCTCTGCTCAGACACTACTAGCTGTGTCAAGTTGGATGGAGAAAAAATGAGGCCATCTAAGTAAATTTCTCTTATTCATATAATTTGGGAATTGAAGCCCATTCTCTTCAACGAATAGTGGAATAGTCCATAGATGGAAACATTAAAATTACTAGCATAAAACTAGATAATGATTCTTTTATGAATTTGTGAGCTTTTTGCAGGAGTTTGACAAACCATTTTCATGGCTCAATGTCAGCCTTCAAATTGCCACTTGTTCACACTGATTATTCCCTACTCTCATCTAAACAGTGCAACTGGTCACTAAACTCAAATTCAAGTAGTACAGCTGGTTTCATGACACTGCGTCTGTCTCCTGATTAAATAATCATAACTTTGAAGTCCATCTTGAATGCACTTTTGTCTAGGAGTATATACATTGTATTTGAATACACATATTCAGGTGAATAAAATTCTTTCAGTCATTGGATGAAAACAGACATGTATGTAACTCCACTTTAACTCTATGGGTGTGTGTGTTGTTTTCATTATATCACAATGAAAATGAAATTTGTCGTTTTAATTATCGTTATTGCAATAACGAAAATGACCCCAAACCCAAAATCAATTACGATAGCAAAAGTTGTTATAGATTTTGTTATTGCCTAGCAGCATGGCAGCTGTTGTTTTTTTTTTTTTGTTGGGGGGAGGAATGAGGGGAGGAGGAAGCAGACATCTTTTGGAGGGAAACGTGGAGAGGGGAGGAGGGAGTAAACATCTCCGAGCAAGAAACAGTGTTGAACTCTTGAAATGGGCCTGTGATGAGAGGGGAAGGACCTGATGGATATAGTTGCTGGCCAATGAGCAGCGCAAGCAGGTCCCAGGCAGTTGAATGGCACCCTGTGGTTACCCAGTGCCTCCTGCCTCCCAGAACCAATCAGTAAAGTTCTAGGGGAGGGCACTGCAATACTTTATACTGCAGGGCTAGGCTGCTTGACTCTGGTTCTGTGTTAGCTATTGCTCTGTCAAGGTGCATTTGCAGAATCTGCTGGTGCTTCCACTATAAATCCTCCCATATATATCCCTACCACCTTACCTTTCCAATCCTTATTCCATACCCTGATATTTTTACCTTTTTCCTTCCCCTGCCTGTCTCCCCCTGTCCATACATTATAAAGATATTAGTTCTATATAGAGACATTAGCTATTTAGATACTAGTTTGTTTTATTATATATATTAGGATTATAGGATAGGAATATTTTGTGTTATACATAGTTTAGGTTTAGCTTAGATTTTGTGTGTATATATATATATATATATATATATATATATATATATATATATATATATATATAAGTTTATATGCATATAAAAAGTATATAATACAATATATAGTTTTGGAAGTTAGTTAACAGCTGGAAAATGGCAAAGGGGGAGGGGAATGAGATCTGCCTAGCAGAAGGGGTGTGGGTTGCCTTTTTTACCAAAATCTACGAGGGTGTGGAGGTGGTTAGTATAGATGTGGCTGATGGTATGGAGCACGTGGTCCGGGGTGGAAAGGACTTTACGTTATCCCCCTGGTCTCAGAAAAGGAACTTGCGCGGATGGTGAATCGGCTTCCTGTAGGTAAGGTTCCAGGGAGAGATGCTATACCGCCTGAGCTTTTTAAAAGTTTTGCAACTCCCCTGCTAGCATGGCTATTTACGCTGATAAACCTCACAAAAGAGATCCCACAGCCATGAGTACAGCTGTGATCATTCCAACCTTCAAGAAGGGCAACCCTCTGGACCCGACCTGTTATAGACCCGTTAGTCTCCTCCCTATATTAGACAAACTGTATGCTAGAATAGTGCTGTCGGCTCTCAAGACTTGGATACCAACAGATCAACCTTTGAGGGAAGAACAAGTGGGCTTTTGTAAGTCTAAGTCAACTAGGCACAACTGTTATGTACTGCAGCACCTTATAGATAAATACGTTAGCATTAGAAGGGGGAACCTCTTTGTCATCTTCATAGATTTCTCCAAGGCGTTCAATTCAGTTTACAGGGAACGCCTTTGGGTTAAACTTAGAAAGATGGGGATCCCTCTGGACCTACTTGAGGTGCATCATGATACCAAGGCAGTTGTGAGGCTGAGCCCGAAGGGGAATGTTTCAAGAGAATTCCCCTTTCAGAGAGGGGTCAGGCAAGGGTGCCTGCTTGCACCCCTTCTTTTTAACTTATACATCAATGATTTGGCCCCCACAGTTACTAGGGCAAATTCAACACCGCTGTGCATAGGGGAAAGAGCTCTTTCTTGTCTCCAATATGCGGATGACATAGTGCTTTTTTCTCAGACAAGGCGGGGTTTGCAACAGGCACTAACATCTTTGCATACCTATTGTCAGAAGAATGTGCTTAATATCAACGTGGGGAAATCTAATGTGATGACTTTTGGCAAGGCACGGGTTAAGTATAAGTGGTGGTTGAGGGATCAAGAGCTTACCCCAACCCAACAGTATACTTTTCTTGGGGTAGTTTTTTCAGCTCGTAATTGCTGGAATTTGAATTGTGAGAGCCAAACTGCCAAAGCAAACCAAATAGTTGGAGGGTTGCTTAGGCTATATCACACAACCCCGTCGGCCCCGGTAAGGCAGATGTTAGAAATTCTTGATAGCAAGGTGGTTCCTAGACTTACATATGGAGGAGAAATAAGAGTAATGGGGTATTATAGAACTATGGAGGTCCCCCAGAACCACTTCCTCCGCACGCTACTGGGAGCCCCCAAGGCAACTCCACTTACGATGCTTAGAATGGAGACTGGGAGGCTATCCATATTTGTGCATTTAACCCCGAGGTTCCTTGACTTTTGGAAGAATATTGCAGGGGGTGGAGCAAGCTTAGAGCAGAGCTGTTACCTGGAACAGAAGTGACACAAGGGATCCCCTAAATACTCATGGATAGAATATTTACAGAAATTAGCTGCTACAATTCCTCTCCCAGTGGAGAGTGAGGGGGTACCGAATTGCAGATTATTGAAGCGGGAGATAAGAACAAGAATGAAGGAATGGGCCTACCAAAAAGGTCGTGAGGTGCTTTCTGGTAATAGAATTTCAACCTAATACCCCAAACAGAAAAAGGTGGTGGCGCTGGAACCTTATTTAGAGCAAATCCTGGATCCAAGACTGAGGAGACTGATAACCTTGTTACGGTTTAATTTAGTTGAGACTGCGGAAGTTAGGGGGAGAAGGGTGCAGAACCCTAGGGTAGAGAGAACTTGCACCTGGTGCCCAGAGATAATGGAGACACTCCCCTATGTTCTGTTCCAGTGTCCGCAATATGCTGCCCTTCGGGAACTTTGGATTAGCCCCATTTTCTCTACAGAAATGGAGTCCCCTGAGGAGCAATATGTAGTCTTACTTGCTATGACAGACTCGCAACAGCTTAAATCGGTAGCAATGTTCCTTATGCTGGTAGCTCGAGCAAGCAGGGTCCTCTAGATAGGGCTGTTGGCTGGTTTCGGGGTTTTGAATTGAATTTGCCGTTTCGCTAGGGGTCCTATACCCTTTTTTGGCATTGGCGACCATCCTGATCCCAAATTTTATGTCTTGCCATTTGGGCAATACCCAGTTTTATCTTTTTCTTTTCTGTGTGTTGTTTTGAACCTTGTTTTAAACTTTGTGTTTTATTTACTTTCTGTTCCTTTATCCTTTGTAAATAGCAAATTTGCTGATTACTAAATAAACGATGATGATGATTGATGATGATATTAGTTTGCTTTATTATATATATTAGGATTATAGAATAGGAATATTTTGTGTTATACATAGATTAGGTTTAGCTTAGGTTCTGTATATATTATATACTTATACTTATTATATAAGTATTATATATATATATATATATACACATATATAAGTATATATGTATATAAAAAGTATATAATATATACAGTATATAATATATAGAACATAATATATACAGAATCTAAGCTAAACCTAACCTATGTATAATACAAAATATTCCTATCCTATAATCATATATATTATAATAAATAAAAACTAGATATTGGGTAATTTCAGATGTTACGAGATCACAGTCAACCACACTCAATCCCCCAGTGCGGCCAATGAGCCCTAAACATCTGTTCAGCAGCATTCAGTTGTTAACCACAGTCAATCACCTGTAGGGGCCAAGGCTGACCACGGTTCTGGAGCTCGAGAAGGGAGCAGGGCCAGAACTGTGGTCAATGCAATCACCACTGGGAAATGGTCAAAAGTAACATCTGACCGGAAACCACCAGGCATGATCACACAGAACGTTCCCATGTCATGGTGAATGCATACAGCATCGCTGCCAGTCAATGGCCAATAAACAGAACAAGGAGGGATATTTAAACGGCACAGTGCAGCAGGGGAATGAGGTGGCAAGACAGGAAGAGAGAGTGGAGAGACGGGACAGCGATGGAGTGCGAGGAGTAGCAGCATCAGCAGGCGCCAGAGCAACCCACCCCACAGGTGGATACCGAACAGAGGATGGAGAACCCCCACAAATGGGTAAGGAGACCACAACAGGACAGCCAGGGGGGCAGGGGTGCAAGGGTAGTGGACAGTCACATGGGGGCGGGGGCCCGGACCAGGAATGGCACAACCACAGCACCCAACCCCCCATGTCCACCCAAAAGACCAGGAAACATGCCCGAGCACCGGAACCCCCACAGGACACCAGCAGAGAGGAGTCAGAGGAGGAGGCGGTGGCACAGGAACTGGAGGGCCCAGCATGGAGATGGAGGTACCAGAGAGGGGGACCGTGGGGAGTCCAGGAGACCCAAGACTTCATCAGAATCTGGTGATTACTGGAAAACCAGGTGGAGCTCACTGTAAACAAGCACAATGAGCACGTGTTCGACCTGATAGTGAGGGACATGGGGGAGGCTGGATACCAGAGGTCAGCAGCACAGTGCCAGTCCAAGGTCAAGGAGCTCAAGAGGGTCCACAAGCACATAAAGGACAATAACCAGTGGTCCTGTCACACAACGCGGACCGCACCCTATTATTATGCCCTAGACAAGATCCTCCACATGAAGGGATCCATCATGGCCACCCAGCTGGTAGGGAGTGCCGTGGCACAGGGCCGGACATGGGAGGACATCCCACCCCCCATGGCAGCACCGGGTGCACCCACAGACACCGCCGGACATGCACCCTGAGAGGAATGGCCTGGGACCTCGGGGACCAGTAGGCCCCCATCACATTCAGGCATGAGGACCCCACTACCGCACTCGGGGTTGGGCTCCGATGATGACACGCTGGTCACCCTGAGTCAGTGGACACATGGGGAGCACTCCAAGCAGAGCCCTATCGAGCAGCCGGCCACTGAGGGCTCAGAGATGGACATAGGAGGTAGGCACAGGGCGTGGAAGGCACAGGGCCTGCACAGACCCAGCAAGGGAGCAGGGGGGGTACAACAGTCAGGGAACTATACCAACCAACCCCCACCTTCCATACCTCAGGAACAACCGAGGGAGAGGAGGAGGCAACAGAGGGGGAATGGGCACCAGGAGCGGTGGAAAATGTAGTGGAAGGTAAGCGGAAGGGATGGGGTCCACCGAAGACTGGGAGGGGGACGGAGGATGGGTTGGACATAGAGGTAGGGAGAGGGGAACCCCAATGCCACACTCCCATGGCTCTTCCCACACAGGACCGATACCTCTGCCGTGGGAGGCCAAGGCGGAGCACAGGGCAAGTGTGCACTGCCGGTGGGAGGACCTGGTGGAGGACCAGTGCGGAGCAGGGGGAGGCAATGATCACCTCCATTGACAGGATAGAGGCAGTCACTAGCAGGGCCATGGAGCAGGTGGAGGGATGGGACAGGCAACTCCTAGCTGAGATGTGGGATCACACATGCCAGATGGAGGCGATACAGCGATTGACGGACACCATCGACCACCGAGCTGCTAAGCACTCCTGGAAGCTGGACCAGTCCGTTGAGATCGGCACCTCGCTGTTGCTACATGTGGACACAATGAGTGCCTACATCATGTCAGCAGCACCCCATGGCACAATATCGACTGCAGCCCCACAATCACCTGCCATCCCACTTCCAGTGCCCATCCCTCAGCAGCAGCAGCAGCATCTCCAACCACAGGACCCATGCATTCGCCTCCCAGTCCCACCAGGGCTGAGATGGCAACAGCCACCCCGCCAGGTGCAGCAGCAGCAGGCAGTCCCGGGCCCATACCAGTCCCCAGCAGTGGCCACATAGGAGAGCCAGGAGGCCGCGCAGAGCCAGGAAGCGATGGAGGGGGACACCACTGTGGGCGAGGGTGGCTCACAGACCACGGAGCAGCCCACACGGCAACAGAGAGGTCACCCCCGGAAGCAGGAGGGGCTGGAGGGCAGTGGAAAGGGGAGGGGGAGGTAGGGCATGGGGATCACTGTACATACAATAAAGACATCTTTATTCACTGTAACCATCATGTCCGTCATTCATTGATACACACGCTGGGGACTTGCAAGCTCAGCGGCTGCGGCTCGGGCAGTCCCGGGCATGGGCATGACATGGGTCCCCCTCAGGTTGCCCCCTCAGTCCTGGGGCAACTATGCTATGTGCCTCATAAGTGCTGCTCGGATCCACATAGCATAATGGTACTCCCTGGGGTTTGCTACGTTCATGTATAGCAGAACGGGACCAGCTGGTTACTGTGGCCTGGGATACCTAGGGGCTGCTCTATCTTTCTCACAGATGTTGTGAAACACACAGCAGGCACCTATTACCAGGGTGGAGCTCTCCACCAAGAAGTCCCAGCCAGGCACCTCCATCTGCTTGAGGGGACCAAAGGCCCTCTCGACCACGGTCCTCATGGTGCACAGCCGAGTGTTGTACAGGGCCTCCATCTGGTTCCAGGCCACTGGATGGGCCTTCAAGAGCCAGCGAAGCAGCAGATAGGCCAGGTCCCCGATGATGCAGGGGGGCATCAACACCCCCTCTATCCGGGTCCTCCACATGTTGGCAAAGTCCCCCCGTACATCCATGCGAAGAGGGGGGAGATGGCGAGGATTCTGGCATCATGACTGTGACTACAGTGGCTGGTGAAGATGTCAGTGAACTGGACCCGGTGATCGACAATGGCCTGGAGCTGCAGTAAGAGGTAACCATGCCTGTTGATGTACTCAGCCACATCATCGGGGGGGGGGGGCAGAGGTTCTCTACATGGGTGCCATCGATTGCGCCCAGGCAGTTGGGGAACCCAGTAGCCTTGAAGCCAGCCATCAATCCCCCCTGATCCAGAAGCTGGATCATGCGGTCGAGGAAGACCACCCCACAGCCTCATGAAGTCGCAGATGACTTTGGTGCCAGTGATGATTGTGAGGCCCACTCCGAAGTGTTGAGCCACGGAATGGCAGGAATCCAGGGTGGCCAGGGCCCAGACAGCTATGGCCATCCACTTCGCGACTGGGATGGGGAGCACATGGGGGTGTGCAGCCGCTCCAGGCAGGGCTGCAGAAGCTCTGCCAGTCGCAAGAGGGTACGCCAGTTCATCCAGAAGTGTACCCTCCAAGCAGCATCGTCCCATTGTGTCAGGGCCCCCTCCCACCATTGCTGGGCCCTGGGCATGGTCCAGAGGTACCTGTCGATGGGCATAGAGAGCATGACAGCACTGAAGAGGGCCACCCTCCTCCAGTAGTGGCATGCAGCCGCTTGCCTGAGGGCAGTCGGATGGGTGCGTGCAATCAGCAGGGCCCTGCAGTATGTCCCAGAGAGTCGGCATGCCGTGTTCATGGTCTCGAAGTGGTGGCGCCTGTGGTGGGTGAGCAGGCTGGTTGCAGTGAACTGGGCCAGGCATTCACGCACCCCTGTGTACATCTCAAGCAACTCTGTGGTGACCTGATGGAGCTCGGTGTGCTGCTGGTACCACTCAGCTCGATCTCCAGTAGGAGCCAGCAGGTACCCCGCTGCTTCGCATTCATGACAGGTACCTGTGAGGGCCTTAGCTTGTAAGTGCCCCAGAAGCACCGGGTGGTGTCAGGTACACTACTTGATGGGACGCTTGTGCCACTGTGCTTCAGGTTGTGGCTCGCTATAAGGGGCCTGGGGCCAGCACATGCCCACACATCACCGGCTGTCTGTTGGGCCCTGTATCCAGGTGCTGCACTGATTGGTTGTGTCCTGTGCGTTAGTGTGTGCTCCTGGTGACATGGGGCCACTCACCCATACCAGTGGGATCTGCCTGTAGGTCCCATGCCCCCTGGTGCTGCTCACTAATGGCTATTGGGTTGTTGCATGGGAGGGGAGAGGGCGGTGCCCCCGGCATGTAGGTGGCATAACGGTGCCTTGGAGGGTGCATGAACATTGTGTGCATATCACTGGTCTCTGTGTGTAGGCCATCTCTGGCCTTGGGTTCCTGCAGCTGTGCTGTATCCGCTTCCCATGTATCACTTCCCTGCCATCCCATTGTGCTGCTCTAACCCTTATCACATGGTCTTGGAGCTCCCATGGTTGCCTCCCCTGCCTACCATGGTTTGAGGGGCCCCACTGTCCTTGATTCTCAGACCAGCTGCACCATGGCCAATGCTCCTGCATCAGAGCTCCTGCTCAGTGGTTCCGCGGCCAGTCCACGTTGCTGGACCTACAGGGAGACCATGACTCTAGCTGACCTGTGGCAGTCCCCTGGCATTCAACTGTTCCTTGCCTCCCCATCTACCCTCCCAGATGCCTATCGGTGTCTGAGCTCAGACCTTCACCACTTTGGATATGTGGCTACTGCTTGCAAGTGCCGGCTCCATGCTGTGGAGCTGGGCCTCCGTCCCTTTCCAGATGGGTGCATTCCGGAGCTGAGGGGGTTGCTGGAGTCGTGATCTGCTGATGAGATGGTGTCAGCTCTCTCTGTCTGTGCCTTGTCCAGCTTCCAAACCTGTTTGGCAGAGGGCGGCCCTGCCCTGGCTGTGTCCTACTTCTACTGCATTCTAGGGGCCCGTGGCTACCAGCGTTCCCATGGGGCATCGTATTACCAACTGTTGGAGCTTGGACAGCTGTCATGGTCCCCTGCTACTGACTATGCCTTGCCTGATCCCACGGGACCTGAGCTGCTAGCGCTGTCTGAGGTGTGGTCCCATGCCGATGTTCAGGTTGGGCTCACTGATCCCGATCCTTTTGAGGCCTACTATCTTGTTGTCCACCATATGGCACAGATGGACTATTGCCAGGGCATGTTGCAGTGGCCTCACTACATTCATCTGTTGGGCCACCCCATCCCACACCCCTTCATGACCCCGTGCAGCTGGCTGTAGGTCCCCTCTGAGTCATCTGTGTCCCGCCTATCACCTCTGCTGGGTGCTCCCTGCACCTACCGTACTGTGACCCACTACAATGTTCCCATTGTGGACCCACTGCTGTCCTAGCTCGATCTACTTCCCCCCATTCCGCTTGGCTGTGCCAGGTCGCCTGCACCCTGGGGCAGTCTGTGTGGCATCACTACACCATCTGTACCCTTGGGGTTTGGTTCCATGTCCTGCCCCCCGGTCAACTGTTAACTGCTATCTGACACCGGTACTGGGATCCCCATGGACCTTTGCACCCCTTGCTCAGCCGGATCCCTGCCAGTGTCCATGCTCAGCCCCGACCCCCATGATGCCTCCATGACTGTTTGTGATTTGGGGTCACTTGCTCATGCCACCTGCCATTCCCTAGTTGGGGGGGCACCATTGGCTGTCCGCGACATGGGGCTCGCTTCCCTCACTGGCTGTGCATTACCATCAGGGGCTGGTTGTCTTGCTGTTGGGACCTGCCTCTGCCCTCCCCACTGTCTGCCTCAGATTGGTAGCTCATCCTCTGTTACCCTGCTCTATCACCATGTGGACCCCTGTCTGTTCAGTAGCCTGTGTTGCTGTTGGGTTTCTCGTGGTGCCTGTGCTGTCCCTGGGGTGTTGGTTGCCTGCCCCTGTGTCCCGCTTGGTTCTGGCCCCCTCCCCATCTGTTTTGTTGCCCATTGTTGGCCTCAGCCCCCCCCCCATGTCCTTGCCACTGTCTCTTGGGCTGCCTGGTGTGGTGTTCCCATCCCCCCTTGTGTGTCCCTGTGTGTCTCCCCCTTGCTTCCTTTCCATTTCGGCTGTGTGTGTTCTCGGCAGCATGTGTGTGGTTTCTGTCGGCTCTGTCCATGACTTCCTTCTCTCTGTTGTGTGTGTGCGGCTCGGACATACACCTCCCTCCTCCCCCTCCCTTCCCTTTTCCCTCGCATGGGCGGTGCCTTGTGGCGCTTTTGGCTTCCTTTGCCCTCGGTCGGCCATGTCTGTATCTCGCCCCACCCTGGTGACTTCTCGGTGTTACTGCCACGGTCCGGGATCGGTGTCACATCAGTTGCGCTATCCTGGATTGTGGCCTGGCTGTCTGTTTCCTTGCCATGGTTCTGCTCCTGTAATATCTGTTTGGGGCCTGTTCGAACCATGGGGCCATGGTTGGGAATCCACTGTGGTGACCAGGGAGCGTGTCACATCTGATATTACCCTAAATGTGTACCAAATTAATCAGTACCAATAACAATAACAATAATAGCAGAACCCGACATTTTGTTATAAATGAAAATGACATATTTTAATAACGACAATGATAACAAAAAGACAACATGGGGCCCTGGTGCACACCCCTATTTAACACCACTTTAATATTTCTTATGCATATTGCAGTGCTATATTGGTGCCCTATGCAGCTCTGGAACATGCATAAGAAATGTTAAAGTGGTGTTAAAGTGGAGTTACGGTGAATGTCTATTTTCACCCATACTTGTGAATGAAACCACTTTCCTCTGTTTATTCGTGAACAATTAATCAAAGTGGTTTGCAAATACCTATTTCAATTAGCTGATTTTGCATTTACGAATACAGATTGTTTCCCAGTATGTGTCTAGTTCTTGTTTTAAGTGCTTTGATGTTAGCAAATCTGAAGTGCTGTATAAAACCTATTTATTCTTATTGTATGCTATACAACAGACAACAATATATGCTATAGAACACAGGATAATAGTGGTTAACAGGGTGTGATGGAGCAAATACTGGGGCCGATTTCAAGTCCTGTGGATGAGCTTGGGTGTGGAACCTGCATGCAACCCACACTCATCCCCAGTACAGGGACTGTGGTGCATGTATAAACTGCCCAGAAATCATGTGGAACCCACATGTGCGTGAGTTTTGGATCACACCCATTGTTACCCCAAGATTATCCTATGAATTATATCCATCATAGGGTTCAGGGATCCCCGTAGGAAAGCTTAAGTTTCCACACCAAAAAGTTACAATAGACCATTATTATGACTAAAATAGTAAAAATACTACAATTTATTACCCTGCCAAAAAGGCTTACACGCTACTATAAAAGCACTACGGAAGCACACAAAAAAGGTTATTGATTACAAATATATATATTCTTGGAGAATATATCTCACACCACAGATATCGCAGGTCCAGAAAAAGTTGTTCAGGGTCTTTCGGGTCCTGCTGGGGAAGATAAGATGTTAACTTGCTGCTATGCTGGAGACTTGATAAGAATTAAAGTAAAAATAGTGAAAATAAAAAATAGAAAAGATAAACAAAAATATAAAACAAAATTTGTCCAGAGGTTGAGGAATGGCCTCTCAACAAACAAGAAGCATGGAAGCTCCAAAAAGAAAGGAAAAAAATACAGAGAAGCACTGGGGGGTGGGGTGGGATTAAAAAAATTACTTTAAGACAAAAAGAGAAAAGGCTTGAAAAGAGTGAACAATGAGAAAAATGAAGTTTAAAATGAAAATAAAATTGTTTAAAACAAGTGAAAGTTAAGAAAAATGAAGTTTAAAAAAATGAAAGTAAAACATTTATTTATTTATTTATTTGCATTTCTTAGCCGCCCCCTCATGCCCATGGCATCTCGGGACCGCTTACAGCATAAAACCAAAAATTAAACAACAATAAAACACCAAAAATTTAAACATTTTAAAACCTTCTAAAAACAAACAACCCCCCCCCCCCCCCAAGACTTTATCCCAACCCTCCCTCCCCTCCTCCTAAGGCCTGGGAGAAAATGGTTTAAAGAGTGAAAATTGAGAAAAATTAAGTTGAAAATGAAAATAAAAATGGCTTGAAAGGAGTGAAAAATGATAGAAATTAAGTTAAAATTGAAAATAAAATAGCTGGGAAATGAAAAAATGAAGTTAAAATGAAAATAAAAATGACTTGAAATGAGTTAAAAATGAGAAAAAGGAAGTTAAAAATGAAAAAAAAAAATGTAAAAATCAAAACAAAATTAAAAATGAGAAAGGAGATAAAGGTAGCCTTAAAAATAGTTTTAAAAATGAAAAGTGGCTTTAAAAATGAAAAATTAAAGACTTAGAAAAAAGTAGTAAAAGAAAAGATTGGAAAATAAAAGATAAAGAATTGGGACAGAAAAAAAAACCCTAAATCCCACAGATCACTCGACTCAGCAGCATGTTGGTTAGCAAGCAAGTGTCTTCCTCTCCTTCTTCTTATGTCAAGAATATCCTGCCAGTCTTACAGGATTTCTGAGAGTCTTGCAATATGGCTGCCATGTGTTCTTCCAATTGTAGGCAAACAGATCAGGGGTCCACCAATCAAAATGAAGTTTGCCTCTTGCCAAGTGATGATGCTAATGAAAGATGTTTTGGGTTTCCATGGCTCCAACGCCATATCTTCTTCATGGTTATTTTGACATCACCCCTCCTTACTTCTATGAACCAAGACCATGGTAACCTTTTACTGGTCCTGATCTTTGTCCCACTTCAATAGTGTATATTAACTAAGCAGGGCTCTATGAAACCCAATGGAGTCTATTAGCTTTACTGAAGTTTATTAAATTCTATTAATTATACATAATTTCATACAGGGATTCTTTTTAGGAAGTTGTTGAAGAACAGATGTTATATCTGCCTTGGTTCTACTCACTTTAGAAAGTAATTTCTAGATCAATACTGATTTACAAGACTTTTGAGTTTCTCATTAAGACAAAATTCAACAGAAGAATTATTTATTCCTCTGAATGGTGTATTGAGGTATAATTTGAAGCCAAACTTTATGTTGAAATAAACTTTAGTTCACTGATTATACAAATTATTCTCAATTTCTTTAGTCTCTAATTTCTCCTTTAGATTTCCAGAACTGTCCCTAATCTAGTCAGAAATGTTTCATTAAAATACCTTAAAACAATTTTGAATTTACATTTACATGTTGACTAATACTACTCCAATTAACAGCCTTAAAAACCCTTATTTAGCTAAAAAATTAAACCTATTTTAGCATTTGAGATATGATTGAAACAATGGGTGAAAACAGGTATGACACTAACCACCCTTTAGCCACCCTTGGTGGCTATTTATACATGTTGCAGGACTGTACTAGTGCCCTATGCAGCCCTGAAACATGGGGTGATGTCAGATGTTACGGGCGGGCGGTCCACCACAGTGGATCCCCTGTGGGGGTGAATGAAACGACCACGCTGCGGGGCCAAGAAAAGCCCCAAACAGACATGATGGGACCTGGACCATGACCGGGAATCGGGCCGACACATCACGGATTGGGGCAGCGCAACAGACGTGATGCCCATCCCCGTCCGTGGTCAAAACTCCCAGAAGACACTGGGCAGGGGCGGGACACACACATGTCCGACTGAGGGCAAACAAAGCAAAAAGGCACACAAGGGAATGCCCACACAAAGGAAATGGGAAGGGAGGGGGGAAGAGGGAGAAGCAGCCGACAGGTACCGCACTCAGCAGGCGCACACACACAGCAGTCCCACAGCGCACCACACAGCATGACCACACGCCCGGGCACGCACACACTCACACGCACACGCGGGAGCACCCACCCAAGGGAAAGGTTGGGAAGGGGGGGGGCAGGGGTTCAAGGACAAAGCACAAGGAACAACGGGAGCAGAGGGGGAAGATGGAAGATGGGGGGCACCGCAAAGGGGCAGGGCAGACACAGGTCACAGCCACCCCCCACCCCCACAGCGCCACTGTCCACATAGGTGCCCCCACAGCAACACAGGAAGTCTCAGAAAGGGGGGTGCCAGGACCCCAGGACCAAGGCATGATGGGGGCCCGCAAGGCACAGCCAGCCCGGCGGAGATGGTCCAGGAGGGGAACGCGGGCCCCACAGTCACAGAGGAGCAGAGGGAGGGCATCCAGAACAGGCGGAGAGGTGCTCCAGGTCCAACGACATGAAACACCCCCCGGGAAGCACCATGGCCCAGTCCGGGGGGGGCCCCAACCGCCAGGTCACACAAGCACCCAGGATGGGGGGGCCCACATGGCAGCATGACACCGGGGGGGTCGGGAGGAGCACAGGGGGTCACAGGCTGCCGCTGGGGGCCACAGAGGGCCCGGGGCCTGGGTGCCCCGCCTGGTGAACCAGGTGGGGCCAATGGAGCAAGCCCCGGTGGTACCCCTGCACGGACATGTGGTGGGCGATCAGGTAATATGCCTCGAAGGAATCAGGCATGGTAAGAGCCAGCTGGACATCCACACGGGCCCACACCCCCAACAGGGCAGACAGCTCCGCCGCGGAAGGCTCCGGCACACAGCAGGCAGCAGAAGGGGGCCAAGGAAGATGTCCCAGCTCCAGCAGCCGCTGGTACACTGCCCCACGGGTGCACTGGTACCCACGCGCCCCATGCACACAGGAAAAGTAGGTCACGGCCAAGGCAGGGCCACCCTCAGCAAGGCACTCCGTGAAGGCACTCAAACCGCACACCACCATCGCAGACATGGTCTCTGCCCCGGTCCAGGGCACATGGGAGCACCGCTGGTCCGGGATGCACCCCTGAGGGAACCGGACAAGCCCCAGGGTCTCCGCATGCAGCCAGCAATCCCGAACACTCGCCTCATAGCCGAATTAATGGAGACCAGAGCTTATGCTCTCATAGGCGCCCGCAGGGCTGCCCGGGGTGCCCAGCAGCAGCTGCACGGCTGGGGTATGCCACAGGTCGCACAGAGACATGGTCTCGTGGAAGGTCCAGATATGGGGGGCCCCAGGGGGGCAGGGGAGCAGGAGCCCAGTGGATGGGCAGCCAGCCATTTTCCAGGACCACAGGGATAATGACACAGAGCCCTGGCAGCAAAAACACCCTCCAGGGCTGGGAGGGGCACCGAGGGGTCCCGAGTACAGGGAATGCGGCCGGGAACTGCAACATTGTAGCACAGCAGAGTGAGGCGTGGGGCGCGGACCTGTCCCAGCTGCACAACACAACAACAATCTCCCTGTCCGGCTAATCGCACCTTCAAGGCCATCCTGCAGCAAACAGTGGCAGGAGGGGGGCTGGGCTGGCGGTGCAGAGGGCTGATGGAATGCAGCTGTCCTGGGAGTGCGCAGAACCGTGCGCCCATGCAGGAGTGAGGCCAGGTGGCCCGCCTGCTGGTGCACCCAATTGCACGCACCCATGCCCCGGCACCCCCCAGGGAGGCCCATGGCTGGGCAGGGACCCGCCCCCCTGACAGCCCTGCCTTCACAGGCACCGTATAAAAGCACCTCCCCCCCAGTGGGCCCCACCACCATGGAGCGCGACAGGGCAGCGGCCTATTGGATGTTCCTCGCGCTCGCAGCCAGGTGATTCCGCGACCACCCGGCTCCGCTGGGGCCCACGGAGCTCTGGGAGCTCTCCTCCCCCCCTGCTGTCAGTGTGCCCTGCAGTGTCCTGAGCCACCTCCTGGTCTAGCAGGGGGGCGGGCAGTGGTGGGGAGAGGTTGGCCGGGGCCCTGGGCACATGGGGTCTGTTTGAACCACGCTTCCCGGGCTAGCTGGGGGAAGGTCCCGGGAACCGTGGTCAAACGAATCCTGGGCCAGGACCAATGAAAAGTCATGTCTGGCCGTGCGCCACGGCCCGGGATCCTCAGTGGGATCCCGGGCCACGGCACTTCCGGCCTGACGCGGTGGCCGCAATGGCCCCGCCGCCCGCCCGTCTCCTCGGAGGGTGGGCGGCGGGGTGCGTGGAGGGGGCGGGGCCATGCGGCCGCACGTTGCGCCGCGCGGCCC
>QEPC01004019.1:91278-134981 GCA_003113815.1 Sphenodon punctatus
GTGAAAACAGACATGACGCTAACCACCCTTTAACCACCCTTGGTGGTTATTTATGCATGTTGCAGGGCTGTATTGGTGCCCTATGCAGCCCTGAAACATGCATTAATGACCACCAAGGGTGGTTAAAGGGTGGTTAGCGTCATGTCTGTTTTCACCCAATATTACTGCCTAATTATAAGCTAAAAACATGTTTTCAACTCATTTAATGTTATGAGAAGCTGTTTTGACCTAAACTTGAAAAAAAAAACTTGGGTCCCAGAAACAAACATGTTATCGGTGTCTCTTCTAATTTATTTGTGCCAGTTATTCTTAAAGTCTGATAAAAAGCAAACTGCTTTCTTTAGGCCAAATTAAATCTTGTTTCAATAAAACAGACCCCAACTTATAGACTGCTATTGCTTAAACCCCAGTTTTGACTAAAGTCATCACATTATCATTGGGTATTTTCAGATGTTACGAGATCACAGTGAACTCACACGTGGTCACAGTGAACTCACCTGTGGTCACTGTGACTCATACGTCTGTTTGGCGGCCGCCAGATGTTCACCACGCTCAATCCCCAAATGGGGTCAGTTTCAACCATGCTTCCTGGGCTAGCCGCACCAATTCCCCAGGAAGCGTGGTGAAAGTGATCCAATGTGGGGATCAAAGAAAGTTAACATCTGGTTGGTTGCCACAGCCCGGAAGCACCGGTGGAATTCTGGGCTGTGGTGGATTCAGCCAGATGCTGCGGCGGCATTGGCCCTGCCGCCCGCACGTCTCCCCAGAGGTCGGGCGGCGGGGAGTGTGGAGGGGGTGGGGCCGTGCGGCCGCACGTTGCACCATGCATCCCCGCCCCCTCCCCAGTTCCCCGCCGGGATCCCCTGGCACGTCTCTTAGGGCATGACGGGGTCGTCCCAGTGGGAGATGACTTTATTGTTTTCGTGACGGGGCCAACCGACCCCGTCACGTCTGAAAACACCCAATGTTATTTTCATACCCCCACCTAATATCAATAGAAACCCATTAAAGTTGACAAGTAGACAATTCAGTCACGTTCTTAACAAAATTAAACTTTAACAGAAGTTCACCATGTGAATAAAGACTAGTACATTCTTTTTAAAACAACAAACTTTAATCAAATGGCAAGTAAATTATTAAACATCAAGTAACTAATAATGAAACATAAATACATATTATATACAAACAGGTGAACAGAGCCATATTAGAAACCAGTGTCTATATTGTGAAATACCGCTAGAGGACTCCATTATGCTGTAATTAACATCTAATTTCTTCCAGCCATGTTTCCTGCATTCCACACCTCATAAAGTCAAAACAAAATAGTTGGAGCAAGGACAAGATAACATTCAATGAAAGGCCAAAGTGTACAGCTAATTTTACAGCATGCCATAGGTCGTAGGAAAGGAAAGGATCAGAAAGAAAGATGGATTCCGTGGCCTATTCTGAAACATGAACACTTTAAATCTATGAAGGATTTTATCCATAGTTAGGATGGAAAAGTAAATCTCAGACCTGAGTAGACCATATAAGGAATCCCTCTCTCTCAGCTGGGCACTTCCTGGGCACCCCAGTTAATCCAGTATTGCTTTCCGAAAACACAGCAAACAACATGGCTAAAAAATGTCACCTGTTTTAAAGGCTATGACTTTTTTTGCAATACCATTATCCACTTAACAAAACACCCACTACTTGTGGTCAAAGAACCCACCTTATATATATTAAAAGTAAATAGTTTAAAAGCATTGACAGAATTTAACACCAGAATTTAGAACCATCAAAACATGGATGGGCATACGGTCAACGTCTGGGCGTACGGCCAACAAGTATGTAAACGAGATAACCAAAGAACACTTTTAATAAACATCTTTCAATACAGAAATGATGACACCAAAAATGGACAATTTTAAACTGACCTGTTATTTAACAATTCAAGGGCAGAATTAATTTTCAGATCTATTTTTCTAGTTACACCATTGACCCTTGGAGGGTGGCCTACCTATCACTCTTGACCACAACTAGGACTAAGACTTGCAAGCTCAGAACTCCAGACAGTCTATTAATGTTTTAGGAGCAGCAGGAGCAGGAGGAGGCAGGGGCAGCGGTGGTGGGAGTGGAGGAGGGGGAGCCAGGGGTCATGCTGACCATGGAGGAGGTTCAGGGACAACACCTGCAGCAGCAGGCGGGACACAATGCCTCGGGGACATCAGCCGGAACGGGGGCGGAGGAGGCACCCAGGAAACGGGTAAGGGGAAACAAGGGCAGGGGAGCAGGGGCACCAGGGGGGGCATGCGGCAAGCCCAGGCTCCCGCCAGGGAGGAGGGGGAAGGGGGCACCCCGTGAGGGGCCAGGGCACGCACCAAACCCTAAACCCCCCACCCCCTGCCTCCCGCAGACACAGAAGAGTGCCCGGGCGGACGAGCCCCTGGAGGACACCGGACCAGCCTGGGTGGAGGAGAAGGCGAAGGTGGAGGAGGAGGATGACGAACCACAGTGGAGAAGAGGGAGGAAGGCGTACCACAGAGGGGGCCAGTGGGGGCTCCAGGAGACCCAGGACTTCATAAGGATATGGGGGACCCTGGAGTACCAGCTGGAGCTCGCGCTCAACCAGCACAGCAAGCATGTCTACCGGGACATAGTGCGGGACATGGAGGCGGCGGGGTATCAGCACACAGCGGCACAGTGCCGTTCAAAGGCCAAGGAGCTGAAGAGGGGGTACAAGGCCATCCGGGACAACAATAGGCGGTCCGGACACAGAGCCTGGACAGCCCCATTCTATGATGCCCTGGACCACATCATGCATATGAAGGGGTCCATAGTCGCCCCATGGCTCGTCGGGAGCGCTGTGGTCCAGAGCAGGAAACGGGCTGAGGTACCCCCTCCTCTCGCTGCCCCCCTCATAGACATGAGCTCCAGGGCCCCGGATCCCCAGGAGGATAGCCCCAGGCCCCCCGGCACCTGCAGGTCCCCCCCCGGACAGCAACGCGGAGACCGCCCAGGCCAGGAAGGCAGAGTCCGAGGCCGTAACCCTCATTACCCTCAGCCAGTGGTCCATGGGGGAGCACTCCCACACCGAGGGGCCAGCCTCGGAAGGATTAAACACTGACATCGAGGGTAAGCGGGTGACCCAGAGGGGGGAGGCACCAGGCCCATGGGGGAAAGGGCCAAGGGGGGGATGGATGGGCCAACTTCAGCCCCAGCCTGAGCCCCAGCCCACCAATACCAAGGTGGGAGGGGGCCCAGTCCCCGGTCGCCCAACCACACACCCCTACACCCACAACCCCCCCCCTCCTTGCCCGCAGGCCATGGGACACCCCGGGACCAGACCCAGGTGACCGAGCAGGCAGCCACCGAGGAGACCCACCAGCAGGTACAGGAACCAGGTGAGGCAGGCGGTCCGGTAGGGAGGGCAACCTGAGGTACAGAGAGGGGGTCCCCGGACTTCAGAGGGGTTGGGAGGGGTGGGACCTGGGGGTGGGGAGGGGCCTGGTGAGCCACCTGGGGCCTGTGAGGCCCCTGCCCCATCGCGGCATGGGGACAGGGGCCCGGGGCAGGATCAGACTAACCCTCCCGTACCCACAGGGCAACCCCAGAAGCCAGCATCCCCTGGTCCAGTGGCCCCATCACAGTGCATGAGGGAGCACCGGGCACGGGTCCACAGGATGAGGGAGGACTGGGTGGAGGAGATCATTCGGACCTCGGAGGAACAGGGGGAGAAGATGATAGCGGCCGTCGACTGGATGGAGGTGGCCATCGAGTGGTCCCTGGAGTGGGCAGAGGCGAGGGACATGAGGCTCCAGGGCGAGGTGCGCCTGGAGCGGAGGTGGGAGCGCCGGGAGCACAGAAGGCAGGTGGAGGTGCTAGGGAGGCTGGAGCAGGCCATCACAGACATGGTGCGGGAGCACTCTGCGAAGATGGATAGGTCCCACGATATTGGGACCTCCCTGCTCCTGCACGCTGGCATGATGTGTGCCTATGTGATGTCATCCACACCCCCAGGCACCCTGCCTGCCCAGGGCCCCATGTCAAACCCCTAAGTGCCCCGCCACCTACTCAGGTGCCTCAGTTGGCCCCGTGCCCTCAGGGGCCGCGCATCCACCTCCCGGTGCCCCCCACCCTCAGGAGGGTGCAGCCACAGCGGGGGAGGGCAGGGCCAGGTCCCCCCTCCGCCCACCCACGCCCCCCCTGCTGGACCTGGAGGAGGCCCAGGACACTGCTGGGAACACAGCGGGAGGAGGGGAGCTCACAGGGATCCATGGCCCACACCGGGCGCTCATGGGGCAGACCCGGATACAAGGGGAGAACGGGGAGGGAGGGGGAGGG
Organism: Sphenodon punctatus; assembly: GCA_003113815.1. NCBI lineage: Eukaryota > Metazoa > Chordata > Lepidosauria > Sphenodontia > Sphenodontidae > Sphenodon > Sphenodon punctatus. Next base: position 95,602 of record QEPC01004019.1, read on the forward strand.
CGGTGTGAGGGGGGTCACTAGAGGGGCCAGGGCACTACAGGGGTGGAGGGAGAGGTGGAGGGGTCACATGTACACACGGGTGAAATAAATGTTTTTGCACATGTATGCATCCAGGGCTCGTATGTGGCTGACAGGGGGGGCACACCCCCACAGGTACCACCCCTGGGCACCCCAGGGGGTAGTCCGGGGAGGGCAGTCCCTCACACCAGGGCCCCCCGGGTTATATGCCTCACCAGGGCATCCTGGATGTGCTGGGCATAATGATACTCCCTGGGGTTCTCAGCGTTCACGTTCATGTTCACATTCACGGTGTTCACGGTGTTCATGTTCACATTCACATTCACGGTGTTCACATTCACCTCAGCAGGGGTCCGTGAGACAGGGTAGACCTTCATCAATCAGCGGGTGGGGTAGGCAGGGTCTCCCATGATACAGGGGGGCATCGGTACCTCCTCGATCCAGGACATCCCCATATCAGCAAAATCCCCCCGGAACATCCGGGCATATAAGGGGGAGATGGTCATGATCCGGGTGTCGTGACTGCAGCCAGAGTTGCCCGTGAAGATGTCTATGAACCGGCCCCGGTGATCCACAACTGCCTGCAGCTGCAGGGAATGGTACCTGTGCCGGTTCACATACTCTGCTGCCTCCCCTGCGGAGGGGCGGAGGATCTCAACATGGGTGCCGTCCACGGCTCCCATGCAGTTGGGGAAGCCTCTGGCTGCGAATCCTGCCATCATGGTCTCCTGGTCCACCAGCTGAATCATCCTGTCCAGGAGCACGCCCTCCACAGCCTCGCACACATCCTGGAGGATACAGGCGATGGTGCTGAGGCCTACCCGAAGTGCTGGGACACTGACCGGCAGGAGTCAGGCGTTGCCAGGGCCCAGACCCCTATGGCCACCTGCTGGACCATGGGGATGGGGGTCCTCTTGGAGGTGTGCTCTCACTCTAGCCAGGGTGTAAAGAGCTCCACTAGCCGCAGCAGGGTGAGCTTGTCCATCCTGAGGTGGGCCCTCCAGGCTGCCTCATCCCACTGGGCCAGTGCTCTCGCCCACCAACCCTGTGGGCACTCTGCGACCCATAGGTGCCTCTCAATGGGCATAGCAAGCTGCACAGACCGGCGCATGGTCTCCCTCGCCCACAGGAGGCGCCTGGACACCTTGCGGAGCGCCGCGGGCCAGGTCCGGCCCCGGCTCATGGCCTGCCAGTCTGCCCCGGATAGCCTCTGTGTCCTGAGCCGGGACATGGGCTCTCCTCTGGCCATGGTGTGCCTGGGAACCTTGCAGCTCTCCAGGCCAGGGAAACCTGCAGCCAGGTGGCCAGGTGTACCTCCGCACCAAGGAGGCGCAGCTGCTTGGTGTGGTCGTGGTACCACTCGGCTGCAAGCACGAGGTGCATCCAGTAGGTGGCTGCCCTGTCCCGCTCCATGGTGGTGGGGGCCCCGGAGGTTGTGATACATGTATTACGGCCCTCCGATGCATGGCCGTGTCGGGGGCCGGCCCCCAGCCGCCCGGGCCCCCCAATGGGGTGCATGGGTCCGTGGGCATGCCGATGGTTATGCGTGCTGGCTGTGCATGGGTGCTCGTGCCTGCATGGGCGCACGGTTCCATGTGCTCCTCATGCAGCTGCATGCCTTCACCCATCAACCCCCCCCCATGCCTGTTTGCAACACCATGGCCTTGGCATCCCGATTAGCTGTTATGTGAGTGCTATTGTGTTGGGCAGCTGTGCCGGGTCTGCACCCCATGCCTCGCTCTGTTGTGCTACAATGTTGCAGTCCGTGGTCGCTTTTCCTGTCCTTGGGTCCCCTCGGAGGCCCTCCCGGCCCTGGAGGGTATGTGTGCCCCCCTGTCCGTGGTGTTATTCTCCCTGTCTTGCTGGACCATTGCTGGTTGTCCATCCACCGGGCTCCTGCTCCCCGGTCCCCATGGGGCCCCCCATATCTGGACCTTCCGCGAGACCATGTCTCTGTGCAACCTGTGGCATACCTCGGCCATGCAGCTGCTTCTGGGCAGCCCGGCCAGCCGTGCGGGTGCCTTTGCGAGCTTGAGCTCCGGACTTCACTACTTCGGCTATGAGGCGAGCGCTTGTGATTGCCAGCTGCATGCAGACACCCTGGGCCTGGTTCGCTTCCTTGATGGATGCATTCCGGACAAGCAGTGTTCCCATGTGCCCTGGTCCGGGGCTGAGACCGTGTCTGCGCTGAGTGTGTGCGGGCTGGGCGCCTACACAGTGTGCCTTGCTGAGGGTGGCCCTGCCTTGGCCGTTTCCTACTTTGCCTGTGCTCACGGGGCGCGTGGGTACCAGCGCACACATGCGGCGGTGTACCACTGGTTGCTGGAGCTGGGACATCTTCCTTGGCCCCCTTCTGCTGCCTGCTGTGTGTCGGAGCCTTCCACGGCGGAGCTGTTGGCCCTGTTGGGGGTGTGGTTACATGCGGACGTCCAGCTGGGTCTCTCCATGCAGGATCCCTTTGAGGCCTACTACCTGATCGCCCACCACATGTCTGTGCTGGGGTACCGCCGGGGCTTGATCCATTGGCCCCACCTGGTTCACCAGGCGGGGCACCATTTCCCTTGTGTGGGTGTTCCCTTTTGTGCCTTTTGGCTTCATTTGCCCTCAGGTGGCCATGTCTGTGTCCTGCCCCTGCCCGGTGGGTTCTGGGTGTTTTGACCATGTCTGGGAATCAGCAACACATCTGTTGCACTGCCCAAGGCCATGATCTGGCGACCCGATTCCCGGCTGTGGTCCTGGTCCTGTCATGTCTGTTCGGAGCTTTTTTTCGCCCTGAGGGGTGGTTGTTCTGTTCACCCCCACTGGGAATTCACTGTGGTGAACCGGCCGCCCGTAACGTCTGAAAACACCCAGGTTCTTTGCCCCTTCTCCCAAGGTGGGGGTGGCGCTTACAATTTAGGATGGACAAGGGAGACAGGAACATAGGGTGAGAGTGATACATCTATGAAGTTAAGAAATTACACTTGCATGTACTTAGCTTAGTTACAGGGGAGAAGGGATCCCCAAATGAAAGAACCGTAGAAGGAGGAGCATTAGTCAGCAGACTGTGAGGGGGAGGAGCAAGGGAATCCTTACTGAAGAGAAGATGCAAAGCTTTGAAAATTGGAACCAAAGCAATTGTCTTCATTCTGAGACAGAGGATGTGACTGAAATGAGAACTGAACACAGGTCTCCTGAGACCAACATCATCACACTGCCTAGAAGTAAAAGGAATATCAGACAGGAATGTGCTATCTGTTGGATTTAGGTGCTATGCTCTGAATTTTTGAGATTGAATATGTGGCCTGCTCTGTGGATGGATATTGTTCAGTTTGGTTCACTTGTGTTTGATCTGGTTGGTTGCCCATTTGGTCCAGTTTGGTTGAGTTATATTGTTCGGTCCTGGTGGATTCAGTTGAATTAAGCCTTTTATCTTGGTTTGTTTCATTGTTTGTTTGTTCTTTAGTTCAGATTTGTCCAAACGTTCTGCAGGCACATCCAGCTAAACCCCTAACCCCTGGTCCCTTACAAACTGGACCAGGAACCAAACTCCTTACTAACCAGACTGAACTCCAACTGTAACCAAACTTTTCAAACTGAGTCAACCCCTAAACCTGCTTCTGCAGCTGAACAATACCAAACCAAACTGAACCCAAGCTGGATCACAGATCTGCTCTGACTCAGACATTCAGTCACTGATCTATTCAGGAAAATAACAACCACGAATAAGCTATATCCGATTTCTCTCTAACTCTGCCCATTAGACCATCCCTTCCAATTTTGTTAACTTCTGTTCCAAGTTCCTAGCTATCATTCTAACTACTTTCACTCCCTGTCTGAGGCCCTTTTCAAACAGGTTTGGGGGGGGGGGATGAGCAGAGGCTGCGGTGGGTGGACAGTGGGTGGGCGGCCCATTACACCGTCGCCCACCCACCTCTACACATGGAGCATCTGCCATTGGCCCCCATTGCTCCACGCGCTGGTAATGGGTGGAGTGTGGGAGCTCACATGCACCTCCACCCACTCGCTGTGGTGGTCATATGGATGCCCCCCCTGCACATGTATGTGAGGGGGGGGTGTCTGTACAAAAAGGGCCTGTAACTGACCCTGTCAGATGAATATTCAGCCTCTGTGTTACTGTGTGACCCTAATTCATTTGATATGTGTATTCCCTTCACCTAATACGCTGTTTCCCACTATACCCCCATAAGTTTTCCCTCTCTGTGTGTTTTCCACTACCTATGATCTCTTTGTCTCCTTCACCAAAATATAATTTTACAGCTGTTTTTAAATGTCTGGCACATTTCTCTCTCTAACCCCTCCCACCTGCTACCCTGTCCTATCCGCTCCCAGCCTTTCCATGCCCCGTCATATAGACCTGCCTTACATTTGTCCAGTTTATATATATTTTTGCTGGCTATGCTACATGCCTGAGGAAGGGCCCTGTGTGGCCCGAAAGCTTGCTTGTTTCCACCAACAAAAGTTGGTCCAGTAAAAGATATCATTTGAACCACTGTGTCTCTCTGTCACTTAGGACCAACATGGTGACTGCACTCTACCTCTGAACTGCAAAGACTCAAGTGAATCATGCTCATTGCCAGACATTTTGCAGCACACTGCAAGAGATTTTTCTGTTTTTGTTTAACAGTCACCAAAGTCTAGAAGTGCTCAAATTACCCGGAGCCAGTTTGCCACATCTTAACAAAAATATAGTGTTTAAAATTCATCCCATACTGTTCCCTGCTAAGCAGAGCTTCACATCTGAACTATTGAGGTTCCCCTGATGGAAAAAAAAGTAAATAAGTTCCACAAAGTATTAAAAAGAGAAAGGGAGAGAGGAAAAACCTCCCTTTCCGACACTGGAGGAAAAGAAGGTGAAGAAGGGGAATGTTAACATGAGTTCAGCAGCATAATATTAAAACAAGAACAAGAGCATAAAGCCATGTGTATGCAGCACTGAGTGCATGATTCTGGCAGTTTTCCCCAGGTAGCCACACATGAGATAATAAGGAATGCAGCTTTTCTCTTTAATTGCAGTTGGTAAGAAGAATAAAATACCCATAATGCTAGCCTATGGTATGATAGAATCTAATGGTGAGCGGAGCCTCTGTACTGTACCAAAATATTGTAAAAATGCAATTGCTGAAGACCTCATATGAGGAAAGTGATATTTATATAAATTTAGAAATGGCAGATAGATACTGTCTTATTTTACAGCTCTGGTAAAAGCAGGACTGGGGAACCTCAGGCCTGGGGACCAAATGTAGCCTGCAGCTAGTTTTTATTTGGCATTTCCAGATTTCTGGATCTTACCCTTAGATTGAGTTCCTTCCCTCAAGAACTTAAAGATTGAGCTCAAAGAAAGGGAGTAGATTTGAAGACATGCAAACAATGGGTGATTTCAGGTGTTACGCGCTGCCTGGTCACCACAGTGGATCCCCAACTATGGAAAGCTGCCTAACCCCCACCCATGGTTCCGACGGGCCCCATACAGACATGATGGGAGAGGTATCACAGCATGGAAACAGACAGCCAGGCCACAAACCGGGACAGTGCAACAGACGTTACACCGATTCCGGACCATGGCAAGAACCCCCAGAAGCCACCAGGGTGGGACGAGACACGGACATGGCCAACCAAGGGCAAAGGAAGCCAAAAGTGCCACAAGGCACCACCCACGCCAGGGAAACAGGAAGGGAGGGGGAGGAGGGAGGAGAACGGCTGAGCCGCACACACAAAACAGGGAGAAGGAAGCCACAGACAGAGCAGAACACAAACCACACACACACACAGACCAGTGGACACACGCACAGCTGAAAGGGAAAGTAACCAGGGGGAGACTCACAGGGGCACACAAGAGCATGAAAACCAATGGGACAGGAATGGACAGACACCCAGGAAGAGACACGGGGACAGGGCCCCACACACACCTAGGAGTAGATGCTCAGAGGGGGGAAATGGTGAACACCACACCAGGAAGCCCAACATAGACTGCCAAAGAAATTGGGGGCAGAGGTCACCAACTGCAAGGATACAGAAGGGGGAAGGGTCTGGAACAGAGTGTGACATGGGGGTAGCCACCCAAGACCCCAGGCACAGCACGGGCAGCATGGGGCGCCCAACAGCAACACTGGGCGCTGAACTGACAGTGGTTCCCATGCTGACAGAACAGGGTCACAGGGGATGAGCCACCACTCCGATGAAGACACTGGAAATAGGGATGTGTGAACCCCCGGGGGTTCAGTTTTCGGCCCATTCGGAGTTCAGCTGAACCCGAAACGGTTCAGTTCGGCCCGTTTGGGCAGAACCCACTGGGGGGGGGGAACATGTTCGGGTGGGGGGGCAATTTTTCCTCCCCCTCCAGGCTGCATGGGTGGAAGGGGTGCCGGGGAGTACCTTCCCCCCCCACCCTGTTGAGCCTGGGGTTTGTTTGTTTTTTAATCAACCCCCAGGGATTGCCCTACCTGGTGGTGCCAGGGCTCTGGTCCTGGGTCTGGTGGCATCAGCAGCCAGACCCAGGGCCCCAGCACCACCAGGTAGGTTGAGGTCCAGGTCCAGGAGTGGTGGCGGGTCCGCCGGGTCCGGCGGTGCGCCGGAGAGCTTCAGGACATTACTAAGCCTTCCGGTTTGACCCAGAAGGCCTAGTAGCAAGCTGAATCACTCCAGAGCACCGCCACTGCTGGACCCGCTGCTGCTGACACCACTGGACCCGGGATCAGAGCCCCAGCACCACCAGGTAGGGCGATCCCTGGAGTGGGAGTGTTAAAAAATAATAATTCCAAGGCTGGGCAGGGGAGGGTGAGGTGCTCTCCAGTGCCCCTTCCACCCGTGCAGCCTGGAGGGGGGAGAGAAAACCGGGTTCCTCCCTGCCCCCCTCCTGAACGCGTTCGGAACCCGAAATTTGTTCGGTCAGTTTGGGCAGGGGTCAATTTGGATTTGGGGTGTTCGCGAACGGGCAGAACACTCTGAGTTTGGGTTGAACTTCCAATGCATGTTCACACATCCCTAACTGGAGAGGGCCAAGGCAGGTCCCAACAGCATGACACCCTGTCCCAGATGAACATGCTCAGCCACCAAGGGACCGAGCCCTAATCCATGGACAGCTGATGTTGCAACCTCCCCCCCAAACAAGGGGAAGCCGGGTGGCACGAGCAGGTGAACCCCAGATACAAACAGTCATGGAGGCATCGTGGGGGTGTGGGCATGTCACGGACACAGCCGGGGAGGCAGCACAGCAAGGGATGCAAGGGTCCATGGGGATCCCCGGGGCAGATGCTGGATAGCACTCAACAACAGAATGGGGGGAGGGTGACGGACACAGATGCCATGGGTACAGATGGTAAAGTGATGCCACACAGATGGCTGCGGGATGAAGCCAGACCGGCAGAGTGAAACTGCATGGAGGAAACAGATGGAGGCAGGACAGCAGCGGGTTCAGAATGGGAAAAATGGCATGGAATGACTGGGGAGGTGCAGGGAGCACACGGTGGAGACGGCAGTCGAGACACCAATGACCCCGAGGGGACCTACAGCCAGCTGCACAGGGTCAAAAAGGGGGGCAGGACGGGCTGGCCCAACAGATGAACATAGTGCGGCCACTGCAACATGCCCCGCCGATAGTCCATCCATGCCATGTGGTGGGCAATGAGATAGTAGGCCTCATAAGGATCAGGACTGGTGAGCCCAACCTGGACATTGGCACAGGACCACACCTCAGACTGCGCCAGCAGCGCCAACCCCGTGGGATCAGGCAAGACATAGTCAGTCACAGGGGGCCACAACAGCTGCCTGAGCACCAACAGGTGGTAATATGAGGCCCCACTCGAACGCTGGTAGCCACGGGCCCCCAGGATGCAGCATAAGTAAGACACAGCTAATGCAGGACCGCCCTACGCCAAACAGGTCTGGAAGCCAGACAAGGCACATACAGACAGAGCTGACATTGTCTCAGCGGCAGACCAGGACACCTGCGACCCCCTCAATTCCGGAATGCACCCTTCCGGAAAGGGACAGAGGCCCAGCTCTGCTGCATGGATCCGGCACTCGCAAGCGCTAGCCACATATCCAAAGCGGCGAAGGCCCAAGCTCAGACACCTATAGGCATCCAAGAGGGTAGTCGGGGGGCTCAAGAACTGTTGCATGGGCTGGGAATGCCACAGGCCAGCTAGATCCATGGTCTCCATGTTGGTCCAGCAATGAGGAGTGGCCGCAGAACCGTTGAGCAGGAGCTCTGAATCAATACTGTCAGCCACGGTGCAGCTGGCGGAGGGTCTGAGAAGCAAGAGAAGAGGGTCCCACACCCCAATTAGCCACCTACATGCTTGAAGCACAGCCCTCTCCCCAAGCACCTGAGCAACCAACACCACCATACCCACCAGCGAGTGGTACCAGGGGGCTAGGGCATACAGGGGTAGCCCTCCCGGTACGGGTGAGCAGCCATGTACCATCCAGCCACCCTGTACTGCAAGGCCACAACCAATTGACGAGGCACCACAGGATAAGGCCCAATGGACTGCCGCCAGCATGGGGGCCTGTGCCGGCTACAGGCCCATTAGAGAGAGCCACACCCTGAAGCACATTGGCTGGAGCGAGTCTCTGAGCAATGTGCAATGTGCATAACTACTCCCGGTGCTCTAGCTGCACCTACCTGCATGGTTCGCGCTGGTACCAGTCATGGATGCCAACCACTGGGGTGCCCATTGGCTCTTACTGGAGATCATCACTGAGTGGTACTGCCAGCACACTGAGCTCCAGCGTGTCAAAACGGAGCTGCTCCAACTGTATGCAGGGGTCTGGGAATGCGTGACCCAGTTCACTGAAACTAGCCTGCTCGCCCACCCCAGGCACCACCGCATCCATGCCATGCACACTGCACACAGGCTGTCTGGGGTGTACCGCAGGGCCCTCAGCAGGACCAGCAGGGCCATCCAGCTGCCCTCAGGCAAGCAGCTACCTGCCACTACTGGAGGAGGGTGACCCTCCACAGTGCTGTGATGCTCGCAATGCCCACTGGAAGGTGTGTCTGGGCTGCGCAAAGGGCCCAGCAATGGTGGGAGGAGCCCTGACATGATGGGACGATGCGGCATGGAGGGTCCACTTCAGGATGGACCGGCGTACCCTCCTCTAACTGGCAGGGCTCTTGCAGCCCTGGCTGGAGTGACATCACACCCTCATGCGCTCCCCAATACCAGTCATGCAGAGGGTGGCCATGGCGGTCTGGGCCCTGGCCAACCCGGATTCCTGACATTCCGTGGTGCAACACTTCTGTGTAGGCCTGTCAACCGTCACCATCCACTACTTCTGTGAGGCCATGGAGGCAGTCCTCCTTGGCCGCATGATCCAGCTCATGGATCAGGAGGCCGTGATGGCTGGCTTCAAGCCCTCCGTGTTCCCCTACTACCTGGGTGCGATAAATGGCACCCATGTCGGAATCCTCCATCCCCCCCACGATGATGCAGCCAAGTACATCAACAGGCACTGATACCATTCCTTGCAGCTCCAGACTGTTGTCGATCACTGGGGCTGGTTCATGGATATCTTCACTGGCTACTCCAGGCACAGCCATGATGCCCAGATCCTCGCCATCTTCCCCCTCTTCACAAGGATGTACAGGGGGGACTATGCAAACATGCAGATGTCCTGGATCGAGGGGGTGTTGATGCCCCCCTGCATAATTGGGGACCTGGCCTAACCACTGCTCTGATGGCTCATGAAGGCCTATCCAGTGTCCAGGAACCAAATGGAGGCCCTGTACAACACCCGGCTGTGCACCGCGAGGACTGTGGTCAAGAGGGTCTTCAGTGCCCTCAAGCAGAGATGGAGGTGCCTTGCCGGGCATCTGGACTATTCTGTGGAGACCTCCGCCCTCATCATTGGTGCCTGCTGTGGTGCACAATATCTGCAAGACCCATGGAGCCGCTCTGGGATATCCCATGCCATATCGGGCAACTGGCCCTGTCCTGCTATATATTAACTAGGCAAACTTCAGGGAGTACCACTATGCAAAGCAGATATGGGCTGCACTTATGAGGCACCTATCATGGGTGCCCCTGCCCTGAGGCTACTGGGATGCCGCAACATGGAGTGGGCTGTGTATCTCCAGTAGTCCCCTGTACCCGTGAGCCATATCCCCGTACTATGATCCGTGGGTGCTCCCTCCCCTCCGTGTCCCACTAGGTGTTTGCTCTGTTGCCCGCTGTAGGGATCCCCCGGCAGAGGGATGCCCAACAGGGCCATATCGCCATCTGCTGCATGCACAGTCCCTAAGGTGCATAGCTAAGAACGACTGACAGCAACGTTACAGTGAATAAAGGTCATAGAGACAAAATAGTGTAGAGATAACTTTTATTGGACCACTACTTTTATCTCTATACTACTTTGTCTCTACGACCTATTTTTGGGACCAACACGGCAAACACACACTCTCAGTGAATAAAGGTGCATTTATTATATATACAGTTGTCTCCGTGCCCTACTTCCCCGTCCCCTTACTTGTTCCCCCCGACCTGTTCTGCTTCCTGGGACGACCTCTCCGTCATCTGGTGGGCGGCTCTGAGGTCTGTGAGTCACCCTCGCCCACACTGACATCCCCTTCCCATGCTTCCTGGTTCTGACACGTCTCCTGGTTGTCCTTTGTGGCAGGGGTTGGGGTCTGGACCGGACCCAGGACTTCCTGGTGTTGCTGCACCTGCCTAGGCAGCTGCTGCCATCTCATTCCCTGTGGGACAGGGAGGCAAACACATGGCCCTGGTGGTCTGGGCTGCTGCAGCTGCTGTGGGATGGGCACTGGTGGTGGGATTGATTTATTTATTTAACAAATTTTGTACCCCACCCCTCCTGCCACAGGCAGCCTGGAGCGGCTAACACCACCAATAAATACGAATATAAAATATTATAAAACAGAGTAAAACATCATAATAAAATAATAATAACAATAATAGTTAAAAAAGGAACAAACCCACTTCCACCCTCATCAATCTCCCCACCCCCTACCTACCCTTACCCCTCTCCCTCGCCAAACGCCTGACGGAACAGCTAGTCCTTACAGTTCCTGCAAAAGGGTGGGAGGTCCTGGGCCAGACGGGCCCCCACTGGGAGGGAGCTCCAAAGGTGTGGCACGGCCACTGAGAAGGCCCTATTCTGTGGGGCCCCCTGGGAAACCCGGGGGACCTCCGACATGGCACCCCCGGATGACCGCAGGGGCTGGTCTACAATCCGGGGAGTGAGGCGATCTTGCAAATAGGCAGGTCCCAGACCATGTAAGACTTTAGAAGTCAGAACCAACACTTTGAATCGAGCCTGGAAGACTATTGGCAGCCAGTGCAAAGATCGGAACACTGGTGTAATGTGCTCCTGGTGGCCCAGTCCCACCAAGAGCCGGACTGCCACATTCTGCACCAGTTGCAGTTTCTGAGCCATCACCATAGGTAGCCCCACATAGAGCTCGTTACAGTAGTCTAACCAAGAGGCAATGAAAGCATGGATGATCGTGGCCAGGTCAGGAACCGAAACCAATGGTTGAAGCCACCGCACTATATGTAACTGGTGGAAGGCACTCCTCGCCACAGCCTCCACCTGGAGATCCAGGTGGAACTGTGCATCAAGGAGCACCCCTAGGTTCCGTACTTGGGTGGTCAGCGGAGGACAGATCCCATCAACTGAAGGAGCTGTCACTTCTACTGACTTACCCACTAACATCACCTCCATCTTGTCAGGATTAAGTTGCAGTCGGTTAGTCCTCATCCAGTCCCCCACAGCTGCCAAACATCGGGAAGCAACGAGACAGCTGGGCCTGGGTTGGTTGAAAATGAGACATACAATTGGGTGTCATCTGCATACTGATGGCACCTCACCCCGAACCCTCTGATCACCTCACCGAGCAGCTGCATATACACACTGAACAGGAGAGGGGACAATACAGAACTCTGCGGAACCCCACATGAGAGGTCTTGGTAAGAGGAAAAACAGTCACCGAGTACCACCAGCTGAGTTGTCCCAGTCAGGAATGAGCGGAACCATTCAAGTATGATCCCGCCCACCCCCGCACTGTCCCGTAGGTGTGTCACCGACATCTCATGGTCAATGGTATAAAATGCTTCCGAAAGATCTAACAGGGCCAGTAGGGTCGATCGACTCCGATCCTTTTCATGGTGGAAATCATCCACTGAAGCCACAAGCGCTGTCTCAGTGCCATGACCCGGACGAAAGCCAGACTGAGAAGGATCAAGATAACTGACGTGGTCAAGATGCCCCTGGAGCTGCTGAGCCACTACCCATTCAATAACCTTCCCTAAAAAGGGAAGGTTAAAGACAGGCTGATAGCTGGCAGGGGAGTCAACATCAAATGATGGTTTCTTGAGCAGAGGCCACATCACCACCTTCTTGAGGCAGTCCGGCACTCTGCCCTCCCAAAGGGAGGCGTTGACCACCCCAGCCAGCAACGGTCCCATTGTCTCCCAGCAGCTCTTAACCAGCCAGGACGGGCACAGATCTAATTCACAAAAGATAGCTTGAACCACCCCAAGCACACCCAACACAGCAGTGGGTGTCACCAACTGAAATTTATCCCAAAAAATTGGGTGGTGGGTGTGGGGCTGCAATAATAGGGAGCGGTCCTCGATGCATGTCTCGACTTTTGGTTATTGTCCTTTATGTTTTTGTACCCTCTCTTGAGTTCTTTGGCCTTGGACCTGCATTGAGCTGCTGACCTATGGTAACCTGCTTCTTTCATTTTGCCAATGATCTGATCAAACACATACTCATTGTGTTTGTTGACCGCCAGCTCTATCTGGTTTTCCAGGGACCTCCAGATCTTGATGAAGTCCTGGATCTCCTGGTATCCCCACTGTCCCCCTCCTTGGTACCTCCATTTCCCTGGTGCCCCCTCCGGTTCTAGTGCTGCCTCCTCCTCCGCTGTCTCCTTCCTGCCAGTGTCCTGTTTGGGTTCCAAGGCTTGGGTTCTCTTGTTGGTCTTTGGGGTGGACATGGGCAGTGAGTGCTGTGCATGTTCCATTCTGGCCCCCTCGCCTCCTCATTCCTCTGGTGCTGTGTGCCCTTTAAATATCCCTCCTTGTTCTGTTTGTTAGCTGTTGCCTGGCAGCGATGCTGCGTGCATTCACCATGGATGGGGATCATTCTGTGTGATCCCACCTGGCAGTTGACATTCAGCCATTACTTTTGGCTGTGTCCTGGTGGGAATTGCATTGACCACGGTTCTGGAGGTGGTCCTTCCCCGAGCTCCAGAACCGTGGTTGGCTATGGGTGTTTTCAGACGTTACGAGATCACACTCAACCACAGTGAACCACGCTCAACCCCGCGGCAGGGCCAAGGCATCCTGAACATCTGTTTGGTGGCCGCCAGATGTTCACCATGCTCAATACCCGCACGGGGTCAATTTCAACCACGTTTCCTGGGCTCCCCGCACCAATTCCCGTGGACGCATGGTCAATGAGATCCCCACCCGTGATCAACCAAACGCAACGTCTGGATGCCAAACACTGCCCGGGATCAAAGGAAATGATCCCCAGGCGTGGGCAATGCACGTAACGGCGCTGCCAGGCAACCAGCATCAACACACTCACCAGAGGGATATTTAAAGGGAAAAACGCGGCTGGCTAACGTGGCAGGATGGAGCGAGGAGGGAGGAGGAGGAAGAGAGTGGTGGTGGAGGAGAGAGCGAGGGGTGAGGAGGAGGAGGAGGGGGAGGCAGGGGCACAGGCAGTGGTGGTGGTGGAGGGGGAGACAGCACAGGAGGGGGTGGGGGAGGCAGGGGTCACACTGAACATGGAGGTGGTGGTAGGGAGAGAGCACCAGCAGCAGCCAGCACAGGATGCCCCGGGGACAGCAGCTGTGGCAGAGGAGGCACCCCGGAAATGGGTAATGGTGATCAAGGGCAAGGGGAACAGGGGCCAAAGGGGTGGCAAAGGGGGTCCACGGGCATGGGCACCCACCCCCGGGGGGGCACCCCGTGAGGCTGTCCCCACCTCTAATGAACCAGGACCCCCCCAACCCCCTGTCTCCCGCAGACACGGAAAACGGCCCGGGTGGGCGACCCCCACATGGGGCCCGCCCGGCCGAAGGTGCAGCAGGAAGGGTTGGAGGAGGAGGAGGAGGATGGAGAAGACCCAGCATGGAAAGGAGGGAGGAAGGCATACCACCGAGGGGGTCAGTGGGGACACAAGGAGACCAGGGACTTCATGTGGATATGGGGGACCCTGGAGTACCAACTGGAGCTCGCGCTCAACCAGTGCAATGAGCAGGTCTACAGGGACATAGTGCAGTACATGGAGGCGGTGGGGCACCCCCGGACAGTGGCACAGTGCCGGTCAAAGGCAAAGGAGCTGAGGAGGGGTTACAAGGCGATCAGGGACAACAACAGGAGGTCTGGCCATGGAGCCCGGACAGCCCCGTACTATGATGCCTTCGACCACTTCCTCCACATGAAGGGGTCCATAGTGGTCCCGCGATTGTTTGGAAGCACTGTGGAGCAGGGCAGGGAACGTTTGGAGGTACCCCCTCCCCTCACCGTCCCCCCGGTAGACACCAGGTCCAGGGCCCCGGACCCACAGGAAGACTGGCCTGGGTGCTCCGTATCCTACAATGCCCCCCTGGACAGCAACACGGAGAGCAACATGGGCCAGGCCGGCCAGGGCGAGTCAGATACTGGGACCCGAACCACACACAGCCGGTGATCCCCGGGGGAGCGCTCCCACATCGAGGGCCTGGCCTTGGACGACTCCATGGCAGACACATATGGTAAGTACCCACCCCACGGGGGAGAGGCCTTGTGCCCACAGGGCCATGCTCAATTGGGGGGGACTGCAAGGGCCAGGGAGAGGCCCAGCCAGAGACCCGGGACCCCCAAGACAGGCTGGAGGGGGGCCCAGCCACAGGGTGCCCAACAGCACCCCACCACACTAATATACCCCCCCTTTACCCGGGACAGCACCCAGGTGACAAAGGAGTCATCTGCCGAGGAGTCCGCCCAGCAGGCTGAGGGAGCAGGTGAGGCACCAGGTCCTGTATGGAGGGCCTGCCAGGGTTCACCCATGGGCTACCTGGGCATGGCGAGGAGGGGGACATGGAAGGGGTCCATCTGGGTTACATGTAAGCGGGACTGCGGAGCTCCTGGAGCGGGCGGAGGAGTGGGACAGGAGGTTCCAGGCTGAGGTGTGCCTGGAGTGGCAGCGGGAGTGCAGGGAGCGCAGCAGGCAGGAGGAGCTGGTGGTCGGAGGGGCNCAGCAGCCAGCTGCCCCTGGGCCCGTGCCTCCAGCTGAGCACATGAGGCAGCACTGGGAACAGGTCCGCAGGCGCAGGGAGGAGCAGGCGGAGGAGATAGTCTGGGCCTTGGAGGAACAGGGTGAGAGGATGATCGCGGCTGTTGGCCGGATGGAGGCGGCCATCGAGCAGTTCCTGGAGCGGGCGGAGGAGTGGGACAGGAGGTTCCAGGCTGAGGTGTGCCTGGAGTGGCAGCGGGAGTGCAGGGAGCACAGCAGGCAGGAGGAGCTGGTCGGGGGGGCTGAGGCAGGACATCAATGCCATGGTGTGGGGGCACACGCTCAAGATGGACAGGTCGCACGACATTGGGACCTCATTGCTCCTGCATGCCGGCACAATGTGTGCCTATGTCTTGTCTGTGGGCCCCCTGGCACCCTGCCTGCCCAGGCACCCATGGCAGGCCCCTCCGCGGACCGGCTCCCTGGCCTGCCCCCCCCCAGACACCCCACGCCCTCAGGGGCCATGCATTCACTTCCCTGTGCCCGCTGGCCTCTGGAGGGTGCAGCCACCAGGGGGGGTCCCAGGGCCTTGCCCCCTGGCCAACGTACCAGGGCTGCCCGAACCGGAACAGGAGGGGTCCCAGGACACATCTACCAGCACCGACAGCGGGGGGAGGAGAGCTATATGAGCTCCATGGCCCAGACCAGGCACGGACGGGGCCGTCCCAGGGGCCGGGGGGGATGGGGGTAGGGGTAGGAGGGGTAGGGCGGTGTAGTGGGGGCAGAGGTGGTGGCATGGCACAGCCAGTTTTGAGGGAATGGGTGTCACTGTACACATGGGTGATAATAAAGGTGTACATGGAAACGTGGCTCCTGGTCCTGTATGTGGGAGACAGGGGGGGTTGGGCAACCGCGGGCGTGCAGGGACCGGTCAGAGGAACCCCAGGGGGTGGGCTGGAGTGGTGGGCACCCCCCCTGCATGGGCGTTGTCCTCCGTGTGTGCCTTGTGGGTCAGGATGCCATCTGCCAAAAACAACCCACCCACCCCCATAGTGTTTGCGGCACCTTGGCCTTGGAGTGCTGATTAGCTGGTATGTGAGCGCTATTGTGTTGTGCAGCTGTGCTGGGTCCGCACCCCATGCCTTGGTCTGTTGTGCTACAATGTTGCGGCCTGTGGCCGCTTTCCCTGTCCTTGGGACCCCCGGGAGGCCCCTCGGCCCCGGAAGGTGTGCGAGGCCCCCAGAGTTCCATGCTATTTGACCCGGGCAGCTGGACCATGGCTGCTTGTCCATCCATGGGGCTCCCACTTCCCGTCCCCCATGGGGCCCCCCATATCTGGACCTACACTGAGACCATGTCCCTCTGTGACCTGTGGCGGAGCCCTGCCGTGCAGTTGCTCCTGGGCAGGTCGGACAGCCGCTCATCTGCCTTCGCGAGCCTGAGCTCTGTACTCCACTACCTCAGCTACAAAGCGAGCACCCAAGATTGCCGGCTCCATTCCGAGACCCTGGGGCTGGTCCGCTTCGCTGATGGGCGCGTCCCGGTGAATAGGTGTTCACATGTGCCATGGTCCGGGTCTGAGACCATGAGTGCACTGTGGGTGTGTAGCCTGGCTGCCTTTTCGCAGTGCCTTGCAGAGGGGGGCCCAGCCATGGCCGTGTCCTACTTTGACAGCGTTCACGGGGCACGTGGGTACCAGTGCACAAGTGTGGCCGTGTATCACCGGCTTCTGGGGCTGGGGCATCTTCATTGGCCCCAGGCTGCCACCTGCTATGTAACGGACCCTTCCACGGAGGAGATGTCGGCACTGGGGCGGGTATGGTCACGTCCAGATGTACAGTTGGGGCTGTCTGTGAATGACCCCTTTGAGGCTTACTACCTGATCGCCCACCACATATCCGTGCTGGGGTACTGCCTGGGCATGATCCATTGGCCCCACCTGGTTCATCGGGCCGGGCACCCTGGGACCGGGCCCATGGCTTCCCCCAATGGCTGCCTGTGAGCCCCTGGGTCCCCCTTTGTGTCCTGGGCCATGTGGACTTCAGGACCTGCCCGTGGGCCTGACCCTGTTGCCTGTCACAACCCTGCTGTATCTGCCTTGCTGCCACGACACCTGCGTCCCTCTGTGCTGCTGCTCCGGCTGTGTAACTGGGCCCCCTCTGGGCCACTCTTCCCCCTCCTGGGTTGCTTGTGTGCCCCGGGGGTCTGGGGCCCAAGGACTCCCCCTCCTGAGCTCCTTCACTGATGGGGCCACCCATCCTTGGACCTGCTGTGCTGGACTGCCTCTCCTGGCTGCCGTTCATTTGCCCCTCTGTGGGATGCCTTGCCTGCATGTGCCTTCTGGGCCCTTCCCGGCCGGTTCGCTGTGACATCTGACCACCCGCTGTGGCATTCGCCTGAGCTTCAGGGCCCCCTCTTTCCAGGACAGTGTGTTTGCTGTGGGGGTGCCCGTGGGGAGTGTTCTGCTGTGGGGTGGGATGTACCTGGTGGTGGTGTCCCACACTGCC
Organism: Sphenodon punctatus; assembly: GCA_003113815.1. Lineage (NCBI taxonomy): Eukaryota > Metazoa > Chordata > Lepidosauria > Sphenodontia > Sphenodontidae > Sphenodon > Sphenodon punctatus. Next base: position 113,322 of record QEPC01004019.1, read on the forward strand.
CCTGTGCCCGTTGCTCCCCTCGTCCTGGTCCCGCAGCCCACCCCACCCCACCCCACCCCCGGTGCCCGGCCTGCCTTGCGTGGTGTCCGGTCGCCCGTGTCCCCCCCTTCCCTTTCTTTCCTATCCTCCGTGCCCGTGTGTGTGGTTGTGGTTGTGTGGGATTGGGCCGGCATGTGCTGGTGCTGTGGGTGCCCCTGAGTCTCTGTGGTGTGTGTGTGTGCGTGTGTGTGTGTGCCTGCTTTGTGTGGTACCTGTGCGCCTATTCTCCCTCTCCCTCTCCTCCCTCCCTTCCTGTTTCCCTTGTGTGGGCCTTCCCTTTTGTGCCTTTTGGCTTTGTTTGCCCTCAGGCGGCCATGTCTGTGTCCCACCCCTTCCCGGGGGATTCTTGGTGTGCTTACCACGGCTGGGAATCGGTGTAACGTCTGTTGCGCTGCCCCGGTCCATGATCTGGCGGCCCGATTCCCATCAGTGGTCCCAGTCACATCTGTTCGGGGCTTTTATTGGCCCCGGGGGGTGGTTGATTTGTTCGCCCCCACCGGGAATCCACTGTGGTGAACCATCCGCCCGTAACATCTGAAATCACCCTTTCGCTCATAGCAGTGATTGACTGGGGTGAACAACTGGATGCCAAATGGGGCGTGCCCCGGCATGGTTTCATGCGGAATGCAGGGAGGCTACGGCAAGGCTCCGGGATTTGGTGAAGAAATTGAGAGGTAAACCTAATCAAGCCCGGAGGTTACAAGTGGTATCTATGCGGAATAGATACCGGAAACTTCTGACAACAAAGTAACAAGATCTGCAGCACCGTCTTTGGGCCGCATTACAAGGAGCTGCCAAAAGCCAGGATGCAAAAACCTTTTGGGAGCTAATTCGTGCTTCCTGGAAAGAGGCTAAATTCCAGCAGCCCCCGGCAGTGTCAGCAGAGGTATGGGAGGAGTTTTATACGATCATATATGCAGGCCATCAGGAGGAGATAGTAGAGATAACCCTTCCTCCCCGTATAGGTTTGCCCAATGGCCCCCGGTGACACCGGAAGAGGTGGAGGTATTAATTCTGAAATTGAAACCTGGGAAGGCGCCGGGGCCAAATTTTGTGCCCCCGGAACTTCTAAGATCAGATCCGGCATGGTGGGCTAAGAGATTAGCCCCGCTATTCACCTATATAAATGAAACAGGTGAGCTCCCATCCTCGTGGCTTAACAGCATTATAGTGCCTATATACAAAAAAGGCGTTCCTAGCCTCCCATGCAATTACCGCCCGATTAGCCTTTTGAGCGTGATCGGTAAAATTTATTCTAGATTCCTGCTCGAGAAATTGAAGGCCTGGATGGACAGTGAAAAAATTATCGAACCAGAGCAAATAGGTTTCCAGGAGGGCCGATCAACAACGGACCATATTTTTGTCCTGGCCGCCCTACTCTCAAAATATGCTACGAGAGGGCGGAGATTCTTTCTCTGTTTTATAGACTTAGAGAAATCATTTGACTCTATTTATAGAGAACGACTTTGGTCAAAATTAAAGACTTCAGCTATAGATCCTAGGTTGCTATTCCTATTAATTAAGATGCACATAGGGAATACTTTGCAGGTACGCCTAGTTCCTAGTCTAGTCCTGTCCAAGTTGATCCAGGTAAAATCTGGGGTCCATCAAGGATGTTTGCTGGCACCAGCCTTGTTTAACCTTTATCTGAATAATGTAGTCACTTATATGAGAGGGGTAGATACACATCCCCCCAAAATTGGCAATAGGGGGGTTTCCCTCCTTTTGTATGCGGACAATGCTGTTCTGATTTCTCTAACAAAGATTGGTTTAAGACGGGCAATGCATAGATTTAGGAGCTATTGTCAAGAAGAAAAGCTGGTTATAAATTTTAGCAAATCTAAGGTCTTGGTAGTGGGACCGAAGGACCCGCAGAAAACCCATGTCTGGGCGATACACGGCACCCAAATTGACCAGGTCCTATCCTATCGCTATCTGGGAGTGGTATTCTCAGCGGTGGCTAGCTGGAACTTACACTTTGAGGCAGTTAAGGAGTCGGTTATGAAATCATCTATAGCAATAGTTAAATATTACTTTGGACAGGGGGGGAAATTGGTACGTCCAGCAATCCGCCTTTTCTGTGTCAAATCTATTGGTCAGATGCTGTACGCTTTGCCAATTTGGGGGCTGCCTTATATAGACAAACTGGAGACTCTACAAAATACATTTCTAAGATTGATGCTGGGAGTCCCAAGGGGCACCCCCCAAGTCTTGTTAAGACATGAGGCCCTTGTAGTATCTCTAAGAGCCCATGCGTTGCAGATGATAATTGGCTTCTGGTGTAGGGTGGTACTCTTTCCTGCTCAGAATAACTCCCTTTTGGGAGCGGCTCTTAGAGCAGGATTGGGCGCTCAGTGGGTGAGGGCGGTAGAGTTGGAGATCTTTAAAATTTGGGTCTCTCACCCTGGTGCCTGAAGCCGCTGGGCTTGGAAGCTGCCAGCAGACTCATCAGACTAAGAATATCAGATCAAGAGCTACAGAGGGAGAGTGAACTCCTTGGGGAGCAGAGGGTAGCCCCGGATTTTGTACCATTCAACACATTGGATTCTAGGTCGCACTATCAATACGAGTGGCCGGATTTTGGCAGAAGGGCAGCATTTTCCAAAATGAGATGTAATGGATTTCCATCGGTCCTCTTCGAGGGGCGATATAGGGGCATCCCCTACGCCCAGCGGTTGTGTACACTGTGCGATAGGGGAGAGGTGGACACTCCAGCACATATACTCCTGGACTGCCCTATGTTTGCTGGCCCAAGGATGCAATACTTATAGGGGGACCTGATGCAATACTTACAGGGGGTGCTGTTCTAACTGCGCTTTACTGAAGCAACTCCTCAGCCCCTATGATTCAGAAATTACTCGAGCGGTGGCCAATTTTTGTTGGAAAGCCCTCCAAATTAGGAGAAGGTATTTGGAGAGTAAATAACCAACAGATATGAGCTGCCGGGTTAGATAAAGTTGGGGCATTTAGAAAGAGATATCCAGTGGGGGTCCCGGTGCTAATGCTCCCAGTTTTGGGCTAAAGGTTTGTGGCCTAGGTATACTATGTGGGAGCAGGTGTCCTGTACCCATTTTTATTGTTATATTTCATTGTTATGTCATATTTTAGTATTAGCCCAGTATTTTGGGCTAAGTTAGATATTAGATCGCATGTATGTACCATTGTAGAATTGAATTGTTGATGACCATTGGTCAAACAATAAAGACGATTGATTGATTGATTGAACTGGATGCCGATGAAGATACGTTCAGGGCTCATTGGCCATGCTGGGGGGTTGTGTGTGATTCAGTGTGGTTGACAGTGATCTTGTAACATCTGATATTATCCAATGATAGACTCATGATCTGGTCCCTCCTTTTCCTGAGCATGCCCCCACCCCACAAATTCTGTGTGGTTCTCAGCACTTGTACTTATTTTCAAAGTGGACCTGGGGGAATGGGAGGTGTAAGGACCCAGGTTTGAACCAGCACCCTTAGAGCCCTGGGTACAGCTATTGGCTCTTCAGCACCACTGGTTCCAAGTGACCAAGCTCCACTATGGGCTATAAGACCTCCTCTACTATTGTTCAAGCCACACCCCTCCTCAGTTTCACTCCATGTCCCCAGCAAGGCTATCCAGTAGCCACAGGTTGCTGGGGGTCATCATCAATCAATTTCTGGTTCCTGTTGGGCCTTCCTGAATCACCTTTTGTGTCTCCTCCTCATGTCTCCATGAACCCTGAACCAGCTCTGCACTTCCTGGACCTTGTGTGCTCTGGGACTGGCTACATACCAATTGGGCTGGACTTAGGAATTTTGTGTCCCAGGCCCCTCTCAGGCTGCTACCCCCAAGCCAAGCCCTGTCCACAAGCCAAGTCCCACCCCCATGCTACGTGTTCATGGGTGTGGGAGCCCTATGTGAACAATGCAGTGCACCCACCCACACAGTGAATGGGGGTACATGCGTGTGCCCGCCTAATGCATCCACACTCACCCCCCACTCGTCCTCATGCATGGAGCAACCAGGGAAAATGAGAGTTCCTCCATGGGTGCAGATGAGTGGGGGGTGAGTGGGGAAGCACGTGCGGGGATGTAGGCACACTCCACCCATGCACTGGCAGACCCACGAATCCCTCCACCCAGTGGAGCCATGTAAAAAGGGCCTGTGAGGAGACACTAAAAGAAGAACATAAGGTTGCTGCTTGTAAATAAGGTTCTTTGAGATGTTACTGAACATTCTCACAACCACCACCCTTTCCAGACACGCATAGAATTTTTTCTTATATTCCTACAAAGGGTTGGAAGGAACTGTCATTCTGAGGGGGAGAGTGCTTTTTATACTAGAGGAGCTCGAGACCATCACGTGGTCTATTTGAATAGGATGAGCATGCACAACCCAGTTGTGAGAATGTTAGGTGCCATCTCAAAGAACCTTCTTTACAAGGAAACAACATACTGATCACTCACATGGTGAGGAGCTGTTTATAAACAAACAGCTTTATCTCCCAGCCTGATTGTTGTCCCACTGTTGCTGCTGCTACTGCTGCTGCTGCACTACTAGCAGGCAGAGAGAAGGCAGAGGTAGGTGTGGGATGGGGACCCAAGCAGCAGGGTTCAGCTGTGGGCAGCAGCCTGTGGACATCAGCCTCAGGCCATGCAGGGAGAAAAAAACCCAGTGTGGGTGGTGCCGGCAGTTCCCCCCCCCCTCCGAAAATGCCGCCGAAGGTCCAGGCCTAGGAGGCCTGCCCCTATGTCCTGGCCTGGATACCAACCCTTTGGAACTCTGCCCCAGAACCTGGTCCTTCAGACCGTGCCTGTGAGTCTGACCAGCTGCCTTGGGTGAGGCTCAGTGTCTGTTTCAATGGGGGCCTGGCATCTGTGGGATGCACTGTCACGGGTTGGAGGTTGGCACCCTCACTTTACCGGGTTTGAGTGACTCAGTTTCCCTTGTGTACAGCCCACTTGAACCAGTTTTCTCTCTCTGGCTGATTCAAGCCTGCCACAGGGACAACCCCTTTGTCACTCAAGGGTCCAATCCTTCCTGTTTACAGAGTCTTTAATCTCTGGGTTCGCAAGAGCTTGAGAACTCTTGTTGCTCACTTGTATTCCAATGTTAGACACAGACACTTCTTCATAAAGATAGGAAGTAAGTTTATTGACTACATAAGCAAGATAGTTGATAAGAGTAGTTACTAGAAATCAAAGGTAAATATAACACATTCCTGATCTATACTGGTTGAGTTCCTAAATAAGCATCTTACCCTACAAAGGTCCATAAGTTCCTCTCAGTCCTTGATGTAAGCAACTGGGCCTTCAGCCTTAGAGTTGCTAGAGAGCAAAGTCCTATCTCTCAGTTCATGGTTTCCAGCCTTGCTGGATGCAAGATGGTGAGTGAGTTACTGATACTCACTGCCCCCTCTGGGGTACAACTCCTTATATCTCCAGGAGGAAACTCCTCGTTTCTTCTCAAGGCTTCTAGCATTCCTTTTGTTCCCTTTATCAGCTTTTCTGTGTTTCTTGCACGTAGGCAATGGCTACCTGCATTAGCATATAAATGTCTCTGGCCATCCATCCGTCTGGGGTGAATCAACAAACTGTCTTTCCATTTCCTGGAACTTGGTCACATGTCACAGCTCTGATTTGGGTTTTACAGTTCTCAGTTGTAAAATTACATACATGTGGAACCTTTTGCTTTACATATTTACCAGACTTGTAGTCTACATGCAGGCCCGTGTTACACGTGTGTGACCCTATGTTCTTCCATGACATGCACCCCCTATATGATTGCCCTGTGAGCCCCTACACGACTGCCTAAAAATTGAGTCCACTGTGCCATGAGCCAGTCTGGTGCATCATCTGTCCATTGAGTCCAGTCCTGCCTTTTCAGTGCTTCCGCATCCATCCGTCCAGTCCAGACCTGCCTTGTCCATCTGTCCAGTCCAGACCTGCCTTGTCTAATCCTGTCTAGTCTATGCTGCCCCCTTGGTCCATGTTCCAATACCCTCCATGAGCCTTGGATCCCAATACTCTCTAACCCCAAGAATCCTGGAACCGCAATACTGCACCACCTCTACAGGCCCACGATCCTCCTGACCTAACTTATCCAGCACCAATCCTACACTACTCTCTGCACCCCAGCCCTATGGTCCCTGACAGAAGGTTCCTCTTCACCCTCCCTCAGATTAAAGCAATTTCAACATATTCAACAGTTCCTGAAGAAATACTGGGCAGCAGTGGAGCGTGGTGAGATCACTTTTACTAGAATTGAAATGAACATCTGTGGTGAATTCATTCACTTTGAATTCAGATCCAACTAAGCAGATATTCAGTCCCACTTCACTCAGAAGTAATATATGCTTTCAGATATTTTGATTTAGTTATTTCAGTTTATTTAATTTTGGTCATTTTGGTTACTTATTTTCGGTGCTATTGCACATCTGAAATGAAAAAACAGAAATGCTGACATTTCCTCAATATCAAAATGAATGAAATATCCAAACTGAAATAAATGAATAAGTAGATATGTGAAAATCCCTTTTGGCTGCTGATAAGATTCAGATTTCAGATATTTGGAAAGTTAGCCAAAATTTGAATATCTTGTGCAGTTGAGGCCAGCCCAGGATGAGCATCCACCTAGCTGCAGCCATTTCCATGGTGTTCCATGAGAAACTGTGTGGCTCAAAAATGATCCATTTGTCCATTTGCCCAATGGTTTATTTGTTCTCAAATAAACCATTTGAGAAGTTTAGGAAGGTACACTGGAATCTGCTTAAGCTGAATTTCTCCAGCAATGTCAAAAATGCAGAACTTAAGGAAATGGACCTGGAGATGGAGAATACTGGTTTTCAGATTAAGTTAACACTAAGGCCATTTTCAGACGAGTGCGGCGGCACCTGCGCTTGTTTCTCAAAAGAGCTGGCAGTCCGTTCCACATGTGATGCTGCTGCCGAATACGTGCATGCACGGGTGATGCGCATCCATTTCCGGCTGTGAACTGACCAGGTCGGCGATCGAGGCTGGACATACGCAGCCGGAAATGGAAGCGCATCGCCCGCGCATGCGCGTATTCAACGGCAGCATCACATGTGGAACAGGCTGTCAGCTCTTTTGAAAACAAGCGCGGTCGCCGCCGCACTCGTCTAAAAACGGCCTAGGTTTCTGTCTCCAGTCCCCTTACTTCCCCCCAGAAAGAAGACAGTCAGAACAGACAGCAGAGAAGAGCTCTCTTTCTCTGTGTGTGTGTGGGTGGGTGGGTGTGCGCGCTCGTGCGCACATATGCAAAGGCATGCAAGCCTGTCAGTTCTGACTGTGAGAGTAGTGGGTGGGCTGGAGACAGGGTGAAAACAGACATGATGCTAACTCCATTTTTACTCTGCTTTAACATTTCTTATGCATGTTAAATGGACTGCGGTGGGTGGGGGAAATGGATGTGCAGCCATGGTGGGTGTGCGTCCGTTTCCACAGGTGCACCACCCATCTCCACCCATGGAGTATCAGGCATTGGAGTCCATTGCTGCATGCATGGGTGATGGGTGTAGTGTGGGAGCACACACGCACCCCCACACATCCCCTGTGGCATTCACACAGGCACTCCCACCCATCTTCACACAGTGAAACTGTGTGGAGATGGGTGGGGGCGTCCCATGTGAAAAGGACCAAAGTGGAGTTAGCATCATGTCTGTCTTCATGTCTGCTCACTCCCTCAGCAGCCCACCTGAGATTCCCAGGGTCAGAAGCAGCCCACTGGAGACTCCCAGGGTGAGAACTCACAAGCTCTCTCTCTCTCTCTGAGAGAGAGAGAACTCTGACTGGCTGTCAGCATGAGCCTGAATCTTTGCAAAAGGGAAGAGAATGGATGTTCCCTAAAGCCCATCTCCAGCCTGCCCGACATGAAAACTTGCCCTGACTCGGTATATACTCCAATATTTGAACTGCATGCTGCCAAGAAATCATTAATACACTAAAGGTTCCTGGTATTTTTAGCTGGATATTTATTTTATACAACTAAGGGGTCAGAATTCTACTTACCCAGATCAAGAAGCACTATATCCCTATAGACATGGAGTTGGGGGAAACAAATTAATTTAACTTATCCAGAAATTTAAGTAACATAAGTTCTACTTAGGTTATTCTATTATGTCATTATTACAAGACAGAATGGAATTATGTCTCAGATTTAACTGTGGAGTCATAGCAATAATTTCCCTTGATTTTACACTCATTCCATATGTACAATTCCAGGCTCCTTAGTCATCAATGGTAGGTAGCCCTTATGACAAGATGAGGGTAGAATAGGCAATAAAGATCCACACTGCGAATAAAAGCTCTGCAGTGCGTCTGAGAGAAGATAAGTTTCTCCTGTATATTTTTAATATTTATCATTTGCTTTTACAATTTTCTTCTCTTCTTTTAACAGCTCTTAAACTCAGCTAATGTTACATATAGAGAAAAATGATATATTGGAACACTAAATGAAACAAAATAATATTAAAGGTACGTTTTCCATTGTCATTTCTTCCAAATGCAGAAAAAGTATGAGCTACTTTCCTTTTCTTTCGCCCAAGCATAACAAACAAAATAGTTTCTTGGGCAAATATTTAGTGGAATCTTTGGTACCGCAAAACTAGCTATTGCTTCTTGTCAGTAAAGCAGAGGAAAGGATAAAAAAGTTATAAAAATATGAACAACAGAGCAGGATCCTGAAAAGCACATTTATGTTGCCTGGAAGCTGAGAATACAAATATTTATCCATATCCATATCCATATTTATTTATGCCCCGCACTCTCTCCGAAGACTCGAGGCGGCTTACAACAACAACAACAAAAAATATACATTCATGGACAATCCATGCAGGGGGCCCAAGTCATTATCAGCAATCAAAATACATAATATACATCTCAATATCAAGACAAATATGACAACAATTCTCAACCCCACCCCCTTATAACTCGCCAATGTCCCATTCTGTAATCTCCCCCACAACAACGGGGCAGATCCCACACATCATCACAGCATCCTCTGCTGCCACCAGGGAAAACCTAACCACCTCCACCCCTCTCTCACCGGGGGGAGGTGGTCCCACCAACTCCACATCGGTGGTCATACTATACTCCTCACTCTCATCCCCTCCCTCTTTTACTAACGCCCATCCTGGTACACCCCCAATGGGCAATCCCTCTCCATTTCCTTCTCTTAATATCAATCCCCCCTCCAAACCCTTATTCATATTTCCAAAAGGGATAATAGGAGCAACCTGGGTTACTACCGCCTCCTGCTTTCCCTTCTCTACCTCCCCGTCCGACTTTCCACTTTCTCCCTCCATCAGATTTACCCCCCTCCTACCCCTCCAGACCCCGAAGGGCCCCAAAGGGCCACACCCTTCAGCTCGCGACCGACGGCTCACGACCGTGAGATTTAAATTGCCCAGCACTTCCGGCCGCCGACGCCACAGGCGGGGGGGGAGGGGGATCCAGGAACCTGTCAATGTCCCCTCACATCTCTTCCCTCCACAGGTGTCTCACAGCCCCCAGCAGAAGCAATCCGCACGGCAGGAGAGCCCAGCAGGAACCCGCTCCAGGAATGCGCCCAGCAGATGATAAGTGAGCTTAGTATCAAGTTTTAAAAACCTGCTAAACTCCGATCTCCAAGCAAGGCTGCATCTTTGTTAAATTGTCACATACCATTTTTCTCTTTACTTTCTCAGCATTTTGCCAAGCTAGCCCTGCCTAAAGTGAATAAATCCAACATTACTGTAGCTGTCCCTGGTTACACAAAGCAGCTGTAGACCGCATATACATGGCCTCATGGAACACCAGTGGTTTATGGACCACGATTTGGAATTAATGAACTAGGATAAAGGCTATAAACATAGGGTTAATTAATGCATACTAGTTCAAATCAAATATTCTTTTATTGTTAGCCACCTGGGCTATAACAGTCTTAAAAGAAAAATACAAAACCAAATAATAGAATATAATACAAAATAATATCAAAATGATCAGCATACGTTACAATCAAAAATCAAACAATATAAAATTTTGCTAAAAGGTGAGCTTAAATGCCCACATATTTATCCACATTTAAATAACAACACCCGAAGGCAAAAGGTTGCAACTGATCTGGAATAAGGACCACCAGCATCCAGAAGTAAATGAAGCTTAATTTTTTCACTTAGCCCCCAGAAGTAACTACCAAAAAAAGGGGTAATATATTTTCCCCTAAACTCTAAGGGTGTTTTCAGACGTTACAAGATCACAGTCAACCACAGTCAATTCCCTGTGGTGGCTGTGATCATGGAACGTCTGGTGGGGGGAATGGATGTTCCCCCCCAGATATTACCACGGCGGGGAATCACTTTCACCACGCGAGCGGCTGAAGCGGCGGGACCGGCAGCCACCGCGTAGCGAAGGCGATTCCACGCCATGATGAACCCTGCTGTCACTTCTGGACGGTCGCCACGGCCCAGAATCCCCATAGGGATTCCGGCCCGTGGCCAAAGTGGGCGAGCGCTGCGGCTGCATTGGCCGCCGCGACCACCCATCTCCCCAGAGGGTGGGCGGCGGGGAGCGTGGAGGGTGGGGCCGTGCGGCCGCACGTTGCGCCGCACGGCCCCTCCCCCTCCCCAATTCCCCACTGGGATCCCCGGCACATCTGTTAGGGCATGACTGGGTCATCCCAGCGGGGTATTAATCTATTGTTTTCATGACGGGGCCAATCGGCCCCATCATGTCTGAAAATACCCTAAGTAAGCAGGGCAGTGCAGAATAATATGCATACCCGTCTCTGGGAGGTCCTTATCACAAAAAGCACACACTCTCTCCTTATAAGGGGTATTCTTATACCTGCCTAATACAACATTTGAGGGAAATACATTAAATATCATCAATGAGAAAGCCATCCTAAGGGGCCACGATGACCATTTCAGGAGATAATCCACTGGGGCACTTTTGATACAGTAATCTGGGACACAGCCAGAGGATGCACAAGCTGCAAACTCTGATCCTTAATTCTTTGGGAGATCAAACGAGTTGCCGCCCCCTCCAACCCAACCATGCAGAGTTTTTTGTTTGTTCCAGATGGCAGATACATATTTATCATCAGAGAAGTGCAATAAAATACTCCTCTGGAACTTATTTACCCCCAACGTATCCACCCTCAAAATGTCTTTACTAACAATGGGTAAATGAGTAAGTACCCTCAAATGTTCTGCTACCTCTAAAGCTGAACTCTAAAGAGGTAAATTACCCCGAGGGGTAGGGCTAATATTCAGAGTGATTTTATTCATAGATCTAACATAGGGGACTAAAGAATTTTTATCCTGTAATGGACCAGTATCTAATAAAAACATATCACGTAAGTTAGTTGCACTGCCCTCCTTCCCCGTGCCCACAAAAGATGTACTGAGCTGTAGTTTAGGGGGCCCGGTGGGGGCTCTTCCAACCAACTGCACAATCTCATCCAATCTAGAATTTATTTGTCTAATTGGGCAGAGAGGCCCCCTTGATTGGAAAAGTCATCAACTTTCGCAGAGACCTTGTCTAAACAAACAGACATGGCTCGAAGTGTTTGTGCAGTAAGCAACGCATGCTCAGCAAAACAATCCATAAGTCCTCCTTCATGCATACATACCCGATGGCCCTTATATAGGTTCAATGATTCTTTTGATGAAATAGACCTGAGGCTTCCATGGCGTATCATTTTGGAGGTAGCTGGAAAGTCATACCTCACAAGGGGGAGTGGATCCAGAGGGCAAGGATGAGATGCCTCTGCATCAACACACAACCATAGAACCTCACATTTATTTGAGGTAGGAAAAAAACTATGCATCTTCCTTTGTTTGAGAGGCGGTGATACAGGCAGTGTAGTAGGGTGGCCATTCTTACCTTTTCCCTTACCAGTCATAACGAGCGATAACGGTCAACTTGGGGCCAATTATAAGCGAGAAAGGAAGAGTTGATTTTCGCCTCTTAACCCAAGCAACCAAAGCGTGCAGCACTAGTATGACCAGAGAGATTGTGGCAAGATTGATACTACAAGTCAAAATAGTGAGCAAAAGCAAATCCACACTCAGGTAGAGATAGTCACCAGGCCTTCCGCCAGCGCCTAAGGCTGCGTGCACAAGGGCACGCCCTTGCGCGCGCTGCCCTTAGGTGCACTGCCCTGGCGCGCTCCACCGGTGCTGCCACTGGTATTGGAGCACTTTTAAAGCCCCCCAGTCAGGGAATCCCCACAGAGGCTCCGCCCCACTGCTGTAATTCACACTGCCTGCTCACTGCACCTGGGCTTCTCCTGGGAACACAGCCAGTCACCTTCTCACCGGGATATTGGCTCACACTCCGCACACTGCCGCCGGTATCGGAACACTTTTAAAGCCCCCCAGTCAGGGAATCCCCGCAGAGGCTCCGCCCCACTCGCTGTAATTCACGCCTCCTGCTCACCGCACCTGGGCTTCTCCTGGGAACACAGTCAGCTGCCTTGTCACCAGGATATTGGCTCACACTCCGCCACATACTAGTTAATAGGAGTTATTTAAATCCTATAAAGATGCCCTTAATATGGGTTAAAAGTTCTTTGATCCTACAAAACAAATGAATGGACAGTACCATTGAAATCAGTGGGACTAATTGCATGTTAATATGCATAGAATTGGCATCATACAGTCTTCAATGCACACCTCCAGCAGACGCTCCACTGAAGTGAATGGAATTTGTGTTAAATCCTTTGAGGATCAGGCTTTTAAAGTTAAACATAATACTTTCCAAACAGGCTTATGTTTAACTCAAAAACAGAAAGCAACCCCCCTCCTCCATTTTTAATTCACATTAGAGTGTCTGTATATGGCAGGGATGGGGAATCCCCAGCCCATAGACCATATCTGATCTGTCCCCTTTTTATCAGGCCACAAAGCAATCCACAGGTCATCATGGTTGGAGGGAAAGAGTGCTGATGCCAAGGGGACACTGAGGAAAACTTGGTAGGATCCAGCAGGCCCTCTGGAGTACTTTGTCACTCGGTGGTAAGCTCTCACTTCAGAGAGACCCCTTTCGCTTGGTGTCTTGTCCTCTTTAACTCCAGTGGTTCCCAACCCAGTGCGTGACCACCCAATCCTCCACTTCAGTCCACTTCTGATAAGGTTTCAACAGAGCTTTATTAACCTGTATTGAATTTGCACCACAAATAAAAATAAATGTATAAGTGCAACTTAAAATGGGGTGGGCTATGGCTCAAGTGGTAGAGCACATGCTTTGCATGTCTACAGTTCCTAGTTCAGTCCCTGGTGTCTCTGATTCAGGATCTCAGGTAGCATGCCTGGATGATGCCTCTTTCAGAGAGCCATATTTAAAATGCTGCTGCTGTGTCAGATTGTGACAATACTGGGTTAAGATGAACCATTAGTCTGACTTAGTTAGACAGCTTCTTATAAAAATACAATACAACCATTAGCTTGATTATATACAAATATTTATGAGTGGAAAATAAAGGTTTTTGGTCAGATAAACAAAAAAATGTAGCTTCTACAGTACATGAGGGATTGAAGTCAATGCAACTACTCTAGAGTAAGTGGCTTGGGAATTGCAGCCTTAGAAACATTTTTTTGCAGCATCAGACATTAGAAGTGGCTGTTATATTTCTTGAAATAGATTTCACAAATGAGTACAATATGTATACCTGGAAATGCCATGGTAATTTTAATGGTGTAATATCACTATGATTTTTTCAAGAGGCTGACAAAATGCTCAGCTGTACAGGCACCAATGTTTTTGGTTGATCCAATAACTGCTGAAGGAATAAGCTGTGTACTTATTGCTTTTCATCCCCTGCCTGTATTACAAGTTCTCTTGCCCCCCCCCAACCCCTTGTAATCTTTAGAATCTAACAGAGTTTTTCCATGCTTCATTTGCACAGAGAGCAGGTTGAATTATTAACAATAAAAACAATAAAATAGAAAGAGAGGGATTTAAACTTGAATACCATGGCACTAACTTCTGGCTTTGTTTCTATTATTTGGCTCAGCATCTGGGAGAAGATCATCCTAATTACATCCCTGGTTTTCTTGATAATTCCTCTTTAGTTCCTCACAGCTGCCTTCACAGCACAGGTCGTCTAGCTGGGTATATGTGTGCAAGTAGTCCCAATGGGGAGCTTGGCCAATCAAAAACAAACTAACCACAAGAAGCAAGATGAATATTGCCTTGTTGTGACCTAAGAAATAGAATGCTGAGCTTGTGCTCCTAAGGCGTTTGGTTGCCTTACTTCTGAAAGGGTCTAACACTTCACTCAGTGGCAGTAATGGTTTTCCTAGGGCCCCACAGGAAGCTACATTGTAGGGTTCCCATCCTGATTTACTTATTTTTGTTTGCTTATTTATTTATTATTTGAATTTTTAACTTAACTGACACTGCTTCCATGGCACAGGGGAGGTAAAAACACATAAAATAGATATTCTGTTGCACACCAAGGGTTGATTTGGCCACTCAGTGGCCACAATTCCAAAGAGCCTCAGTGCCAGATCCGTGCAACACAATGTACTCCCAATGGACGTACGTGCAGGTTACGACCAGTGCATGTGGGGCATGGGAATGGCCTCACCGATCATAATTCAAGTTTCTGAGATACAGATCATACTTCACATCCATAGCTCAGAGCCCTGGATTATGGTCTGTATCAATCCTATGGTTAATAGGGTTGGTTACTAAATAGCCACTACTTGTATTGTATCAGATGTGCTCTCCCGGTCCTTCAAGTTTTGATCACTCGTAACTCCAGCGCCCCTTAACCAAACTTTGCCAGATTTCACAGGTATGATCTGAGGGTATCCTCCCTACGGTGTTTCCTAATTTCATATCAATACCTTTAGATAGTTTAGATTTTATATTGATAAGAATGTTTCTGATTAATAGGAGAGTAGTCACACACCATAACTTAAACAAATACAAGCATATAGAATAAATAAATAATGAGATAAAAATCAAGTACAAATGTAGCCCATGCAAACCCTCACCCCTCCCTACAAAATCTATCCCTGCTCACCAAATTTTTGGCCAGATTGAATGATCTCATCTGGAAGTTGCTCAGGCTTTGGCTTTAGTGAATCATCGAAGGAAGGAAATTCTAGGACTGTGGAACAGCCACCAAGAATGATTCTCTATTGCCCTTAATGTACAAACTCAACACAGTGATGGAACTACGATGAGGTCATTTTCATCTACTGCTGGGATTCTCAACCTGGTGCTTGGGCAATGTGTGAAAGTGCTCCCCAAGCCAGCTGTCAGTAGTGCTCAGGAGCACTTTGAAACAATCTTTCATCCATTAAAGTTAATGTGAGCTGGGATTGATTGATTATCTCAATATCCATTGAACTGAATTAAATTGAATTGTAGAGGGGAGACTTAATCTATGCATACTTATAAAATTTATTCATATAAATTATGCAGTGTTCCCAAATAGTCACTTACGTCACTCCAGTGCTTATGATTGGGAAATGGTTGAGAACCCCCTGGTCTACTGCTAAAATTAATGGGGTTTGTACTCACAGATATTATTCACATTTTCAAATATCCATCCAAATATATGAATAATATCTGCAGCCAAAATTAAATTTTGCACTGTTTGGTCAGTTATTAGCTGTTCAGTTTTTCATTGTTTGGATATTTTGTTATGCAGTTATTTGGTTACTTCAACTACTGAAGATGAACAAATACCCAAAAAGAAGTAACCAAATAATAAAGGAATATATGACTATCTAAACAATCAAATAATGTCCACACACACACAAAAAAAACCCAGAAAAACATTGCACCCCTCCTATTTATAGCCTTGCACAAAGCCTGCAAGCCACATGACACCATGAAGAGAAGGGTTGCAGTACGTACTATTGCTCCCAGAACCTTTCCAAACTGATAGAAATAGACACAAATCCCAGTGGGATGTGGACCGAGTCCTACTCAAAGAAGAACTATACATAATTTCTCCATAGTCTCATATTTTCTGATAATACTATAGAGCAAATAAGCAAATATGTGCTATTTTGGAATGGAAAATAACAGACAAATATATTATAAAATTTGTATGCCGCCCCCTCCTTCTAAAAGCATCTCGGGGCAGCTAACAACTTATTAAAACAGATGCAAAAACAACAATACAATTAAAAACACCACTATAAAGCAAATTTCCCCCTACCCCACTCTAACCCAAACCACACTGCCCATCTCCCTCGGAAAAGGCACTGTGGAACAGCCAGGTCTTACATTGGGTGATTTCAGATGTTATGCGGTCCCGATTCACCACAGTAGATCACCGGCAGGGGTAAACCGAACAACCACCCCCCCATGGCCAAAAGAAGCCCCGAAAAGACGTTATGGGACCGGGACCACGGCAGGGAATAATACTGTAGAGCACGGGACCACAGCAGGGAATTGGGCTGACAGATCATGGACTGGGGCTGCACAACAGACGTGCCACTGATTCCTGGCCGTGGCAAAATACCCACAAGGTACTGGGCAGGGGCGGGACACAGACATGGCCACCTGTGGGAAAACGAAGCCAGAAGGCACAAAAGGGAATGCCCACACAAGAGAAATGGGAAGGGAGGGGGGAGAGGGAGAAGATCTGGCCAGGTACTACACACAAAAGGCACACAGACAACGGGGGCACAGTGGAACACACAGCACAAACACACGTCAAGGCACACACACACACCCAGAAGGGAAAGGAAGGGAAGGGGGGGGGGACACAGGCGCCCGGACAAACACAAGGCACACCAGGCACGGGGGGGGGGGTGAATAGGAAAGAGGGGGTGAAACGGCACAGGGGAACAGCTGGATACAGGCAATGGCAACCACAACCCCCACAGCAGAATTGTCCGCACAGGCACCCCACAGCAACACAGGCAGTCCTGGAATAGGGGGCCCCAGGAGCTTGGACCCAAGGCACAGCGGGAGCCCACACAGCACAGGGAACAGCCCAGGAATGGTCCAGGAGGCACAGTCAGACCCCACACGCAGGTGAGGGTGAGATGGAGGGCAGGCAGGAGAGTCGGTGCAGGGCAGCAGGTCCAAAGACACAGACTCCACACGGAGGAAGCCGAGAGGCACAGTTTGAGGGCCCCAGAACCCTGAGGTCACACAGGCACACAAGGAGGGGGGGGTCTGGGGTCATAGGAGGGAGTACTGGCAGGTGAGGACTGTCAGCTGGACCCAGGCAAGTTGGGGAGGCCGTGCAGAGAGCCGGACCCAGGCACCGGGGAAGGCAACCACGGAGGGGAACACCGGGTGCAGAGGCATACAGGGGGGACCCAGAGGGGGACCAGGGCCACAGGCAGGGGCATCAGCACCCCAGGAAGCAGGCAGCACAGCACCACCGCAGGGACATTGGGGAGGAGCTGGCAGCGGAACCCAAGCCCACACGGGGGCGGGCAACTGGGTGCTGGGAGGCACACCGGGACTCATAGCCAGCTGTTGGGGGCCCTGACGGGGCCAGGGACAGGGTGCCCCACCCGGTGAACCAGGTGGGGCCAATGGATCATGCCCCGGAGGTACCCCAACAAGGACATGTGGTGGGTGATCAGGTAGTAGGCCTCGAAAGGATCCTGTATGGACAGCCCCAACTGCACATCCACATGAGACTACATGCCCGACAGCGCTGACAGCTCCTCCACGGTAGGCTCAAACACGCAGCAGTCAACAGCAGGGGCTCATGGAAGCTGACCCAGCTCCAACAGCCAGTGATACACCACCTCACGAGAGCGCTGGTACCCACGAGCCCCGTGAACACAGCCAAAGTAGGACACGGCCAAGGCAGGGCCCACATCCACAAGGCAGATCATGTAGGTGGCCAGGCTGCACACAGACAGAGCAGACACGGTCTGAGCCACAGACCAGGACACATGAGAGCACCTCATTTCCGGGATGTACCCATCGGGGAAGGGAACCAGCCCCAGCGTCTCCACATGCAGCCTGGAATCCCGGGTGCTCGCCTCATAGCCAAAGTAGCGAAGCCCAGAACTCAGGCTTGCATAAGCACCTGAATGGCTGTCCGGTCATCCCAGGAGCATCTGGATGGCTGGGGTATGCCACAGATCACACAGGGGCCATGGTCTCATGGAAGGTCCAGCTATGGGGGGCCCGGTGGGGCCAGGAAGCGGGAGCCCGGTGGAAGCACAACCAGCCATGGTCCAGCCAGACAGGGAGAATAACACCACAGACAGGGGGGCACACATTCCCCGCAGGGCTGGGGGGGGGGCTCTGAGGCATCCCAAGGACACACTAGGCAGCCACGGGCCACAACAATGTATATAAACAGAGTGAGGCGTGGGGTCAGACCCGGCACAGTTGCAGGAAACAACTTCCCCGACAGGACCAACACCACACTAATCAGGCCGGCAAGGACACGGTGTTGCAAACAGGGAGAGGTGGGGTGTGATAGCAGAAGACATGCAACTGAAACAGGAACGCATGGCCGCTGCACCCATCTGTGCGCCAGGCCCCGTGAAAGGACAGCAGGTGCATCCAACAGCGTGCCCAGGGCCACCCTCCCTGCAGTGGGAGACCCGGCCAACTGGGGGCGGGGCACCGACTGGCCCAGGTCATTACCGGGCTGGCATATTCCACCCCCAACTCCTGGGACTCCCAACACCATGGAGCGCAACAGGGCAGCTGCCTACTGGATGCAGCTCATGCTCACAGCCGAGTGGTATCGCACCTACACTGATCAGCTGTGCATTCTTACCACTGAGGTGCACCTGGGCACTCACCTGTGGGTTTCCGTGGTCTGGAGTGCATGGGCCCGCAGGGTCCAACACGGCCGCAGGCGCACCCTGGCCCAGCTAAGGGCTCAGAGGGTGTCTGGGGCTGACCAGCAGGCCATGAATTGGAGCCAGAGCAGGGCAGCAGCTATCTGCGAGGGGGTCGGGTGCTTCCAATGGGGGAGGGAGACCATGCGCCGGGTCGCCCTGCTCACTATGCCCATATACCAGTAGATATGGGTCAAAGAGCGGGCACAGGAGTGGTGGGCCAGGGTTCTGGCCCAGTGGGACGAGGCAGCCTAGAGGGCCCTGTTTAGGATGGACAAGCTCACCTTTCTGCAGATCGCTGAGCTCCTCATGCCCTGGCTGGAGTGTCAGCACACCACCATGAGGACCTTGATCCCCATGGTCCAGCAGGTGACCATTGGGGTCTGGGCCCTAGCAATGCCCTACTCCTGCTGGTCCATCTCCCAGCACTTCAGGGTCAGACTGAGCACCATCGCCTGTATTCTCTGGGATGTCTGGGAGGCTGTGGAGGTCATGCTCCTGGACAGAGTGATCCAGCTGGTGGACCAGGGGGCTGTGATGGCCGGATTCACGGCCAGAGGCTTCCCCAACCGGGTGCTGGGAGGCACACGACAGGGCCACAACTGGGGGCCACAATGGGGCCAGGGACTGGGTGCCCCACCCGGTGAACCAGGTGGGGCCAATGGATCATGCCCCAGAGGCATGGACAGCCCCAACCAGGCTGACCTACATTGACCCAATGATGGCACCCACATTGAGATCGTCTGCCCCTCCGCAGGGGAGGCCACAGAGTATGTCAACAGGCACGGGTATCACTCACTGCAGCTGCAGGCAGTTGTGGATCACCAGGGGCAGTTCATAGACATCTTCACAGGCAACTCCAGCCGCAGTCATGATGCCCGGATCATGACCATCTCCCCCTTCCATGCCTGGATGTTCTGGGGGGACTTTGCTGACATGGGGATGACCCGTATCGAGAGGGTAACGATGCCCCCCTGTATCCTGGGTGACACGGCCTATCCCCTCACCCAGTGGCTAATGAAGGTGTACCCTGTCGCCCGCAACCCTGTGGAGGTGTTGTACAATTCCCACCTGTGTCCCAGCAGGACTGTGGTGGAGCGGGCATTTGGGACCCTCAAGCAGTGCTGAAGGATCCTCGCTGGGCAGCTGGACTACACAGTGGAGACCTTGGCCCTGGTGATCAGTGCCTGCTGTGTGCTGCACGTGTGCGAGACTGAGGGGGCAGCCCTGGAATACCCCGAGCCCATCCGGCCCCCCGGCCATGTGCCACTGTACATGAACGTGGACAACTTGAGGGAGTACTGTTATGCCAAGCGAATCCGTGCCACCCTGGTAAGGCATATCAGCCAGGAGGCTGAGGTGTGAAGGCGATCACCACCTGGCCCACCCCTGTGGTGCCCCCGGGGGATCCCAGGACCATCTCCTACATGGGAGGTGACCCCAACCCCCACCCCACCCCTGTCGACCAGAAACGGTCACAGGAAGCAATACTGTAGGCAAAGCATTTAATTCACCCCATATGTACAGGGGCATCCGACCCCACCCCCTCTGGCCCCCACCCCCATTGTGCCCCCCTAAGACCGCCCTCCCCCTTCCCCCACGTTTCTGGCGATGTCCGCTCGAGCGCCCAGTGGTCACCACGGAGCTCTGGGAGCTTGCCTCCCCCCCACTGTCTGTGTCCCAGCAGTGTCCTGGGATGCCTTGTGGACTGGAGGGGTGGGCGGCAGTTGGAGGGAGTGAGGGATCAGGACCTGGGGGGCCCCCCTGAGCAGCTGAACCCTCCGGAGGTCTGGGGGGACCAGAAGGTGGATGCACGGCCCCTGCAGGTGTGGAGGTGGCTGGGACGGTTCGGGAGGGGATGGGGGCACCGAGGGGCCCAGCATGGGGCCCTGTGTAGGCAGGGGGCCCGACGGGGTGTCTGCCATCACATATGCACACATAGTGCCCGCTTGCAGGAGCAGGAAGGTCCTGATGTCATGGGACCTATCCATTTTGGCAGAGTGCTCCCGCACCATCCCTGTGATGGCCTGCTCCAGTCGCCCAAGCACTTCCACCTGCCTGCTGTGCTCCTGGCACTCCCGTCTCTGCTCCAGGAGCACCTCATCCTGGAGCCTCATGTCCCGTGCCTCCGCCCACTCCAGGGATCGCTCTATGGCCGCCTCCATCCGGTCGACGGCTGCTATCATATGCTCCCCCTGTTCTGCTGAGGTGCAGACAATGTCCTCTGCTTGGTTCTCCCTTCAGTGGCAGACCCATGCCCGGTACTCCTTCACGCGCTGTGTTGGGGGCACGGGCCCTGGTGACTGTGGCTGTTTGAGTTGCCCTGTAGGGTAAATGATGGTGAGTTGCCTCCTGGCCCTGGGATGGGCCTGGGGCGCTGGGCCCCCCGTGGTGTTTCCAGGCCCCTTCCCTCCCCCCCTGGTGCCCCGACCCCTCTTGCTGGCTCCATGTGTCCCAGGTCCCCCTCCCGCCCCCCCTTGGGGCCCCTACCTGGTCCGCGTGCCTCACCTGGTTTCTCCGCCCGCTGCCTGGGCTCCTCGGCTCTGTCCTCCTCAGCTGCCTGGGTCTGGTGCCGGGGTGTTCTGTGCCCTGTGGGAAAATGGGGGTGGTGGTTGGTGTTGGGGTGTCTGGGTGGTTGGGTGGGGCACAGATACCCTTTGCGCCTTGTCTGAGGGGGCTGGGGCTGCCCCCGGCCCCTGCATCCCCCCTGCCCACTGCCCCTTGGTCCCCAAGCCCTCTCTCCTCCCAGCCGCTCGCTTACCCTCTATGTCCATCTCCGATCCCTCCGAGGCCGGCCCCTCTGTGTTGGTGTGCTCCCCCTGGGACCACTGGCTGAGGGTGATGAGGGTGCC
>QEPC01004019.1:151948-166983 GCA_003113815.1 Sphenodon punctatus
AAGGCTGCCTTCCGCCAGCTTTATCTGGTACGTAGGCTGCGTCCGTATGTCTCTGGCCCGGACCTGGCCTCCCTCATCCATGCCTTCGTCACCTCGAGGCTCAACTACTGCAATGCGCTCTACGTGGGGCTTCCCTTGTTCTTGGCCCGGAGGCTGCAGCTGGTGAAGAATGAGGCGGCTCGTCTTCTTATGGGGACGGGTCGCCGGGAACACATTACACCGGTGCTCCGAGCTCTGCACTGGCTGCCAATAGTGTGCCGGGCCAAGTTCAAGGTCCTAGTGATGATCTACAAAGCCCTATACGGTCTTGGCCCCTCATACCTTAAGGACCGCCTCGCCCTTCGCGCCCCGGAACGGCTCCTGCAGTCTGCCGGGGGTTCCCTCCTGGAGGTCCCCCGTGTTAAGCGGGGGGCCACGATGGAGCGAGAATTCTCGGTGGTGCGGCTGTGGAACTCCCTTCCGGAGGAAGCTCGCCTGGCCCCAAGCCTTTTGACATTTCGGCGGAACTGTAAGACCTGGCTGTTTGCCCAGGCCTTTGGGAGGGAGGGTGGAGGGGGATGATTTTAGTCCCCCGCCCATTTATTTATTTTTATTTTCTAGCCCTGTTTTATGTTTTATGTGATGCATTTTATATTTAATATTTTAAAAGGAATTTTATTGTTTTTATTCATTGTTGGTAGCCGCCCTGAGCTGCGTTGCAGGAGGGGGCGGGGTATCAAGTTGAAAAATAATAATAATAATAATAATAAATACCCACATGGGATCAATTTCAACCATGCTTCCCGGGCTCCCCGGCGCAAAATCTCAGGAAGCGTGGCCAAAGAGATCCCCACCGGGAAACAACAAAAAGTAACATCTGGATGCCAATCCCTGGGTGCAACGAAAGGAAACGAGCCCCAGCCGTGGACAATGCACGCAGTATCACTGCCAGGCAACCAGCAACAACACAACCACCGGAGGGAGATTTAAAGGGAAATCAGCAGCAGGCAAGCGTGGTGGGATGGAGCTAGGAGGGAGGCAGATGAGAGCGGTGGGCAAGAGAGCGATGGTGGAGGAGGAGGCAGAGGAGGCAGGGGCAGTGGTGGAGGTGGAGGGAGCACAGGCAGAGGAGGGGGAGATGGGGGTCGAGCTGCCCATGGAGGCGGGGCACGGACAACACCTGCAGCAGCAGGCGGGACATGACGCCCCAGGGACAGCAGCCGGACCGGGGCTGGAGTAGGCACCCAGGAAACAGGTAAGGGGAACGAAGGGGAAGGTAACAGGGGGCACAGGGGCTCCCGTAGGGGCCAGGGCATGCCCAGGCGACCAGGAGGGAATCGGGGGGCAGGGGTGCCCTGCGAGGGGGCCCCACCTGCACCCAAACCAACACTCCCCACTACTGTCCCCACAGACATGGAAAACAACCTGGGCGGATGAGCCCCCGGAGGACACCGGCCCTGCTCGGGTGGAGGCAGAGCCAGTGGAGGAGGAGGAGGATGACCCGCTGTGGGGACGGTGGAAGAAGGCGTACCACCGAGGGGGCCAGTGGGGCCTCAAGGAGACATGGGATTTCATCAGGATATGGGGGACCCTGGAGTACCAGTTGGAGCTCGCCCTCAACCAGGGCAATGAGCATGTCTACCAGGACATAGTGTGTGATATGGAGGCAGCGGGGCACCAGCGCACAGTGGCACAGTGCCGCTCAAAGGCCAAGGAGCTGAAGAGGGGGTACAAGGCTATCCGGGACAACAATAGGCGGTCCGGACATGGGGCCCGGACCGCCTCTTTCTATGATGCTCTGGACCGCATCCTCCATATGAAGGGGTCCATAGTCACCACATGACTAGTGGGCAGCGCAGTGATCCAGGGCAGGGTAGGGGCTGAGGTACCCCCTCCGCTCACCGCCCACCTGGCAGACATGAGCTCCGGGGCCCTGGACCCCCAGGAAGAGCGCCCAGTGACCTCCGGCACCTGCAGCCCCCCCCCAGCAGCAGCCCTGAGAGCACCCACCCCCAGGCTGGCCCAGCGGAGTCCAAAGGCGGCACCATCACCACCCTCAGCCAGTGGTCCATGGGGGAGCACTCCCACACCGAGGTGCTGGCCTCCGAGTGATCCGAGACGGACATCGAGGGTAAGCGCCCGACCCGGAGAGGAGCGGGACCATGCCCAGGGGGGCAAGGGCAGGGGGGGTGGAGGGGGCAGGGGACACCCCAGCCTGAGCCTCAGCCCCCACCAGCAAGGCGGGAGGGGGCCCATTCCCAGGTCCCCCAAATGCGCACCCCAACACCCACAGCCCCCTCCCTCGCCTGCGGGACACGGAACACCCCGGGAATGGACCCAGGAGATGGAGCCAGCAGCTGCCGAGGATTCCAGCCAGCAGGTGCAGGAACCAGGTGAGGCAGGCGGGGCAGTAGGGAGGGCACCCCGGGGTGCAGGGAGGGGGTCCCCAGGCAGGCGGAGGGGATGGGAGGGGCTGGGGTCAGGGGGTGGGGAGGCCCCAGGAAAGACGCCCGGGGGCCCAAGGGGCCGCTGCCCCATCCCAGGCAGGGGGCAGGGGCAGGATCAAACTCACCCTCTCGTACCCACAGGGCAACCCCAGAAGCCGGCATCCCCTGGGCCTGTGGCCCAAGTGCAGTGCATGCGGGAGTACCGGGCATGGGTCTGCAGGCGCAGGGAGGAACAGGCGCAGGAGATCGTCCATAACACGGTGGAACATGGGGAGAGGATGATCAAGGCTGTGGCCGGCATGGAGGCAGCCATCGAGTGGTCCCTGGAGCGGGCCAAGGTGAGGGAACAGAGGCTCCAGGCCGAGGTGCACCCAGAGTGGAGGCGGGAGTGCCGGGAACACAGCAGGCAGGTGGAGGCGCTCGGGAGGCTGGAGCAAGCCATCACCGGGATGGTGAGGGAGCACACAGCCAAAATGGACAGGTCCCACGATATTGGGATCTCGCTACTCCTGCACACCGGCATGATGTGCACCTATGTGATGGCTGGCACAGCCCCGGGCACCCTGCCTGCCCAGGTCCCAATGTCAGGACCCTCAGCAGCCCTGCCCCTGGCCCAGGTGCCCTGGCCGGCCCCACGCCCTCAAGGGCCGCGCATCCACCTCCCGGTGCCCCCAGCGCTCCGGAGGGTGCAGCCTCCCAGGGACCCACCCAGCACCCCAGCCTCCCTCTACCCCCACTTCCCGCCCCCCTGCAGGACCAGGAGGTGGCACAGGACAATGCATGGAACATGGACAGTGGGGGGGAGGAGAGCTCACAGAGCTCCATGGGCCCCAGCGGGCGCTCACGGGGATGGCCAAGGAAGCAAGGGGGGTTGGGGGGAAAGAGGGGAGGGGGAGGGTGACATGATGGGGGCAACGGTAGGGGAGAGGGCAACTCAGGGGTGGAGGGACCGGGTGAATGTGTGCACTTGGGGTAAATAAAGGCTGCAGTCACTAGTATGGTTCACGCTCCCGTTTGTGGGGGACAGGGGTGGGGGCCCACCTGTGCAGTGGCATGGCCATGTAACCACGGGTGGGGCCCCCAGGGGGGAGTCCCTCACAACTGGGCCCCCAGGGCGATATGCCTCGCCAGGGCATCTCAGATCCGTTTTGCATAACGGTACTCCCTGGGGTTCTCAGCATTCATGTACAGGGGCATGGGACCGGGGGGCCGGTGGGGCTCGGGATACTCCAGGGCTGCCCCCTCAGTTTCACAGATATTGTGGAGCACGCAGCAGGCACCGATCACCAGGGTCAAGGTCGAGACGGTGTAATCCAGGCGCCCAGCTACACTCCTCCAGCACTGCTTGAGGGCCCCGAAGGCACGCTTCACCACGGTCCGGCTGGAACACAGGCGGGCATTGTATAGCAACTTCGTAGGGGTCTTTGGTACAGGGTAAACCTTCATCAACCAGCGGTAGGCAGGGTCCCCCAGAATACAGGGGGGCATCGGGACCCCCTCGATCCAGCTCATGCCCATGTCCTCGAAGTCCCCCTGGAACATCCGGGCATAGAAGGGTGAGATGGTCATGATCCTGGCATCATGACTGCGGCTGGAGTTGCCCATGTAGATGTCTATGAACCAGTCCCGGTGATCCACCACACCCTGCAGTTGCAGGGAGTAGTAACCGTGCCTGTTCACATACTCCAGGGCCTCCCCGGCGGCTGGGCAGAGTATCTCTATGTGGGTGCCGTCCATGGCTCCCATGCAGTTGGGGAAGCCACTGGCCGTGAACCCCGCCATCATGGCCCCCTGGTCCACTAGCTGGATCGTTCTGTCCAGGAGCACGCCCTCCACCGCCTCGCACACATCCCGGAGGATACAGGCAACAGTGCTGAGCCCCACCCCGAAGTACTGGGACACGGACCGGCAGGAGTCGGGCGTAGCGAGGGCCCAGACCCCTATTGCCACCCACTGTACCATCGGGATTGGGTCCCGCATGGAGGTGTGCTGCCGCTCCAGCCAGGGTGTGAGGAGCTCCACTAGGCAGAGCAGGGTTCTCTTGCTCATCCTAAAGTGGGCCCTCCAGTCTGGCTCTTCCCAGTGGGCCAGCGCCCTAGCCCACCACGTCTGTGGGCGCTCTGTGACCTATAGGCATCTGGCTATGGGCATAGCGAGCAGGACTGCCCGGCGCTTGGTCTCCCTTGCCCAGAGGAGGCACCTGGCAGCCCCTCGGAGAACTGCGGGCCAGGTCCGGCTCCGGCTCGCAGCCTGCCAATCCACCCCGGAGATTCTCTGCGCCCTGAGCCAAGCACAGGCTCTCCTGCACCCGTGGTGGGCCTGGAGGCCCCTTGCAGATATCTGGGCCAGGGCAACCAGCAATCAGACGGCCAGTTGCACCTCAGCGGTCAGGAGGTGCAGCTGCTCAGTGTGTTCACAGAACCACTCAGCTTCAAGCTCCAATAGGCAGCTGCCCTGTCCTGCTCGATGGTGGTGGGGCCCAAGGGGGGCACAGGAGAAGTTATACAGGGCCTCTGATGGCAGGGCTGTGCAGGGGGTGGGCCCCTAGGTGGCCGTGGCCCCCCCAAGGGGGGACCAGGGTATGCGTGTGTGCAATTGGGTGCACCGGCAGGCAGGGCACCTGGCCTCGCCCCTGCATGGGCGCGCGGGTCTGCACACTCCCTGGACAGCTGCATTCCATCCGCCATCCCCACCACCACCCCGGGCCCCCTCCCCCCACTGTTTGCTACAGTATGGCCTTGGAGGTGCGATTAGCCGGAGAGTGTGATCGCTATTGTGTGCTGCAGCTGTGCCAGGTCTGCACCCCATGCCTTGCTCTGTTGTGCTACAATGTTGTGGTCCGTGGCCGCCTTCCCTGGCCTTAGGACCCCTCGAAGGCCCTCCCAGCCCTGGAGGGGGTGTGTGCCCCCCAGGCCTCTGTGTTATTCTCTCTGTCGTGCCGGACCATGACTGGTTGCTCATCCACGGGGCTCCCGCTCCCCGGCCCCCATGGGCCCCCTCATATCTGGACCTTCCGCAAGACCATGTCTCGTTGCGACCTGTGGCATACCCCGGCCGTGCAGCTGCTCCTGGGCACCCTGGGCAGCCATGCGGCTGCCTTTGAGAGCTTAAGCTCTGGACTTCACAACTTCGGCTATGAGGCGAGCGCTCGTGATTGCCGGCTGCATACGGAGACCCTGGGGCTGGTTCGCTTCCCTGAGGGGCGTATCCCAGACAAGTGGTGTTCGCATGTGCCCTGGTCCAGGGCTGAGACCGTTTCTGCACTGGTTGTGTGCGGGCTGAGTGCCTACATGGTGTGTCTTGCTGAGGGTGGCCCTGCCTTGGCTGTGTCCTACTTTGCCTGTGTTCACAAAGCACGTGGGTACCAGCGCACCCGTGGGGCGGTGTACCACCGGCTGCTGGAGCTGGGACAACTTCCTTGGCCCCTTTCTGCTGCCTGCTGTGTGCTGGAGCCTTCCGCAGTGGAGATGTCGGCCCTGTTGGGGGTGTGGTCCCGTGTGGATGTCCAGCTGGGTCTCTTCATGCATTATCCCTTTGAGGCATACTACCTCATCGGGCACCAAATGTCCGTGCTGGGGTACCACTGGGGCTTTCTCCATTGGCCCCACCTGGTTCACCAGGCGGGGCACCCAGGCCCTGGGCCCACAGTGGCCCCCAGCAGCAGCCTTTGACTCCCTGTGCTCCTCCTGGCCCCCTCGGTGTCCTGCCCCTGTGTGGACTCCCGCCCCGGCCCGGGGGGTCTGGTCCCTGCTTGCTGCTCCCTCCCTCATGTCTCTGCCATGGTGTGTTCCAGCCTGCTTTGCGGGGTGCTTCTGCCCATGCCTGTGGCTCTGGGCCCCCTCCGGGGCCCCCCGGTATGCCTGAACCCCTTGGCCCCCCTCCGCGGTTGCCCTCCCTAGTGCCTCGGTCCGGCGCCCTGCGTGGCCTCTCTGACCCGCCCATGTCCAGCTACCTGTCCGCACCCACCAGCGCTGCCACCTGCTGCACGCCCCACCCCCACCCCTCTTGGGTGCTTGTGTGACCTGGGGATTAGAGCGCCCCCGGACTGGGCCTCGGTGCTTCCACTGGGGGGGGTGCATGTCGTTGGACCTGCAGCACAGCTCCTCCTGTCCTGGCTGCCTTCCATCTGCCCCTCTGTGACTGTGGGGCCACTGTTTTCCTCCTGGACTGTCTCCGCCCGGCTCGCTGTGCATTGCGGGCCCCCATCGTGCCTTGGTCCCGGGGTCCTGTCCCCCCCTTTCCAAGACTGCCTGTGTTGCTGTGGGGGCACCTATGTGGACTGTGCTGCTCTGGGGGTGGGGGTTGCTGCAGCCTGTGTCCTGACCTGCCCCTTTGCGGTGCCCCCCCCTCTTCCATGTCCCCCCCCCTGCTCCCGTTGTTCCTTGTGTTTTTTCCAGGCGCCCCTGCCCCCCTTCCCGACCTTTCCCTTGTGTGTGTGCGCAGGTGTGTGTGTGTGTGCCCGGGCGTGTGGTCGTGCTGTGGGTTCCGCTGTGGCTCCGCAGTCTGTGTGCCTTCTGTGTGTGGTACCTGTAAGCCTCTTCTCCCTCTTCCCCCCTCCCTTCCTGCTTCCCTTGTGTGGGTGTTCCCTTTTGTGTCTTTTGGCTTCATTTGCCCTCAGGTGGCCATGTCTGTGTCCCGCTCCTGCCCGGTGGTTTCTGGGAGTTTTGACCACGGCTGGGGATCGGTGTCACGTCTGTTGCACTGCCCCGATCCATGATCTGTCAGCCCGATTCCCGGTCGTGGTCCCGGTCCTGTCACGTCTGTTTGGGGCTTTTATTCGCCCCCACTGGGAATCCACTGTGGTGAACCGCCCGCCCGTAACGTCTGAAATCACCCATCGTGTGTTCAACAGGTGGCCAAATTGGTGTTGGGATTGTTATGGTGTTTACACATAATGGCCAAACACGTGCTTAGGGGTTTTGACACCCGATCTTTGTTATGTCTAAGGACACCCTATGTGTTTCACAAATTAGATTTCACTGAAGCCTCTGCTTTCTCCATTTGATTTTAAAAGTCAAACCCAGCACCCTGAATTGTGCCTATTGTCTTCTGGGCACAACTCACGGTACTGTTTTTTAAGGTACCTTTAAAGACCTAAACGGCTTGGGATGCACTTATTTGGAAGAACGCCTAGTCTACAATGTCCCATTGCGGCCTTTGCAGTCGGCCGGGGACACCTATCTGGAGGTACCAGTTTTCAACCTGGTCTCCATGACAAGGAGGGTGTTCTCAGCCGCTGCTCTGTAGCTTTGGAACTGCCTCCCACAGGAGGTTCATTTAAACTCGGCCTTGAACACCTTTAGAAGGCAGTGCAAAACTGTTTTATACATAAGGGCATTTGGCAGTGGGTATGGAGGGGTTGTGGGCCATAGGGATGAGTTAAGAGGTTAGGGAGTTGTGGTGAAAGGGGTTGGGGGCATGATGTAAGGTTGGGGGTATATATGTTTTTGTATTTTTGATTGTTTTATATTTGTTTTTTATATTTTAATGTAAACCACCTTGAGATGCCTTTGGTGGGAAGGACGGGGTAAACGTTTTTAAAAATAAGAATAATATTTAAGTTGTGGTTCTTTGCTGAAAAAAAAATGAATGACAGCACGGAGGGACTCCACATTTTCTTCTCAGTTATTTCTGTTTAAATGTGGTCATACTGGACCTAAGCAGATAAATAAAAGAGAAGGACCAAGAGTTCGATTATGTAAATACAAAGATAGGTGATAGCCACACATCAGGAGTGTCCACATCTAATTCTAGCCCTCTCTCTGTGGTATAGAGAGCCCATGCCCTCTTATCTGATAGTACAATAGCTACCCTGTCAAGTTTTTAGCATTGCTGTAATATAACTATTGATATTAGAAGTAATTGTAAGAGGGGTCACAGATTAAAAGAAAAAACAACAGAACCTTAATGCTTTCCACAAGAAAAGGAATCACAGCAAAAATACAAGGACCTGGACCTGAAAAAAATGTGCTTGAGAAGTATGGTGTGAACCAGGGGTAAGGAGGCTAATGGAAATGCAGACTTCTTGCTCAAGAACCAGAAGGATACAGTGCTCAGTAGTATCAAAAGCTTCACTGAGAACAGGCAATGTGGGAAGAGAGGGACCCATGATCAGAGGCAAGAAATAGGTCAAGCACCACCTAGGGAGAGCCACATAGTGAGTTTCAGTAGCATGCAGGGCAATAACCACCTCCAGAGATGCAGTGTGTTCAAAGTGTAGGAGAGAAGAGTGGAAATGGGAAAGGAGGTTTCTTTGAGATAAGCAACCGGGGAGGTCAAGGGAGTCTTTGCTGTGCCTCAGATTTGGATCAAAACTATACTGGCATAAAAATCCAAAACAGAATTCTTCCAGTTCCATGCCAATGAAAACATGATCAACACTGCATCCTGAATTCCAGTTCTTATTGCAATATAATTTAGAATACCTTCCAGAAGTTACATAGATTTATAACAGCTGAGGTCTGACTCATTCTTCTTTTGCTTTAAAGTCTACCTGTTGTAATATTCCCCATCTGGCAATCTTTAACCTCTTATTCTTCCAGTTCCTATCACTTTATTGGGTGCTATGCCTTTCTCCCTGATTGGCTAATTTGCTCAAATGTTTTTCAGTGTTCCTCTTGCTGTTGCTTGCTACCCTTTTCTTGTGGTTGATGAGTCGTGGCCCTTGAAATTATTAGTAGTGCTTATGAGTATCAGAAACGCATACTGTAACATCATTGCCTCCTTGCTATTCCTAGTCTCCTGTGAAAGTGATATCTGTTTAGAGCTTAATTACATATCATATCTCATGCACTATTTAAACTGGACCAGTATTTACAAATGACTAGGAAGAATGTCTTCACACTTAAAGGAAACCCCCTGCATTGTCCTTCGAGTCTTGCCGAGAAAAAAATGAAAGCACAAGTTTTTAGTGATGGTTTGCTACAAGCAAGCTACACAGACCCTGTAGTCTCCTCTATTGTGGTGCTATTGGTCTTCTCGGCTGTTTCAAATTTTATCATCGCCCTTTAGGATTATTTGGTATATGTATGGGTTCCATTTACAGAGGACCATAATGATACCCCTTGCTTTCACAGGCCAATAAAAAGGTACCGTCCTTTCCAAAAAGAGCTTATAACAGATAAAAACAAACTGCACAGCAGTGTTTCTACACTGATCCCTGTACTGTGGAGATTGAGATTTTGTTCCCAAAGGCCTCCAAATATAAACGGTTTATTCAGTTCAATGGAATTTGTATTAGAGAGTACTTTGGGACTTGGTTGAGTGATGAATTAGAAAGAGGATAGAGCTTTCTTCTCTAAATTTGGGGCCAGCTTCCAACAAAGGTCTGACCTGAATGGCCAAGATCATATATTCATTGCCCTTTTTCTTCCTGGTTTGAGTAGCTGACTCTGGGCATTTTTACACACACCTTAAAGTGCTGGTCTTCAATATTCTGATTTTACAAGTCCATAAATAAGTTCCGGATGCATTCTTCACACACACACACACACACACACTCTGCTCTGAGGCAGCCTAAAGTAGCTGCAGCTGTAGACGTGAGGGGCTGCCATGGAAACCCAGTGACCACAGCTGCCTGGAGCAAAGCAGTTTACATGGATAATGTTTTACACACAAAAGTTCTGGGAGAAGTTCTATGCAGAAGTTGAAAAAGCCAGTTGTTTAATTGACTCTTTGATCTGGGTGAGTGATTTAGACACACAGAAAGTTCAGGCTGTAACAGCAAACATGCAGGAGAAATGTGTGTGTAAAAACACCCTCTGTTAAGCTAATCTTCCACAGATTAGTGTGTGAGTGGGTTGAAGGGGAATCTATAGGAGGGAAGTGGCCCCTCTATTATTGCTATCACCCATCCCTTACTACTCCCTCACTGGAAGCCCCGGGCACCCCCTCCCCCGCAGCGTGTGTGGGCGGGTGTGCAGTGGGGGGGCAGTTGCCTAAATGTTGCAGTGGCGGTGGGGTATGGGTGTGCATCAGTGCAAACAACACAGGCAGTGGCTGGGGGTGCATGCCCACTCCTGCGCAACACCCAGATCCACCCATCACTCACCCATGGAGCAATGGGCTCCAATGCCCAATGCTCCATGGGTGGAGGTTGGTGAAGGTGAGTGGAGAAGGGTGTGCACCCATGGGAACGGGTACACAACCCACCTCCACCCACCGCAGGCACACACCCATCACCCCACCCACCGTGGTGTGTTTAAAAAGGGCCACAGTCTCTCCCGATACAGTCTTAACCCTAAGTCTTGTTAGTCCTCCCCATCTCCAGCGGTGTTCCAGTCTTCAGGCTCTGCTAGCCTTCAGCTCTAGCACCTGACAGCTGAGCTCTCTGGCTGCTCTGACAGTCACTCTATGCTATACCTGCTCACCACAGCTTCAGCTCCTCTAGTTCCGCCTGGTTTTAGCTCCAAATAGGCAAGCCTTCTTCACTGATCCCACAGGACCCCTTAGCTCCCAGATCCACTCATTCTGGGCAGCATCCTGACCACCAGAGGACATGAAGAAAGCTCTTCACCTCTCTCTCACACACACACACACAGAGGTCTTGGCCCTTCCCTGAGTGACTGCCTTTTTTCCCATTCTTGCTCCCCTACTCAGAGCTCCTTTCCTTTTTGCAGCCTGCCCTCAATTTCTCTCACCCTTTCCCAATCTCTCTCACATGAAGATCTTTTTCCCAGAGCTTTTTCCACTTAGCTCCTCCCACTACTTCCGCATCTGGGCTTACTCTCTCTGCAGGTGCTCTTGCTTCTCTCACTCAGGTAGCAGGTGCCGGTGACATTTACCTCCCTGACAGGCATCCTGCTAGAGGTACTGCATTTAATTTCCTAAAATTTCCACAGGAAATGCCGGGAAGAAAAAAAAAATCATTTCAGCAATTAGTAAATATTAGTTTTTAAAAAATTATGTTTAAAGTCTATTTGGTGACCATTACTGTTATCAGTACTAATATTTAGATAGCACCAGCAATGTGCCTGGTACTTAACAGTCATGATTAGAAACAGGTCTCTTCTCCAAAGGGCTTACATGTCTCCCCTCTATGGCTGAGATGAGAGCAAGCATTCCTGTTCCGCAGGGGGAAACGGACATTTCAGAAGCACTTGCGAGTGTTCCTTGGTACTTCATCAGTCTTAGATCTGGAAAAAAAATCCCAGCGAGTGCTGCTCCTGTTGGAAGCAGGGCATTCGCTGAGATTTGTGCGGCACGGAAACTTACCCGCTTTTCCACTATTTTTGCTATTTTCTGATATTTCTCGGATGTTGTAAGCCCTGTGTGTGCCCCACGTGCACCCCCATGGGC
Source organism: Sphenodon punctatus (assembly GCA_003113815.1). Taxonomy (NCBI): domain Eukaryota; kingdom Metazoa; phylum Chordata; class Lepidosauria; order Sphenodontia; family Sphenodontidae; genus Sphenodon; species Sphenodon punctatus. The sequence goes on from QEPC01004019.1 coordinate 163,672, forward strand.
TGTAAAGAAGAAAATTTGCTAGCTAAACATCAGGGAAGTGCTGTAAAACTGCTGTAAAACTGTCATAAAATTTCTGGAAAATGACAAAGTCTAAGAAAGTGAAGAAAGTACTGAAAATTTCCTGGAAAGTGACAAAAGTTATGAAAGTGACAAAAAGTCTTGGAAACTGACAAAAGTGATGAAGAAATGGTGGAAGTATGGAATCACCAGAAACTAATGAAGCATTGACAGACACTCACAAGCACTCCCAAAAGATCCATATTTCCCTTCAGAACAGGAACACTTACTCTTGTCTCAGCCTTACTTGTGATTCTGCACTTATTTATTTATATTTGTTGGCTGCCCCCCCCATGCCTACGGCATCCCGGGGAGGCTCAAAACAAGTAAAACAATAATAAAACACATAAAAACATCATCAAATATAAATGATTAACCCTCCCACATGCACCGCAAAAATCCCCCCCCACTCTACCCTCCCACCTTCCCCTCCGAAGGCCTGGGCGAACAGCCAGGTCTTCCAGGCTCAGCGAAAAGCCATCAGACCCAGGTCCAGATGAGCTTCCTCTGAGAGGGAGTTCCAGAATTGCGGCCTGGCCACCGAGAATGCCCTCTCCATTGTGGCCCCCCGTTTAACATGGGGGACCTCCATGAACGTGCCCCTGGCAGACAACAGGAATCACCCTGAGGTGTGGAAGACGAGGTGTTCCCCAAGGTATGAGGGGTCCAGACTGTATAGGGCTTTATAGATCAACACGATCACCTTGAATCTGGCTCAGTATGCTATAGGAAGCCAGTGCAGAGTGTGGAGCACAGGTGTTATATGCTCCCGCTGCCTCATCCTTGTAAGGAGATGGGCCTCCGCATTCTGCACCACCTACAGCTTCCAGACCAGAACCAAGGGAAGCCCCACATAGAGCACATTGCAGTAGTCTAGCCTCGAGGTGATAAAGGCATGGATAAGAGTGGCCAGCTCGGGCCCGGAAATGTATGGCCATAGCATCCACACCAGATACAGTTGGTGGAAGGCAGCTTTAGCCACCACCTCCACCTGCCGATCAAGACGGAGGCCCAGATCCCAAACCAGCCCCAGACTCTGAACCTGCTGGGCTATGGGAGGGCAGACACCCCCCACCAGAGGGGTCAGCACCTCCCTCGCCCTACCCACCACCATCACCTCCGTCCTATCAGGATTAAGCTTCAGTCTGCTCTGCAGCATCCAATCTGCCACAGCCTCCAAACATTGGGAAAACAACGAGACAGCAGGGCCTGGGTTGGGAGGTACAGCTGAGTATCATCAGCATATTGGTGACATTGCACCCCGAACCCTCTCACAATCTCCCCCAGGGGCTGCAGATACACATTTAACAGAAGCAGAGACAGGATCAAAACCTGCGGAATGCCGCAAATCAAAGCCCGGGAGCATGATGTTTCAGCTCCCAGAACCACCCGCTGGCTTCTCCCCAAGAGGAATGAGCGGAACCACCCAAGGACAGTCCCGTCCAGACCCCCGAGGTCTCACAGCCATCTCAGTAGCAGTCCATGGTCCACTGTGTCAAAAGCAGCCAAGAAAACTAGCAGGATCAAGAACGCAGAACATCCTGCATCCATCTCATGGCAGAGATTGTCCACCAAAGCCACCATCACTGTCTCAGTACCATAGCCAGGGCAGAACCCAGATTGAAAAGGGTCAACAAAACACTTACACCGCTGTCAATAGTAATTAAGTAATTTTATTCTTGGCCAATAGGCCATAACAAATCATAAAAGAATAAGCCCATTGTCAATATTGGTTTCTTTAATTTTTCATCATTTTATGTCACTTTCTAGTACTTTTGGGGACTTTTACCACAGTTTTATAGCAATTTTATGGCAATTTCAGGCACTTAGTCAGCACTTTTATATCTGTGAAGCTGCCAGGTAGGTGCTCAGTGCACACAACAGGTTTGGGATCAGCTCTGTTAAACTTGAGAAAAATAATAGCAAATAGAGAAAACAGCAGGAAAGCTGGTAAGTTTCCATGTTGTTTGAAGGTAATGACCTGTTTCCAACAGAAACAACACTCACCACAATTTATTATTTTAGACCTACTGCCCTTTACACTTTGACCAGTCCTCTAGTACTTTTGTTTATCCAAACTGGATTTTTCTGGAACAGTTTTTACACCTTCCTCCAATCCATGGCCTTGGAGCATTCATTTAAGTTGCTTTAGTGCCTTAAAAAACTTTAAATTAAAATACATTCCAAAACTCTTTTTCAGAGTGAGATGAATGAGGGGAAGGAACAGGAACTTTGCAGGAATCCGTAGTCACACTGGGTGCTTTTAAACTAGATGCTACCACGCATGGCCACCAAAGGACCACTCATCCAACTACATGCCTGAAGGTGGCGTAGGGGAATGCACACTCCCATGAGCCATGCAGCACCCACTCATGGCACATTGCTGAGAATACCAGTGTGTGCCTTGCAGGGAAAACCAAAAAAGTGTGTGGCAACGGGCACCCACGCATCCCCTATCCGTATGAACTGGGGTGGTCAGCCACTCCAGAAGACTGGTCCCATAGCCTTTTCAAGACAAAGGAACTAGTCAGGAGCACTGGGACATGTCAGTGTCAAAGGCCAGCCTGACACACTTCCCCCTCCCCAATAGTCTGTGGCACGGGACGTGTATGAAGGCTGTCTGCGTGGCTGAGGTAGCCACACTGGGAGCCGCCCAGTAGAATCACTCCCCATGCACTCCACCTGAATGGCTGCTCCACAGCTGTTCCACTCAGCGGCCACGGACATCCCCACCCCCACCTTGCTTCTTTAAAAACACCCACTCCCTACCCCCCACCCCCAGGAACCACCAGGAGCAGGGCATTCAGAGGTGATGATGTTGGCTGTCCACTGTTAGGAGCGAACAGTTGTCCTGCCCATGTAGCAGCTTTAGTCACAGGTAATATAGGTGATTACCTACGGACCCACAGTTAATGGGGGCCTCACAGCTGCTCTTAAGGAAAATATTGAAAACAAAAACAAAACACACACACACTGCTGTGCCATGATAGTCAGTCAGTCAGTCAGTCAGTCAAGTATTTATTGTGTTCAGCAAGATCTTTTCTATAACAACAGGGCCCCGATTCTTCTGCAATTTTTCCCCCAAAATTCTGCGACCCCAAACTGAAAATTCTGCGACCCAATAAAGTTACAAAACAAGTCTAGTAAAATTAAAACTGTCAGATGGTGATCCATTTCCTTGTACCAATGAATAAAAAAAATCTGCTTATATTTTTTTCTGTGTATGGGTATTTCAAATATCAGGCAACCCCCCCC
>QEPC01004024.1:0-19298 GCA_003113815.1 Sphenodon punctatus
CTGGTGGAAGAGCAAGGTCTTACAGTTTCGTTGGAAGGTGAGATAATCTGGGCTGAGGCAAACCCCCCACCGGGAGGGAATTCCAGAGCGACAGCACAGCCGCCAAGAATGTCCTCCTGCCCATCCAAACCCATGCATAGCAGGGGACCTCCAAAAGGGCGCCACCAGACGACCTTAAGGGGGTAAGGTGATCACTCAGATAAGCAGGGCCCAGGCCGTGAAAGGCTTTAAAGGTCTATGCCAGCACCTTGACTCGGACCCGGAAGAGAACAGGCAGCCAGTGCAGCGCTCGGAGCATGGGTGTAATGTGCTCCCTGTGGCCCGTTCCAGTAAGGAGACGGGCCGCCACATTCTGCGCTAGCTGCAGCTTCCGAACCGTCACCAGGGGCAGCCCCACGTGGAGCATGTCGCAACACACAGTCTGGTCTCGAGGTGCATGCGGCGAACGCATGGATGACAGCGGCGAGGTCGGAGTCTGAGACATGGGCAGAGCCTCTTCGCCAGATGTCATTGGTGAAAGGCACTCCTTGACCACAGCCAACACCTGGGAATCCAGGCGTAGCTGTGGGTCCAGGGGCAGCCCCAGGTTCTGTACAGATGGAGCCAATGGAGAACGGATGCCCCCGCTAATGGGGGAAAACCTCCTCACTAAGATCACCAACCTCGCCTGCTAGCATCACCTCTGTCTTATCAGGATTAAGCTCAATCGGCTTGACCACATCCAATCCCCCACAGCGGCCAAACGCTGGGACAGCAACCCAGCTGCGCACGACCTCCCCCCACACTGAACAAAAGAGGGGGCAGAATGGAACCCTGAGGGACCCCCACATGGGAGGACCAAACGGTCCCGCCCACGCCCACCAGGTCCCGCAGCCGTGTCACCAGCAACTCATGCTTCATAGTATCAAGTGTAGCTGATAGATCTAATAGAACCAGCAGGGTCATACAAGCCTCGTCCAGTTCTACTAGGAGTTTGTCAGTCAAGTGCTGTCTCCGTACCGTAACCCAGGCGAAAGCCAGACTGTGTGGGATTCAAGAAAATCGATGCCAACCAAATGCGCCTGGAGCCCATTCAATAACCTTCCCTTTTTAGGACCCTTCCCGTCCCTAAAAAGGGAAGGTTAGAGACAGGTGGGAAACTAACTGGGGCATTAATGTCAAGTGATGGTTTTTTGAGGAGGCTGGACCACAGTCTCCTTAAGCAGTCTTGCATCCTCCCCACCCAAAGGGAGATGTTGCTAACCCTCACCTGCACCGGTCCTAACGTCTTCCTGGTAGCTTTTATTAGAGACAGGTCCCTGTCCAGTGGGCTTACAATCTAAGATGAATAAAGATGAGGGGAACATAGGCAGAGACAGATAAACACACATTCCTATTTATTACAGATGAGGAACTGAGAGTGAGAGGTTGTGACTTGCCCAAGGCCACACACTGAGTTCATGACGAGGGCAGGATTCAAATCCTGGCTTCCCAGGTCCAAATCCAGCACCTTATCCACTACACCACACTGGCTCTCTGAAGTCTTGCCTAAGTCAAGATATTCTGATATGGTCCCATATGATATTCTCATAGAGATGATAAATGCAGGCTGGATAGGACTGTCAGGGTCGCAAAGTGAGGAGCATCCGGGACATGGGTGGACGTGGGATTTGGGGTGACAGGGGTCAGGGCTGGGAGACTAATGGCATGTTATGACATGCCCTGACATGTCCAGGGCAGCCTGCAGCTCCATAAATAGCTAAAACCAGTAAAAAGACTTCGTAAGGATATATCGGCCAGTGTCCTTACACAAGGCTGAAAGGACGGCTCCCTAATAGTGGTCATGGACACCTCCCAGGCTTGAGATGCAGAGTCTTTCACGCTGCCCAAGGAGCTAAGAACCAATTAACATTATTGACTCGCCCGTTCTTCCTTGAACCTTCAGCTATCCTGTACTCTATAAGAAACCATAGGTAATGGTCCGAGATTTTTGGAAGCCCTATAGAACCCCTGCCCAGCCCCCCACTCCTGTGTCCCCCCCACTATCAACAGTTACCAGTCACCTATGTAAGAAACTCTTAGTTTATACAGTGCCTCAGAAAAATCTTGGCTAGCTAGGAGGGTCTATGTTGCTGGTTCTCCTGGTCAGGGACAGAGCTGGATCCACTGTCCCTGTTCCAGTCCCTAAGCAATAAAACCTAATGACCCAATCCTGAGAGTGTGGTGTCTACCTTGTTTGGTATGTTTGTACTGTAGCAACCCCTAAACCCCGCAATGCAAGAGACTGCATTTTGGTGCTGTTGACATGTTTCACTGGGGTAAGCCTGCTTTGCCTGCACCGACGACCTGGTACTGTGACTCCCACTCCCCCTTACCTCTAAGCTCCAGTTACTGGCACCTGGTGCAGGGGCAGGAAAACAAGGGACCAGGATTTATTTATTTTCATTATTTATATCCCGCCTCTCCTGCCTAGGCAGCTCAAGGTGGTTTACAAAAATTAAGATATTTTAAAATATACATAAAATACATAAAAGGGAAGCATAAGAATAAAAATACATTAAAACCCTATCCTCCTCACCAAAGGCCTGGCAGAACAGCCAGATCTTGCACTGTTGCTGAAATGAGGCAAGGTCCAGGGCCACCCGGGTCTCCACCAGAAGGGAGTTCCACAGCCTGGGTGCCGCCTCTGAGAATGCCCTCTCCATTGTAACCCTCCACACCACCTGGGGGACATCAAGAAGGGTGCTCCTGGCAAACCGCAGGGGTTGATCCAGGGCACAGAGAGTGAGGCAGTCTCACAGACGGGAAGAGTCCAGACTGTATAGGGCTTTATAGGTAAGCACCAACACTTTGGATCGGGCTTTGTAAGATGATTGGCAGCCAGTGCAGAGCTTGGAGCACTGGTGTAATATGCTCATGGCGACCTGTCCCCGTAAGGAGATGGGCCACCGCATTCTGCACCAGCTGCAGTCTCCAGACTGTCACCAAAGGCAGCCTCACGTAGAGCGCATTACAATAGTCTAAGCTTGAGGTGAAGGTATGGATGACAGTGGATAGGTTGGAATCCAAGACATACGACCGAAACTGTCGCACCAAATGTAATTGGCAGAAAGCACTCCTTGCCACAGCCTCAACCTGGAGATCCAGGCGAAGCTGCGGATCAAGGAGTACCCCAAGACTCCAGACCTGACAGACCAGTGGAGGACAAACCCCATCAGTGATGGGGGATGTCACTCCCACCGCCCTCCCCACCAACATCACCTCCGTCTTGTCAGGATTTAGTTTTAGACGGCTCACCCTCATCCAATCCCCCAAAGCTAGACTACTGTAACACGCTCTACGTGGGGCTAACCATGGTGACAGCTCAGAAATTGCAGCTGGTGCAGAATGTGGGGCTGCCAGGAGCATATTACACCAGTGCTCCGCTCTCTTCACTGGCTGCAGGTGGTTTTCTGGGACCGATTCAAGGTGTTGGTTTTAATCTATAAAGCCCTAAATGGTCTGGGCCCTGCCTATCTGCGAGACCCAGGACACGGGGAGTGAGGCGATCAGCCCCTGCGGTTGTCCAGGGATGACCTGCTCGAGGTCTCCTAAGTTTCTCGGGTGGCCATGCAGGAGAGGGCCTTCTTGGTGGAGGAGCCGCACCTATGGAACTCCCTTCCTGTGGGGGCCTGGCTGGCCCTGGACCTCCCTTCTTTTCGGAAAAGTTACAAGACCCGGCTGTTCCACCAGGCATTTGGCAGGGGAGTCAAAGCTGCCTGTGAAAGGAGTGGCGGGGGTAATACATTTAAAAAATAAATAAATACAAAATAAAAGCTGCTAGACATCGGGTAAGCATCGAGACTGCCAGGTCTGAGTTGGATGAAAAAGAGAGGTAGAGCTGAGTGTCATCAGCATACCGATAACACTGCACCCCATATGGTCTCATGACCTCGTCGAGTGGCTGCCTGTACACATTGAACAAGAAAGGGGACAGAACAGAGCCTTGCGGAACTCCACATGTGAGGTCCCGGGGAGAAGATCAACAATCCCTGATCACCACCCACTGAGTTCTCCCAGCCAGCAAGGAGTGGAACCATTCAAGAATGGTTCTGCCCACCGCAGCATAAGCCCATAGGCGAGTCACCAGCATCCCATGATCAATGGTATCAAATGCAGCTGACATCTAATAGGATTAGCAGGGTCAGATGACCCGGGTCCAGTTCCCAGTGAAAGTCATCGACCAAAGTCACTAATGCAGTCTCAGTGCCATAACCCCAATGAAAGCTGGACTGTGAGGGAATCAAGAAAACTGGTGCGGTTTAGATGCTCCTGCAGCTGCTGAGCCACCACCCACTCAATAGGGAAGGTTAGAGACTGGCCGATAGCTGGTGTGGGAGTCAACATCAAAGGATGGTTTTTTGAGCAGGGGCTGCACCACCACCTCTTTGAAGCAGTCCGGCACCCTGCCCTCCTGCAGGGAGGCACTGACAACACCCACCAGCAATAGCCCCAACATCTCCCAGCTGGCCTGGACCAGCCAGGATGGGCATGAGTCTAGTTCACAAAATGTAGCTCTAACAGCCCCCAGAACATCCGCTGCAGCAGCGGGTGTCACCCACTGAAATAGATCCCACAAAACTGGACAAGACGGAGCCTCCTGTCAGTGGGGACAGGGTATCAGGGGAGTAAGGATGGGGGATACCCCACTCCCTGAGGGCAGGTAAGAGGAAAGAACCCGGTGGACAGGAGGCTTATAGGAAAGAGGACTTCTCAATAGGTCTTGGAACTCCAAGAGACTACTCTCCTCTTGCAGCCAGGGAACCCAGCTTCAGAGAGGGTCTAGTTCATCACTGAGGTCAGAGAGAAGTAGTAAGACCCCACACCAAGAAGGGAAGGAAGGACAAGGGACTCCGGAACACCAAGTTCCCTGAGGCTAGGGGCAGACAGTAGGGAGCTGGAATTCTGGGATGGGAACCAAACCAGGACTCCCAGGACCCTGAACACAGTACTTCCCAAAAGGGATACCAGGCACAAGGGCTGCAGAAGGGACAGCAAGGCAAGGAGCGAAGCCAGGACACAAAGCACACGAGACACACAAAGAAAGGATTAAACACACGGCTAGAGAGAAGGCAGGGAGGTAGGGTGACAACCCAGGACACACAGTACCCAAGGGGGAAATAGAGCACACGGGCTATGGAAGGAACAGGGAAGTAGGGAGACAACCAGGACGCACAGCACACAGACAAACCAAGGGGGAATTGGGCACACAAGCTATGGGGACTCAGGGAAGTAGGGAGATAAACTAAGAGGGGATCAAGCACACAAGCTGTGGGGAGGGGGACAGGGTGGCAGCACACAGGGAAGTAGGGAGACAAACCAAGAGAGGATCAAGCACATGAGCTATGGGGGGCATGGGGAAGTAGGGAGACAAACCAAGATATACAGCACACAGTTAAAGGAGGAAATCCCTGCTACAGAACAGGGACCTTAGTACCATACACACAGCAAGGTTCAAAGTGGGGAAGAGACATTACTCCACCAGCTTCCTGAGGCCACACCAGTGTTTAAGTACCATCTGTGGCCAATCAGGAAGCTGGGAGGTGAGACTGGGGAAACAAGCCCCAGCTGGGAGAGGGCATAGCCATGCAAGGGGCAAGGAGACAGGGGAAAGCATATAAAGGAGGAATGTGGGAGGTTAGCAGATCCACCAGGTGGCACAGACCCCAAAAGCGCCCTTCCNAACAAGCCCCAGCTGGGAGAGGGCATAGCCATGCAAGGGGCAAGGAGACAGGGGAAAGCATATAAAGGAGGAATGTGGGAGGTTAGCAGATCCACTAGATGGTGCAGACCCCAAAAGTGCCTTTCTTGCATCCCAAGAATATGGGTTTGTGCCTGGGACCTGACATCTCTATGAGGATGAGAGCAAGGACTACAGGAGAGGCAAGGTTGGTGGTGGGTAAGAGAGACAGACAGTAGGGAGTAAGGCTCAGGGGAGCCAGCGAACAAGAGGGGGACAGGAACTAGAGCTGGGATAAGGGAACAACAAGGGCAAGACAAGTCAGAGCAGACTGAGGCAAGGGGATAAGGACAAAATGAATGTGTTCCATCCAGCTTCCTGGTGCTACTAGCAAGCCTTGTATGTTGGCTGGCAGCCAAACAAGGTGGGATGATAGAGGCTGAAAATAGAGTGCATGGCAAGGCAGGGAGGCCTCTTGTGGGGAATGGCTGGTTCCAAGGCAGGCCAAGGTAGTGGTACAGGTGGGCTGGCCACCATTCCAGGAGCTCTGGGGGTCAGGGCTCAAGGCTGGGGAACCTGACAGGGCTTACCATTAACTGGGTTGATAACTGGCTGAAAAGCTTCACTCTAAGTACTAATTATCATATTTTAAGTAATATTATATTAAGTAAACTCATATTTAAGTAATAACTATCATACAATATCCTATTTGGAGAGGTAATCAAGTGGTGTCCTGCAGGAAGCTGTCCTGGGCCCAGTTCTCGTCTACATCTTCATTAGTGATTTGGAGGAGGGAGTGGAGAGTTTATTCATCAAATTTAAAGATGACGCAAAGCTGGGAGGGGCTGAAACACTTTGGCAGACAAGACTAGAATACAAGAATGATCTAGATAAATTAGAGACCTGGGCTGAAAAAAAATGAGATTTAACAAAGACAAAAATGAGATTTAGCAAAGTATTGCACATAGGAACAAAACACCAGAAACACAAATACTAATTTTGGGGATAATTGGTTAGGCAGTAGCACTACAAAGAAGATCTGGCAAAGGTAAGTCATATCTCACTAATCTATTGGAATTCTTTGAGGGTGTAAATAAGCATGTGGACAAGGGAGACCCAGTAGATATAGTGTACCTGGATTTCTGGAAAGCATCTGATAAGGTCCCACATAAAAGACTCTTGAGACAATTAAAAAGTCATGGGATAGGAGATAGTGCTCACATTCACCTTGCCCCCTCCGTTTGTACCTTCAAATCTCCCACTCTGCTCTCCCCGACTCCTTGCTCCCCTCTCCTAACTCCTGTTGATACCTACTGTCCAGTACAATCTGTAACCTGAGGTCTGTGTACTCGTATCCTCATCACATGGACCAGTCAGTCATCCTTCTCGATGTAACCAAGCCAAGTATGTGCACCTGAGACCTCGCATCTTCATGAATGTTACACCCCTCGTCTCTCACTCTGTTCCCCTTCCTTTGTCTCCCTCCCCCATCTGTGTCTGCTTGTAAGCCCTAGAGCAGGGACCGTGTCTATTCCATTACTTTGTAAATCACCAGGTACACTGCTGGCACTATATAAATGCTTGCTAATAATAATAATATCCTGCCTTGGAGCAGGGGGTGGACTAGATGACCCTTGAGGTACCTCCCAGTCCTAAAATTTGATGATTCTAAGAAACAATTTCTCTGGGAGGGGGTCACTCCTGCAAGTGGTTTCTGGCAGGGATTGATTAGGAATTGATGTGCTCTTTGTGGGGTGGGGAAGAAGATACTGTTGGGGGGGGGGGAGTAGACTTCTTGGGTGTATAGGTGCTCAGGGGACCTCTGGTATTGGGTCACTCCATGGGAGACTTTCTCTGGGGGAGGGATTGTTTTTTGGAAGAACAGCTGGGTGGGGGGCATTTAGGGAGGATGTGTTGTGTATGAAGTAGTAGAGGCATTTGTTGGATATTGTCAAGGATGTTATCTAGGTAGGTAGTGCCTCACTCCAGGGTGAGGGTCTCTGAATTGCATTGCCTGGTAAAGCACACTTTGGGTGGAGGTGCTCTTAGCTTTCTATGGGTTATTGCTCTAATGTCCTCTGGAGGAAAATACTCTGTCTGCACAGTGTAGAGTTTGCTGTGGAGATAGGTGCTCTGGAAGCTACCAGTGCTTTGGGAAGATGTAGGGTCTGCAGTGGCATTCTCTGAGGACCTAGCCACTGAGGGGTGTGTGTGTCTCTGAAAGGTAGATTGGGTAGACTAGTTGTTGTGGCCGAGTCACTCTTGGTGTCTACTCCCCCTGCGCGTAGTCATAGGCAGTCTGGAAAGACTAGTCGTTGCGAGGGTGGGGGATGGCACGGTGAGGGGCATCTCTCAGGGGGAATCCTTCCCTAAGGCAGGGTCTAGCTTGGGTTGCCTGGTATCTCTTATTTTAAGAGTATCCTTTATTTCAGAGCCCACACCACTATTTACATGAAGGCTGTCCCTTGGTCTGAGGCCCACGGACACGGTGGAAGTCCCTTATTTTATAATCGCTCCTCTCCCTTACAGTGTTGTGTTGAGTTGAGTTATGACTATTCTGGCAGCACCGAGAAAGGCTTTCTTGAACAGGTACTGCGGTGTTGCAGTTACGGTGGTACGACACGCTCCTCCTCCTCCTCACCAAGAGGACAGCTAGTCTGAGGGGGCGGTCCCAGCGGGCGGAGACAGTTCGGGCCGGAGTGGTGGCGGTCGGCGATGATAGCACTGGGGTTCCGGGGCAGGAGGAGACCGAGGCCACAGGCGACAATGCCGGGATAGGCGGGCCTGGCCATGGCACGGTCGGCGATTGGGCTCCTGCTGCTGGTGGTGCTTGTGCCGCTCCCCTCCATTGCTGCCTCCGCCCTCGGCACCCGGAGCAGCAGCCCCATCGGTAAGTGACGGGAGCAGGTGGCTATGGCCTAGAGCGCTGGTTGGATCCTGTTCCTTCCGTGTAGTGTACCGGGAGCCTTGCTCCCAGCGGTCTCTTAGCTCTGTAGCCTGGGTGACGCGACGTAGCTCCGTCTGGTTCTTGCTCCGTTGGGGGGGCCCTTTTGCTGCCTGAGCGTGTCAGAGCCAGCTGGCTGACCTACCCCAGAGTAGCTTTGCTTAGCGCCGCTGGGGAAGGCTCACCTGCTGGGGAGGTTCCGTAGGCCTCAGCCTAGTTTGGGCTGGGGGATTTCTAGGCTGGTCCGTCGGACAGTGGGTGGAGCTGAGGCTATGGGGAGGAGGACACACAACATTAAAATGACACATTACTCTGGAACACACAATGAACTTACAAAGAAAGCACACTGACTTACTACCAATCTTAGACTCAAGGGTGGAGTGGAGTGGAGACAAATGGCAGTGAGTTTTCAGGTATATAATATACAAAAGGAGTCAGATGGAGAAAAGCCCAGCAACCAAAATTTGGGAAAGCATCTTTCTACAAGGAAGTCTGAAGCTGGCAGGCTAATATGTGCTCACTGCCAAGAGTGCCACAACCAAGAAAACAAAGTAACCAGAACTATTATTATTTATTAAAAATGTATATAGCAATTTTAGAGTCCTTCCCACAAGCCCCCTGACCAAAAAATAGGGGGTGGGTAAAAATGCTTTCAGCCTCCATATTGTCAGACTCAAAAGCACATATCTTGAATGAAAGTTACTTCCAAGTCAGCTTTCTGCTTTAAACAATCTGACAATCTTGACCAAAGTTTTGTTGGTCTTGCTTTTACTAAAGATGTGCAAAAGTTTTACTTTTGAATGGGAAAGGGGGTTCTCCCTCCCCCCCCCCCCCAATTTTCCCCACTCATTTTTTTATTATCCAGGTGATCAATTTTCTTAAATTTTTGACCACACAAAGAAGGAAAGAAATTAACTAACCAACCTTTTGGCAAAAGCCAAAGCTGGAATGTTTCATGCTAGTACAATGTTGTATTTTAGAAAATTCTGTGTGACTGACAGTTACCCTGAAACAACCTTTGGCCCTTTTTACACGAGATGCACCACTCCATGGACACCCATCGTCCACACGGGAGCATCCTGTGTAAATGTGGAGTGCGTGAGTGTGTGCTCCCACGACTCATGCATGGAGCAATCGGAGGCAATACAAGTTGCTCCATGTGGGGGGATCGCTGTGTGCACCTGCCCGCTGGCATTTCCTGCACAGCAGCACGCCCACTGACTGCCCCTTCTGCGGTAGCCCGTTTAAAAAGGGCCATGATGGCAACTGACAATGGTCGTTGCAACCCCATTACAAAATTGCATAACTGATGCCCTTTTCACACAGACACACTAACACTGATAAAATGGGTTACATTTTATTATATGTGTTGCAGGGCTGTAGGTATGCTCTATGGGTGCCCTGCAACATGTATAATAAAATGTAACACCCTTTTTATTAGTGTTAGAGTGTTTGTGTGAAAAGGGCCTTGGTTTAAATGTGTAAAATATTTTGAATATTTCTTAATTCCAAATACATTGTTTGCACCTGTAACCAATTTAGAACATATTTTCTAATATTTAGACATTCTAATGGTTATTAAAAGCACTGAAAATTACAGCTGAATATTACTGAGAGAGGATCAGGGTAAAATATATTTTCCTCCAAAGAAATCATTGATCTCCTAGAAGAAGGAAAGCTCAAGAGTATCACTTTTTGTACCTTGAGAAAATGCTTCTTAACATATAAAACAGTTATAGAACTATTCAGAGTTCAGTCTGAGCAAATAAGGAGTAATAGAAAAATCTTGGCAAGAATTAAGAAAAGGCCTCATTTAAAATTCCTGGAAAGCACTGCTGCTATACACATCTATAATGCTCTTCGAACAGGCGAATCTTGCTAAAAACACATACTGCTCAGTAATAGAACAAAAGATCGGCTGCATTATGCCAGTGATAAGCCATATGGCTTTTATATGCAGCATTTTTATCCCAGCAAATAATAAGATTAAAAAAAGAACACCAGCCTCAAATCCTCTTCATATACAGTATATATTGTGTGTACCAGTATCTAGTCACCCGTGGACAACAATAGCGTTATCAGATATTCTATTAAGGACCATTAGTGCTTCAAAAGAGGATCGATTTTCTAGTTTCCCAAATGCCCAGCTCTTCTTTGCTTTAATGGTGATTGTTATTTCACAAATAAACTGCAAGGGAGGGAACGGATCAGAAACCCTAACACATCATTTAAAAGAACCAAAGGGCAAAATACTTCTGATTACCAGGGGCTGCTGGTGGGTTTGGAGACTGGAAGGGCAGTGGGTGGGTTAAACCTGCCACCGGTGGCTTGGGCTGGTGAGCATAGGGATGGAGCCTAGCCTAGGGGCAGAGCCAGTGCAACAGTAGGTGGAGGCAGGGCATAACTCAGCAGCAAGGAGTTCCCAGAGTTAACACTGGATGGACATTACATTACTTAATGCTGGGAATGCTACTGTGTGAAGCACTGCCACCGGGAAATAGAGAAACCACTTACTGGAGTCCTGTACACTCTCTCTCCCACCGGGTCCAAATTAATCATAGTAGGTTAAAAAAATAGTTCACATTGCCTACCTCTATCCTGAACCCTCAAATCCTCAATTTTCATGGCATGCTTGGTCACCTGTAGTTTTCTGAATGTATAGGCTTTGTGTCAGGTCTGGGCCTTGAACCCCGAGCCTCAGGGCCTGATAGGAGGCAGCAAGCACCTCAGTGCTACAGGTGGGTTACTTCAGGGAGTGGCCTTCTCCCCTACCTTGTTGTTTGCCCTCTTCCCTCCTGCTCTCTGTCCTGCTCGCACCTGGTAGAGGGCATGGACCCACCTGCCACAGCCTGATTGGCCCTTTGTAGTATTTAGGGCTGCTGAGGGCTGTGGCAAGTGTGGAGCTTCTAGTCTTCCTACCTTGACTCCAGCTTGGCCCATTTGCCTCATTACACCTTTCTTGTTGATCTTCAGCTTGTATTTCTGCTTATGTCTGTGTTTAATGTTGATGAGTCTTAGTGTGTTGTCCCCCCTCTGTGTTCTGAGTGAGTGAAACTCTTTCCCACCCCCCTTGTGTTGGAACTTGTTCCTCGTGTATCCCCTCTGTGTTAGGGCATTATTTGCCCAGCTTCCCTACTCCTCTGTCTGTCTGTCTGCATGGGGGTGCATTGTTTCTCTTACTCACAGCTTGTCCTGTCTACATGTTGGCTTGCTTCCCTCATGCCCTAAACCCCTCACTGTGTATTTTGTTCCCTATTTGTCTGCTCTCCTGTTAGCAGGAGAAGCCCAGTCCTGTGGCTGCTCTTAGTAACTTTACTACCCTTCCTCCCCCCCCTCCCCCAGTGGCCCAGATTACAAAAGGGCCTTATATTTGAATCCCCTGCTCCACGCTTCCCCCTGTCTCTGTTGGCTCAATTCCCTAGTGCTCCCCAACTCCCTTCCTCCAGTTCCCTGTTGCTCCCCCAGCCCTGGTTCCCCATTCCTTGCCCTTGGTCCCTTGTTCCCTGTCTCTGGTTCCCTATTGCTCCCCAACTCCCTGCCTCGAGTTTCCTGTTCCCCCAGCCCTGGTTCCCCGTTCCTTGCCCTTGGTCCCTTGCTTCCTGCCTCTGGTTCCCCGTTTCCTGTCTCCAGTTCCCTGCTCCTGGTTTCCCTTTTCCCCAGTTCCCCATCCCTTGCCTCGATGATTAACTGTATGCTTTCTTAGACCAGCTTGCCTGGTACCTATGCTGAGCACCCCGTCTCCTTGGTATCCGAGAGCTGCTGAGAGGATTCCTTGGTACTTCCTGTTCCTCCTTTCCCCTTTGCCACGCCTACCTGTCTTTTCCTCCTCCCCCATCCTAGGCTCCGGCCTCGCCTACCTGCCTTTTTCTCCTCCCCCCTCCTAGGGTCCGGCCACCAGAGCCTGACACTTTGGGACAAGCCTTCCTTCTGGCTTGGAGGACTGAGTTAGCTCCCTGTCCTGCAACAAGCCAAATCAGAAGAGAATGAAAGGGAAGAGGAGGACAGGACAGAGGAGAAGTAGGAGGGAAAGGACTTGGTTTTGGAGCATGAGAAGAGGAAGGAGGAAGAGATGGGTTCAGCGGGGAACAGGGGGAAAGGGTTTCCTTGTCTGCAGCCTTCTCTTCTGCCGTGCTTCTACCTGCTTTCTCCTATGTTCACAAGGAAAGCAAGGTGAGGCGTGGAATCATGCCAGATCTCAGACAAACTGGATAGAAAAAAGAAGCAAATTACTTTAGATGTTTGCATTTTGAATGCCATTTTTAATTTTGCTTCTTTGTGAACCTCTCGGCTAAAGAAGAGGTCCAAGACCCTCCCAATCCCCATGCCATCACTTACCATTATCCAGAACACTCTTCATTTTCATGCTCTCCTTGGATGCCTATAGTTTTCTAGGGTAGGCTCCCAGTCCCCAGACAAAGTAGGACTTGAGTCTCCATTGGGCATCAAGAACCCCCCACTGGAGTCTGAAGTCCTAATGTGTCTTGAAGGGAGTAGGCATCCACAGAACCCAACTGTAGACTGAGGTTGCAATGCGTCTGGAGGCGTAGTGGTGGGTGGAAAATTGCATTATGTTGCTGTGGAGCTCTCCCAGTGCTGGTGTTTTGGAGGCCTCAGAGTGGAACCGTCGCACTTGTTGGCCTAAAGAAACGCACTGGAGTGCGAGGTCCTACTGTGTCTAGAGACATGGGTGAGAGGGAAATCACTGTTGAGACCATTCATTGTTCAGGTCCCACAGCCAGTCTTCTGGAGGCCTCCAGACACGGTGTGACTTCAGGCTTCACTGGACCTATAGAAGCCCAGTAACTCATAAAGTCAAACACTGCATTTGGAGGCGCAGTGGTGGTGGTGGCATTTGGTGTAGAGGCCCCTATGACTGGGGTTCTGGAGCCCACATGAGTTGTTGGGGGTGCCCTAAGACTTTAGGGTGTCCCCTGGCCATGGGCCTGCCCCTGCCCCCAAGAAGAGGTTCCACCCTCCCAATGAATGCCCACTGTACCTCTTCTTGGGGGCAGGGGCGGGTCCAAAATATAAAAGCTGCCTACTCTTAATAACTTAGCACCAACAATTTTAAAAAAACTCTAACAAGTGTTTAACTGTAAGCTGTTTAACTGTTTAACCTGTTTAGAGTTTAACTGTAACTTAAGACATAACTTTTTAACTCAACTTTTTTTAACTTAACTTTTTAACTTACGGAAGACCAGCATGCCTAGTAGCTACATCAACAAAATGCCTGTCCAAGCACACAGGCCCCTTTTTATTTAAAGTTTGGCCCCTTTTGGGGCTCAGTTGCAAGCAAACCAGGCCCATCCCCATTGCCCAGCCAGACTCCCCTGCCCCCACTCCCCTCCTCCATGTCTCTCAGTGCACCCACTCCCCCAATACAGCCCTGCATATCTCATAAGTGCTCTCTTAAAATTTACATCTATGGCAACCCTACCCATATACCACTGCCCAGCCAGACTCCCTAAGTCCCCCCACTCCCCCAGTGCACCCCACTCCACACGGGCTCCCTCCCCATGTCTCCCAGTGCAACCCCCTCTCCCAACCCTCCCCAAGGCAGCTGACAGCACAATCTTATTTATTTAAACTTTATCCAGCTACCAGTACCTCCTGCTCAGAGAGCCGCTCAGGGCAGCTTACAATACAATCAATGATTACAATTCATAATTAAAACATCGTTGAAGAAGGTCCGGCACAGATATGGGATTTGCTTAGCAAATGTCTGTTATAGATCAGAATATCTTCCACACAAGGTTGGGACATTTAAGGAACTATCCCCAAGGACCAGCTATGGAGTTCACAGCCCCCAATGTTGACAGGAAAGGGGTCTAGTTTTCCGCTACAGGTAAACCAGATAGATTTTACAGCAGTTCGGTTTTTATCAGAAGAGGAAAAGGGGACACCCATTGAAGCCCCCCAAAGTCCACCAGTTTTAACAGGTCTCGAGGGACCGATGCCGCAAGAGGGGAGAGTGGGACAGGGATATGGAATGGAGGGAGCACCAAGTTTAGGAGTTGATAACATAATTGTACTGGACCCCTCTTTGTTCCAAGTCGAGGTAATTCCCTCATCCGGCTGACTTGAGGCCCCTCTAGATCATCTACTTGGAGGAGATGGCCTGGGGGATCCTAAGGAGGGAGTGGGGGGAGGGAGATTTTATACTGGGACAACCGCAGGTGGCTGGTAGAGGGGACTTTAGTTTTGCCTCCTGGAACATCTCAGGACTAAGACCCAAAATGTATGATCAAGACTGGCTTAAGTTTTTTTCCAAGTTTGACCTGATGTGCTTCCAGCAGACCTGGTTGAAGCCAAATGTGGAGCTCCCCCTTGAAGGTTTTGATGCTTTTTTTCAGGGAGGCCAAAAAATGGGAAATAAGGGATGGGTTTCAGGAGGCCTTGCTGTCTACATTCGGGACTCAGAGCCCTATTTCTACATTTCAATTGGACTGAGTTTCAAATTGGTAGACTTCAGCTAGGCCAAGAGAATATGGACCATTTTATTTTGTTCAATATTTACATCCCACTGAGTACTTCACTCTATTATTGTAGCGACGTCTGGCAGGCCCTGAAAGGGGCAATTATGAACGTTCAGGAGCAGTTTCCATCTGCAACCACGATTCTATTGGGCAACTGGAACACCCACCTGGGCGAGTTTAGAGGGGCCAAGTATGGAGAAGAGCGCCTGCCACAGGGAGAAGATATAGGGGCAAATGCAAACTTAGGTCGTGCCCAGGCCCCACTGGTGGACCTGGCTCAGAAGTTTTCGCTAACCATTTTGAATGAATGCCATTTGAGAAACCCCTACCAGGGGCAAACTTTCATTGGCCACCAGGGAAGTAGCCATGTGGACTTCATTTTGGTTGACGAAAATGAAAGTAGCGATTTTGGCGAGGTACAGATTGTACATAGGTCAGAGAGTGATCACGCGATCCTATCCACCCAGGTCAAAAGAGTGAGGACGGGGGAATTGAAGCCTATTAGTATAACACAGGGGATACCCATACCCAAGTTGAAGAAAATAGCGGAGGTAGATTTAATATGTGAAATTCAGGATATCTGCAGTTCCGCTAGGATAAAGGGCCATCTAAAAGTTATGGAAGGGGCAGGTAGTATAGAACCCTTGCTCAAAGCCTACCTGGACATCATAAGTATATTTCAGGAGTCCTTGGGGACACAGACTAGTGGCCTCCAGCCATGAAATTCCTTTCCTTGGTTTGACCAGGAGTGTAAGCAGAGGAAAGCCAAATTGACAGCCCTCAGGAGGAGGTGGGCTCTAGGGAGGGACCTGTTAATAGGGACTGAGTTTGGTAAGGCCAGGGCCCAATATTGTCAGCTATTGAAGGCAAAGAGGGCCCTATTCTATAACAGAATTTGGGCCAAAATGGTGGTAGATTTGTCCACGGGCAATTCGCGTGAGTTTTGGTCTAGCCTTAATTCAATCATAAAACCTAGGAAGAGGGAAAGTAAATGTGTCATTGCCGCACCTGTCTGGGAGTCCTTCTTTGACCAGCTTTATGCTGATCAGCAGGCAGGCATAGAAGCCTCAATAGAGCCTGGCCAGGACAACATGAGAGAGAGTGTGGAGTGGCAACTGGAGGATTTTTCCACAGAAGTTATATGTGAGTGTATTAGGGCCCTAAAGCCTCGGAAGGCAGTAGGCCCAGACCTGGTCTCGTTGGAGATGTTACGGGCCGCCCCCTTATGGTGGGCACATTTGCTTTCCATCCTATTTCTGGAAGTTAGCCGCAAGCTCCAAATTCCCCCTACTTGGACCACAAGCTGGATGGTCCCTATATTCAAGAAGGGCAATACTCGAAACTCTGATTGCTACAGGCTGATAAGCTTGTTGTCAAATGTAGGGAAAATTTGTTAGGATTTTGTTGTACCATCTAGACAAGTGGGTGGAGAATCTGAAGCTGATACCAAAGGAACAATTTGGCTTCAGGAAAAAGAAATCAATGCTTGATTGCTGCTTTATCCTTCAGCATTTAGTCCATAAATATTACAAGATCAGGCGAGGCAAACTTTATCTGGCCTTCGTGGACTTAACAAAGGCCTTTGATTCAGTGCCCAGAGCTAGGTTGTGGACCAAACTTAGGGCACTGGGCATAGAGCATAGATTATTGGGACCCATCATCCAATTGTACAGCAATAACAAGGCTAGGGTGAAGTATGCAAATGGACAGGCTCAGACCAAACAAATTAAAATAGAACGAGGTGTGCGACAAGGGTGCATGCTTGCCCCACTACTATTCAACCTGTTTGTCTGATCTGGTTGCCACTATTTCATCAGGGGAGATCCATGCTGCAAGAGTTGGGAATACCCAGGTCCCCCTCTTGCAGTTTGCTGACGATGTGGTTCTTATATCACAGTCGGAGGTGGGCTTAAGAAGAGAGATCGAGAAACTCCACTCATATTGTGTAGCAAATGGCCTCACATTAAATCCCAGTAAGTCCAAAATAATGATTTATGGCAAAAGAAAGCTCCCTGCTATATGGCACACAGCAGCTGGTGACCTGGAATTGACCTCTTCTTTTGTTATCTTGGGGTTACATTCTCAAATAGGGGAACTTGGAATGGACACCTTAAAGGTCCAGCATTAAAAGCACAGAAAGCTGCTTATGCAATAAACCGAGCAGCTTACATCTCCCAGGGGATCACTGTGTCGACTTTCCTGCGTGTCTGTAGTGCCAAGGTCCCTGCTGTGGTCATGTTTGGGGTAGAGTTGATCCCATTCCCCAATCTTGAAATATTGGAGAAACTTCATGCCCACATTTTGACAGCCTCCGATTAGTTTGGTTGGCACCACTGCTAAGGGAAGATACAAATAATATAGTTGAGCAAGGTTATCGATATTTGATGCTCCTAGTAGAGAAGGAACAGATGGTGGCCATCGCAACTTTCGTCTGGCTGGCCACTAAGAAAAGAAATACGCTTCAAGGTAGCCAGGCGNTGGGTCACCCCATCCCTCAGCCTTCCCCCACCTTATTGTACCTTCCGACCCCCTCCCCTGATTGGCTGTTTGATTTAGCACTCATAGGATATGGGCTGTCTCTTATACACATCTAGATGTGTATAAGAGACAGGTATTAGAGTGGCGTACCTGGGGCTCAAGCAGATTGGGGCTCCCTTATAGGAATTCCTGTGTGATGGAGCTGTCTCTTATACACATCTAGATGTGTATAAGAGACAGGTTTTATATTGTTAATTAGGATGTATTAGAGTGGCGTATCTGGGGCTCAAGCAGATTGGGGCTCCCTTATAGGAATTCCTGTGTGATGGAGGTGCAAAATTGTAAATATATATATAAAGTATGCACCCCAGGCGAGCCACTAAAAGGGACGGTATTGATTTGGTCGATTTAGTCGACAGCTTATTTTGTCTATTTGTATTTTATCCTTGTTGGTTTTTTTGTGTGTATATTTGTAAAAAGGGGCAATAGCGAAAGCTTGCTGTCAATAAAATCATCGTCATTAAAACGTACTATAACTCACAATTTAAAAATTAATTTAAAATATCTTACAAATACTAAAAGGGCAGAACCAATCTGTATGTAATTACCATATGTGATATCATTCCATAAGAATCACTATTATAACATACCCCCCTCCTCCCAAGACAAGTCACCCGGCCCCCAGGTCCCCTCCAAAAAGCCAAGGCCAAGCCCCAGCAGCATCTCCAATGTACTTACCACCAGCAGGACTGATCCCAGACGGCACGGGCAGGCTGACCTCCTCCCCACTTGAGAACAAGATGCTGGGCTTAATGATGATATGGACCCACTTGACACTGGCACACTAGTACACCTAACTTGCTTCCTTGAGATGATGATTTCAACTTTTTTTTTTATTTCAACAAATTTATATTATATTAAATACTATCTAAATCAATCTAATCTAATAGTGAATTGATCCTGGATTGAACTTCAAACAAACTCACTCTCAAGAACCAACTAAGTCAGAGTCAGAAGAGTGAGAAAATGGCACCTGGTGGAATCACCCTGTCTCTTATACACATCTAGATGTGTATAAGACTCCACTCATATTGTGTAGCAAATGGCCTCACATTAAATCCCAGTAAGTCCAAAATAATGATTTATGGCAAAAGAAAGCTCCTTGCTATATGGCACACAGCATCTGGTGACCTGGAATTGACCTCTTCTTTTTGTTATCTTGGGGTTACATTCTCAAATAGGGGAACTTGGAGTGGACACCTTAAAGGTCGAGCATTAAAAGCACAGGAAGCTGCCTATGCAATAAACCGAGCAGCTAATATCTCCCAGGGGATCACTGTGTCGACCTTCCTGCGTGTCTATGGTGCCAAGGTCGCTGCTGTGGCCACGTTTGGGGTAGAGTTGATCCCATTCCCCAATCTTGAAATATTGGAGAAAGTTCAAAATATCTTTTTGCGCAGGCTGCTAAAAGTGGGCAACGGCATCCCGGGCGCCGTTCTGGGTTGCCTTCGTTGGACTCACTAGCTAAATTAGCTTATTTTAGATTTTGGCTGAGACTACTATCTCATCAGGAAACAGATCTGCTGCTTCTATGCCTACGGGAAGAACTATCATACACTGGCATTCGTGCCTATCCCTGGTTGATACAGCTGGGGAGGCTGATGGCAGATTTGGGTTTTTCCTTCCAATACTTCTGTGGAAA
>QEPC01004024.1:19398-32827 GCA_003113815.1 Sphenodon punctatus
CAGGAGATCGTAGATGGGTCACCCCATCCCTCAGCCTTCCCCCACCTTATTGTACCTTCCGACCCCCTCCCCTGATTGGCTGTTTGATTTAGCACTCATAGGATATGGGTGAGTGTGACATGCACACTCACAACCATGATTGTCGTGCCATGCTGTGGTTGCTGTGCTCACACCTTCAGTCAGCCCCCACCACCAACTCCTCTCCTGTGCTTATTTACATGGACACACCCATCTCCACCCACTGAGCCTCCTCCGGTTTTCCAGAGGGCTCTGGGTGGAGATGGGTGTGTGATGGGTGGAGGTGGGTGTTGTGCGGGAGCGCACGCGCGCACACACCCACCCATCTCACTTGGTGTTCAGACGGGCACACCGAGTGGACACCCATCACCTCACCCACTGCCGGCCGTATACACGGATGCCATTCCCCCCCCCCGCACACCCACCCGAACACCGGGGGTGTGGGTGTGTGTGTGGGGCATCCGTGTAAAAACGGCCTATGAAATCCTGTCTGTTCTCAGATCCCTGAGTACAAGAGACAGAGAGAATCACAGTTGTAGTTCAGCAGCTGCGTTCTGTAGTCTGATTTTTTTTTTTTTTTTTTTTTTTCTTTTTCTTTGTTGCAGTTGGCCCTGGGGCTCTGTGAATCAGTTCCTGGAAGCCTGGTTGGTTGGCTACATTGAGCTCCCTTAGGATGAAAACAAACGGCACAATTCCCATGCCATTTATTAGGTGGGCAAGTTACCTGGACATGTGTTGTCCATTGCATGCCCACAGGGGACATCCATGCCATCTTGCCAGGAAATGCGGGAAACGCTGTGCAGGATCATCCTGGCTAATGAATGCCAATATGTGTTTATGTATTGCCGTACTGTTTGTTGGGCATGGCAGTGTGGCTTGAACAGCTGGCAACAGGTGGCTGGGGGTGGGGAGTGGAGTAGCTGGTGAAAGCTGGAGTGGTGGTGAGGCAGGGGTAAGCGGAGTGACTTAGGGCAACTAGAGTGGCATTCGAGGGTGGGGGGAAACAGAACAGCTGGTGTCAGCTGTAGTGGTGGCTGGAGCAGCAGCCAAGGGGGCTGGGATTAAAGAAGTAGGCAATGGCCCAGGAACACGGAGTTGTGGCAAGGAGCCTCGGGGGGTCGGGGTGGCAGGAGATCGTAGATGAGTCACCCCACCCCTCAGCCTTCCCCCACCTTATTGTACCTTCCGACCCCCTCCCCTGATTGGCTGTTTGATTTAGCACTCATAGGATATGGGTGAGTGTGACATGCACACTCACAACCATGGTTGTTGTGCCATGCTGTGGTTGCTGTGCTCACACCCTCAGTCAGCGCCCACCACCAAATCCTCTCCTGTGCTTATTTGATGGGGGTAATCAAGCCTGTTGCCTCCATCACACGGGCATATTGCCGCACAGGGAAGGGTTTTCATTGCTGCTGCTTCTGTTGCTGCATTGCTATATTGAGAGCCAGCACATGCTCAGAAGGCAAAGGCATAGAGCAATGTTCTGTGCATATGCTGGCTCTCATTATGGCCATGTGGATGACACCAACGGTGTGTTTGTTTGTTTATTACATGCACTTTTACCCTGCATCCTCCCGCACCATGGCGGTCCGGAGTGGCGAACAACATATAAAATCCAACAATAAAACACATAAAACTAAAATATTAAAATTACTAAAAGGCAGAATGCTAAAGGTAATAAAAACAACCCCCCCCCCTTCCCCAAAGGCCCGGTGGAACAACCAGGTCTTACACAATCTTCGGAAAGAGGGGAGGTCCTGGGATAAATGGGTCTCCATCAGGCGGGAGTTCCAGAGCCTTGCAGCCACCAAGAACAACCTCCCTACTGTCGCCACCTGGGATACCCGGGGGATCTCGAGTTGGGTGCCCCCGTCTGACTGCAGGTGCCGCGAAATGACCCAGGGCCTGAGGCAGTCTCTCAGATAAGCAGGTCCCAAGCCGTTTAGGGCTGTAAAGGTCATCAACACTTTGAATTGGACCTGGTAGACTATAGTGCAGAGAACGGAGCACTGGTGTAATGTGCTTGTGGTGACCCGTTCCTGTTAGGAGACGAGCCGCCGCATTCTGCACCAGCTGCAGCCTCCGGACTGTCTTCAAAGGTAGCCCCACGTAGAGTGTGTTACAGTAGTCCAGTCGAGATAATGAAAGCATGGATGATGGTTGCCAGGTCTGAGTTAGACACATACGGCTGCAGCCGTTGCACCAGATGTAACTGGCAAAATGCTCCCCCCACCACAGCCTCCACCTGACAATCCAGGCAGAGCTGTGGGTCAAGGAGCACCCTCAAACTACGGACCTGAGTGGCCAGAGGGGGGCAGCCTCCACAGATAACGGGAGCTACCACCCCCTCAGCCCTACCCACCACCATCACCTCCGTCTTGTCGGGATTCAGTCTCAGTTGATTTGCCCTCATCCAGTCCCCCACAGCTCCCAAACACTAGGTAAGCACCGAGGCTGCCGGGTCTGGATCTCCAGAAAATGAGAGGTATTGGGGAGCGTGTGTGTGGTGGTGGTGGTGGGGCTGCCTGCACAAGCCCAATTGACACATCACCTATGATCCAAGGGAAACACACATTCTAATGACTGGTCTCAGTGACTTCCAGTGATGAAAGGGGTCTGCCTCTTCCTTATATTCTGGTAATATATGTAGAGTTGCCTTGCCAATTTGATAACATTGATCTAAAGCTGTGCCCCTACAAAACATATCTTACATGGGATAAACAATGATAGTGCATGGCAGTTTACCCCCGGGGGAAAGTAACTACATGTTTGATCACTCTGTCTCAGGGATTCTCAAACTTTTTTGACCCCCCCCCCCCTTCTTCTTGTCAGTGTTAGTTGGGACTCCACCACTACCACCTTGCTCCGTCTTCTTCCTCCCCTCCTATTACTTCCCCTCTCTCTTTCCCTTGTTCTTTCTTTTTCCCCCTTTCCACCCCATTATTTTGGAGATTCCACCCAACTTGGTCAGAGAGGAGCTAGGTGTGTGTCATCTGAGGCCCTTTGTGCCCCGCAGTTTGAGAACCAGTACTCTATCTGATAAGGATCAACCATACAAATCCCACCTCCAATTTGTGTGAACATGCCCTGGGTCATGCTATTGCACCCCAGCAGTGTTTTTTGTGTATATGTTTGCCAGGAGTGCATGTAGGGGAGCATGTGGTTTAGACTGAAGCATCCCTTGTGGTTGATATCAGTAAAAAGGATCTTGAATATATTGGGAAAGGATAGAAGCTGAGGGAACTCGTCAAATTTAAATGATTGCAAATTAACTCAAGCACTCACTTATAAGGAGCAGAATAAGAATGAAAATAAAATGTTGAAATGTTTGGATACAAATGCTAGAAGTCTAAACCGTAAGATGGGGGATTTAGAGTGTTTGGCATTAAATGAAGAAATCAACATAAGAAGCATCCCAGAAACATGGTGAAATGAGGATAATCAGTGGGGCGCTGTAATACCAGAATACAAAATATAAATGATAGAATCAATCAAGCTGGTGGTAGAGTGGTGCAATATGTTAGACAGCATTAAGTCAAGAAGGATTAATATCTTAAGCAAACTGTATACTCTTGACTCTCTATGGATAGAAATTCCATGCTTAACAGGGAAGTGTATAGCAGTGGGGCTTTACTATTCACTGCCTGACTGAGCAGCAACTGGGAGCAGTCGGTCATGGCGAGGTCAGGAGCCAACAGGAAAACTGCAGAACAGCTTTTCTTTGCTCAGGTTCTGCCTGCCTCATCCTGTGACACACTGGGTGACACAGCAGCCATAGGGCTCTTCCTGCTCTGACTAGTCAGGGTAGACCTGTGCTTGGTCTTACACAAGCACAAATCACATCCTCTGGCGGTTACAGGCTAAAGTTACTTTAGGATTTGTCTTTTATTTATAAACTGTCTCTGCTATTGAAATCTCTAACTAGGGGTGGGAATTTTGGTCCCTCCGGTATCCGAAACTCGGTATTTTGCTGTACCGGCAGTTTCGGATTAACCTGGTAATCTGTGGTACCGGTACCGGTTCCCCATGCCAGATTTGTTTACACTGTGCAGCCATTTATTTCAATTGCCAATGTAAAAAAAACCTCCCACTCACTTTCCCTCCCCCATCCAGGCTGTGCGGGTGGAAGGGGGCACCCACCCTGCCCAGCCTGGATTTTTATTTTTATTTTTACCCGAAGTCCGGCTGCTAGTGCGGGCTCTGGGCCACCGTGGTGGCGGTGGTGACCTGGAGCCCACACCAGCAGCAGCCAGGGTGATCCCTGGGGTGGGGGGAGGTTTAACATCCCCCCCACCCCAGTGATTGCCCTACCCCCCTCACCCAGATCACCTTACTTGTCGTCCGGGCGGTGACGGCGGCAGCAGCATGGCACGGGTCCAGGCGGCTTCAGCGCTAGTGGCTGGCTTCCCTTCAGCCTATCACTAGGCCTTCCGGGGAACTTCCAGGTTTCCCCGGAAGGCCTAGTGATGTGCTGAAGGGAAGCCAGCCACTAGCGCTGAAGCCGCCTGGGCCCACGCCTGGGGTGGTGTGTGAAACCCCACCCCACCCCAGGGATCGCCTAGTACCTGCTGGTACGGGCTCCGGGTCGCCACTGCCAGTGCGGTGGTGGCCCAGAACCCACACTAGCAGCCGGACTTTGGAATAAAATAAAAATAAAAAATCCAGGGTGGGTGGGTGGGGGGTGTCCCCCTTTCCACCCACGCAGCCTGGGAGGGGAGAGGTAAGGTTTTTTCCCCCATTGATTTCAATGGGGACAGTTCCCCATTGAAATCAACGAAAAAACCCCGGTACCGGTTTTAATCCGGTAAACCGGGTTTTTGCCCCAAGTTCCACCCCTACTAAATACCAGTGGATTTGCTTCTCTGTGGGTCCATGTGATATCTTATAAGATGAGTGGCGCTCTGCCCTGAGTTGCCTCTCTGAGCCAAAGAGACGGAGTAGTGACTATAAGTGCAAAGCCAGCACCAGGAATGGGACTGGGGTAGGATTAGTTTAAACAGCTGCCTCATGAAGCCTCTAACTGGCAACTCACTCCTCTTTGCTTTCAGATGTGATGTATGTGTCTGAGTATTTCTCCCAGAGTGCCCAGAAGCTGTCCTTCTACAGCTGGTATGGGAATGCCAAACTGTTTCACTTCCGAGTGCCAGAGGACACTATTCTACTGCGCTGGCTCCTGCAGGCATCCAGGGGGAAGGGACCAGAGTGCACCAGCATGCAGATCACCATGTACGTATATTTTAGAATCATTGGGCAGGACTCAAGACAGTTTCATTCTAACCATCCCTCTTTAATTGCTGGTGGATTGTCTTGTTCCTCCTTGGCCGAAAGTCACAGCCAGCCTTAGAATTTGCTGGCCTGAGGGTGAAAGTAAAATGCAAGTCCCCTGTAGCCCCTCCTTCCATAACTCTATTCCTTTAACCTCTTCCTGTGGGGTTCTGCTCCCCTACCCTGAGGCAAGGGGTGGGGAGCAGGGCCCCACAGGAAGCTGCCACCGTGGGGGTGAGAGTTGTAGGGCCCTGCCAGAATAGCTCATCCTGAGGCTACAAGAACTGGCCTTCCTGTGAGGCCCCCTCAAACCATGAGGCCCAGGCCAAGAGTGATGTTTATGAAGGAAGTTTGAGTAATTTAAGCTAGATGAGAGTGAGGGAAAGTGCATTTTCCCCTGACCCAGTCTGGTACATGCTTTCCTGAACTTATTGGTCCTATATTGTTCAAACCAATGGCCAGACTCTGGGCCTTGGTTTAGCTGTAGTCCCACTGATACAGTGGTTCTACTGGTACATTAGAGACCTGGTTGTCCATCAGGGCCTCTGTATGGTCTCACAAGTTGGTGGCAGTTTGCTGCTGGTGCTGTCTGGAACCTTCTGAAAGCAGTAAAAGTCGCTGGAGTGTTTCATCCTCTCCTTTTAGCTTGTGCCTCTGGCAAGGCTATAAAGGGGTGGGCTGCACTCCTCTATCTTCAGTTCCTTTCAACTGCTGTGAAGTGCAGTCATGAGAAATTGCTTTTGAAGCCTCTTGCTTTCAGGGGCATTCCTAAATTTGAGTAGTTATTGCAAAGAGTTAGGTTAGTATGCTGGTGTTCAGTACTTAATTGGCTAGATTCTTATAGAGCTGCATGAGTGGAATTAATTATACGACTTGGACGTTTTGACCTATTGGTTTGAAATGTAGTACGAAGGATCTCTTGGGTAAGGTGTAGAATCTGTACAAATTTCAGGCAAATTGGGTGGGGAAAAAACAAGAAATTGTTTTAATTTTGGAGGCAGAATGACATTTTTGCCCATACAACTTTTTTATTTTGCACACGGAGTCTTAGTCATGGGAGCAGTATTAAGAAATCTAACAGTGCTCAAAAATGCAAGTGTGACCTGTATTTTTTCATGTGTTTAGTTTTTGAAAATTCATTGTATAGTTTTGAAGTTCTGAGGCTTTGAAGTACCTGCTTTGGCAAATGGGGAAAGCAAGAAAAGCGGCCTCCATGCTATCCATGTTCTATTGTGTTAAGTGAGAAGATGAGCTTGTGTGCAGATTATTGTACAGACATGAGTAGCATTTATTGTAGGCTATTGTATGTACATCAGGATATTTTATTGCATGCTATGGACAAGACAGAGCTGGGGCTGAAAGGGAAACTTACTGGCTGGCTGCAGTGGAATGGTGGATATGAGACCACCAGGAGCACCTGTAGGGAGCTGGGTGGAATGACGGGTATGAAGATACCAGAGGCATCTGAAATGATGGGGAGCTGGGTGGAATGATGGGTACGAAGACTCAGGGAGCAGCTGAAATGATGGAGCGCTAGGTGTAATGATGGGTAAGAGAACACTGGGAGCAGTTGAAATGATGAGCAGCTGGGTGGACTGAATGTAAGGACCCAGCCCCTGTAGACTTGTGCCTCAGTTTTCACAAAAAGGGTATTATGTTAAGTGGACTTTGCAGACCGTAGCTTCAGTTGTACAGTGAATTCGAGAAAAGGTGAAGTGAAACTTAGGACAAGCTTCAGGAAATTGTTAGTGAGAGAGCTTGAGTGCCAAAGAGTCTGAAGATATCTTCAAAACATCTTCCTATTATCAGATTGAATGGTACGTAGGCAGGGGCTCTTGACCTAGTTGAGTTTAGCCAATCAGAAATATCTGGTGATTCATTAAGGAGAAGAAGCCAATCAGAATTTAATATTAAGTGGCCCAAGTGGATTTTAATATGTATTGGCCTGCCATTATTGCAGGCAATCTGGTGAGACACTTCGCAAAGTTTTATTACTGTTAGCTAAGTCTGTTCTTTCTTTATTTCATTGTAATTCTTTTATAATATAGTTACTTCCACACAGAGAAAGGAAGAGAAATTATCTCAAATTTTTTACTTTCATAAGAATATATTGTACTTAGTTCCACACTTTGTGTTTTAAGTAAAAGCTAGATAAAGTTTTACTAAGTTTTCAAAGTGTTTTCTTTACAAAAGGGAATTTTGATCTCACCTAACTCCAGGGTTTGTATTTTCTGCTTCAGTTTACAAATTTACACCCCTTCACCCCCAACAGTCTTTCCATTTCTTCTCTGGGGCTTCCTCACTTTATCCTTTTGCCAGGAGAGGAGTCTGCAGAGCAAACTCCTTCTCGACCTCTCCTGCCTAGTGAAACTTTCAAAGCTAGGGCTGAAAGGGAAACTTGCTGGGAGAAGGGATAGTCAGGAGAGAGACTGTATGTGGTTATATGAATTTGAAGAATTGTACGTGAGCTGGATAGAACTCCTTTAGGCATACAAAGATCAGGGCTGCAAGGGAAATGCTCCAGTGAGGAAGGGTCTGCTAAGCAATCTTCCCCTCTACCCTTCCTCCTGTGAATTGAGGAGACTGCTCCCCTGGTGAAAAAAACAACAACCCTCCACTGGTGAAAGTGACAGAGTTGGGGCTGAAAGGGACACTCACTCACTGGCTGACTGCATTGGTTGCCAAGTAAATGCCCCAGCAGGTGAAATTGATTAGGCTATTGCTTCCAGTTTTGAACAAATAGTCTGGTGAAATTGACAAAGCTCGAGACTGCAAGGGAAACTTTCCAGAAGGAGGGGTCTTAGAGTGGGAGACAGCTTCAATCTCTTCCTCACCCCCCCCCCAGTGAAACTGTCAAAGCTGGGGTTGAATGGAAACTCATTGGGAGAAGGGATGAAGTCAGGAGAGACTGTATATGGTTACATGCATTGAGTAATTGTATGCGAGTTGGATAGAATTCCATCAGGCATGTAACTGAGAGAGCTCAGAGCTACAAGGGAAATGCTTCCGTGAGGAGGGATCTGCAAAACAATATCCCCCTCCAGTTCCTCCTCCCTGTGCTTGTGAAATTGACCCAGTTGTTCCCAGGTGTGAAAAAATTCTTGCTAGTGAAATTGTCAGTTTGGGCTGAAAGGGAAACTAGCTGGTTGGCAGCGTGGTTGCCAATCAAACTTAAATTGGTACTGTGGCACCAGGGGGAATTTAGTGCATTTCCCTTTCAAAAACCAGGAAAATTCTTAAATCAAAAAACTTTGGTTTAAGAGAAGAGTTAAGGCTCTTACAAATTCACTCATGTCCAAAAAGCATGGGAATTGTAAGGCTCCTGCCATAACTTGCATGCCATGTAAGCAGTAAAGACCTTGTAAGCAAACTCAATACGTGAGACTGTACAAGTTAGACTCAATGCACTTTAGCCCCACTCTTCCTCTGCAGGTTGTGGGTGTTGGGAGCAAAGTCCATTTCTTGCTGCTCTTTCCAACCTAGCCATGCCCCTGAGAGTAACTATTCACTTGCCTTTATTCTTACTGGAAAAGCAGATTTTCTGACGTGAGTTTGCTACGTTGTACAATGGTACACTAAAAATTTGTAGCAAGAAAGGAAATTCCAAAATAAACAGCTGTACTGTTGAGTCCAAGGGATTATTTCTGCAACTACTGAGCAAGGGGGAGTATGGAATGAAGGAGAATTAGTGCAGAACCAAGGTGAACCAACAGGGGAAACGGTCCCCCCACTCCCCTGGCCAGGAAGCACCCCCAAGCCCCGCTGGACGACCTACAAAATACTGCACTGGGAGGAGAGAGAAATGGATCTGCTTCTCTCTTTTCCCCCACCATGCAGCGCTTTGAAAAGGGGTCTAGGGGAAGTAGGGGGACCTGGGTTCCCCCACTTGCCTTGCGAGGAAGCACTCCCAAGCTGTCCTGGGTGGCTTGCAAAGTGCTGCATCCAGAGGGGAGAGAAGCAGATCAGCTTTTCTCTTCCCCTGGTGCAGCACTTTGCAAAGGGGCTTGGAGGTGCTTCCTCAGTGGCTGCCTTGGTGGGGGGAGGGGGTTGGAACCTGGGTCCCTCAATTCTCCCTGCCAGAAGCACCCCCAAAACCCTGCTGGTTGACTTGCAAAGCCCTGCACTGGGGGGGAAGAGAAGCAGATTTGTTTCTCTCTCCCTCTGATGCTGAGCTTTTGGGCTTGGGGGTGCTTCCTGGCAGGGGGAAATTGGGGGGTGGAAATACAGGGGGAGGGAGGGCTGTCTCAAGTTGATTGCTATTCTTGTCGAGAATCCAGGTAGTTTCTCTGCTTGAGGTGAGAACCCTGACTCTCGTTGAGAAAAGTGAGAATCCAAGAACTGACTTTCAGCCCTAAGTAACCTAGTGGTGCTGATGCCCCAAATAATGACCTACCTTTCTGGTTTGACATGAGAGTGAACTAGATAAGGATTGTGAATTATGCTGAACGCTGAAAGTGCTATAGAAATGATTATTAAGAATAATTGTTTCTAAATGAAAGAACACCCTTATTTATTCCAGGCTGATCTTGCCACAGTGACCCATGCCCTGCTACCACAAGACTTGATTTCTGTAACTCCCTCTTCTATGGGCTGGCAGTGATATTTATCCATCATTTGCAACTTGTTCAGAGTACAATTGCTTATTGGTTTGGACAGCCATGAACATATTTTGCCCACCCTGTATTCTCTGGATTAGCTACCTGCAGAGTGATGGATTGAGTTTAAGATTGCACTGCTGGTTTTCAGGGCCCTGAATGGTATAGGCCCTGGCTATATTTGAGGCCTCCTGGAGCATCACACTGATGGTTATCTGTGCTCAGAAACCACTTGCTGTTTGATAATCCCACCATTACATCTTAAATTGGCAGGCAATTGGGCCTTTGCTGTGGTGGGCCCTTCAGTGTGGAATTCACTTCTCTGGATGTCTGTCTTAATTTTTCCCTCCTTACCTTTAAAAAGCAACTGAAGACTCATTTATTCTCCAGAAGCTTTTAGGATCCACTACTGGTTCTTTTTGAGTGGGGCTCCATCGATTCTCACCTGTGGCAGCTTGGAAGCTTCTCAAAAGAGTTATCCCTTTGCGCTCTGTAGTCCCTCCCAGTGTGGCTTGTGCCATCGGTGGCTGTTGGCGGCACTATAAAGGGGGGGCAGAAAGTGAGTTATGTCAGTTCTTTCCAACTGCCACAGTGCTCGGCAGTTGAAGGAAGTTTCACTTCAGCAGTTAAAAAAAGAAACAAAAAGAAAACTTTAGAAATATTTTAAATTTATTTTTATTTATAAAATAATTTAATACCCTGCCCCTCCTGCTCCAAGCAGCCCGGGGCAGCTTACAATGCTAAAACATATAAAATCAATAAAAACATAAAATACAATAAAAAAGGAAGGCACAAAACCAAAAACGGCCCCCCCATCCCACCCTACATCCATCTCCCTGGCCAAAAGCCAGGCAGAACAGCCAGGTTTTACACATACGACGGAAGGAGGGGAGATCTGGGGCCATCTGGGCCTCCACCAGGAGGGAGTTCCACAGCCTAGGTGCAGCCACAAAGAAAGCCCTCTCCATAGTGGCCCCCTGGGCCACATGGGGGACCTTGAGAAGGGCGCCCCCAGCCGCAGAGGCTGCTCCAGAGCGCGGAGAGCAAGACGGTCCCGCAGGTAAGTCGGGCCAAGGCTGTATAGGGATTTATAGGTCAAAACCAATACCTTGAATCGGGCCTGGAAGACTCTAGGCGGCCAGTGCAGAGCCCAGAGCACCAGTGTAATGTGCTCACGGCGACTTGTCCCCATAAGGAGACCGTGCAGAATGCTGCGGCCCATCTTCAGTCTCTGGACCATCACCATAGGTAGCCTCACGTAGAGTGCGTTGCAATAGTCCAGTCTCGAGGTAATGAAAGCATCTTTACTTTGTGGCTTGTGAGTCCATATCTCAGATCACATTATGCCTCCTACTCCAAAGAAAGGAGGATTTTAAAAATGCTTGAAGTGCCAAATGTCCGTTCCTTTTATTGATGTGCACGAGTGCCTGATTTGCCTGGAGGAGTCTCACAAGCTGTCAGGGATAGGGGTTCCCTAGGAGTTCAATTAGCAGGGCCTTAGCCCTCAAGCCCAGAGAAGAGGTGCTTAGTATCCCACAGGTTCTTACTTGGCTAGCCCATTGACCATCACTGGGACCCTGAGCTGTCTCCTGAATGTGCTAAAAAGCACAGTAGCTGCAGAAGGAATGGGAGCAACCTAGAGAGAGGCGTAGGGAGCGCAGACATGGGCAGTGGGGAACAAGGGCTCTAAAGAGAAGGAGATGGGGATACACTGAACCAGGGACAAAGTTGGGGTGAGAGGAAGGCTAAGAACCTGAAGAGGGAACAGCAAGGGAGAGAGGCAGCCTAGAAGGAGCATCACCACAGGGGCATACTCAGAGGGGAAGACCCTACAAGGGGGGGGAACTGTGAACCACTATGAGGGCTAGGGGAATGTAGCACCCAACAGGAGGAGGGACTATTTAGTACCTGCACAATTCACAGGTTTGTGCAGGAGGCAACCACTGGGCAGGAGGAGTGCAGCATACCAGACCAGAATGGGAACAACACTGGGTAGAAAGACATCCACACACACGCAGGGCTGTTGGAAAACAAACACTAGCAGGAAGGAAGCAACATGCAGGATCTGAGGGAAGACGAATGATATTATGAAGAGGGAGTAAGGCAGTAATACACTAAAGGACCAAGCAAACCACTCAGAACTAGGTAGAGGAGCAGGACCATAGTCACTCAATGCTGTGGGCGGATCAGGAGTCCTCCAACACCGAGGAAGATAAAAGGCAAACACAGGGAAAGAGCAGAGGGCATTATGCCACAGCCAGGGAGGACTGAGGCCAAGGCAACACCTAGTGAGGAAGGGAAGCTAAACTAGGAAAGGCCAGCAGGAAACAAACCCAGGAAGGTATCAAAGCAGGAGTGAGACTATAACAAGGGTCCAGACAGAGAGAAGAGGAACTGAAGGGAGGAGTTGGGCAGAGCTCTGCAAGGAGAGAGATTAGCAAGGAGGGGCAAGACTACACAAGGCTTAACAACATAACTAGGCGTACAGGCTAGAGAACACAACATAAAACTAGGGCTGAAACTTGTTCCTCAGGATTACTTGGCTTTTGCCAAGTGTCCTGACACTTGACACTGTTTTGCTGAGTACTGAGCAACCGAGGAATTGGCCTGGTACTCAGTGTAGCAGGGAGCAGCCTGGTGGGGCTGCTGCCCCTTAAGAGAACAGGGAGCACCAGCATATGGACTGGGTTGACTGGCTGCCGCTCCTGAACAACTGGGTAGGGGCTTGGCTAAGTCAGTTCTGAAAGGGTACAAAAAACCAAATGGATATTAGTGGGAGTGTGGCAAGATAATGGCCCTTTAAGGGCTGCCCACGTCCTTCCTGAGTATAAGGAGGAGGAAGCTAGAGAAGGCTTTGGTCTGGGCCTGACTGCGGGAGAGGAAGGAACTCTTGAGAGAACTGGCTGACTAACCAATGTCCTGACTCCCAGGCTGAAGCGCCTGGACTTGGCCTGAGATGTCCTGACACTCTACTGTCTCTAGGGGAAGGGGGGGAAGAGGGTAGCAGGGGAATGGGGGCAGCAAAATCACTGTAAAGTGGAGGGAGCCAGAAGCACCATGGAGTGGAGCTGCTGTTCTAATGCAAGTCTCTGGGAGCATGCTTTCTAATGCTCTCTGGGAGTATACTGGGAAATGTAGTCCAGCATGCTCCTAATGAGCCAGCCATGGCCACTGTTCTAATGCTCTCTGGGAGCATGCTGGACTACATATCCTAGCATGCTCCTGAGAGCATGTTCCCAGAGACTTGCATTAGAACAGCGACTGACCCCTTGGCCCTCCTTCACTTTCCTGTGAGTTTGCTGTTGTATTTGTTCCAGAGGGGACTATTCCTGTGTTTGTATATGAGTTTGGGCACCACTGTTTATTGGGAGAAGCCTTGCTTGGAGGACTGGGATGGCTGAATGGGATTGGAGGACGCCAGACTTAAAAAGCCCCATAAGGGCCAACACTGTGTCCAAGGCCAGAATGTAAGGATTGTTAAAGCAGCCCCCAGCAGCCTTTGCAGCCCCCAGAAGCCCCCAGCAGCCTTTGCAGCCCCCAGAAGCCCC
>QEPC01004024.1:36288-56945 GCA_003113815.1 Sphenodon punctatus
CTGTCCCCTCTCCTTGTCTCCCCCTCCTTGTCTTTTAGATTGTAAGCCACAGGCAGGGACCGCATCTGATTGTATGTTCTGTACAGCGCCAGGTTACTACTGGCGCTTTATAAATGTTTAATAATAATAATAATAATAATAATTAAATGCCTGCAGGTTTAAGTGGGGGCTCTGCAATAGCTAATTCCCCATTGAGCTGAGTTGCCACGTCCTAGTAAGGGGTGAGGATGTGAGCCTCCGACACCCATCCTTCACCACCTTGTTTCCCCTTCCCAGCGGGTCCACCCCCCAGTCTGGCACAATAAACTGACTTGGTTATTGCGACAATCTCCATATGTACACCACTCTGCCTATAACTCCCCAGCCTTTAGCCAAGGGTACTACCAATGGCCATAGTTCCCATACTGGCCATCTCTGAGATACCAGACATACACATGAGACCCAACCTTCTATCACAACTATGATCCCCATCATTTTACCAAGACAGCCCTAAGGCCTCCGGGGACTGCTCCTTCAGCCTCGCTCGGCAAACTACCTACCTTAGTTCTGTTGCTGATGCCAGTAATGTCTACTGGACCGCCTCCTTCAGCTATAGTGGCACAAACCCCTCTAGCTCAGATAACGTAAACTCTCAAAGCAATTTTGCAGCAACAACTCACCAGCACCACCTACTGGCACGACTACTACAGCTCAAACAAAAACAGCTCTCTCTACTCACACTTCTGCGGTGCAGACAATATGACCACAAGCCCCCTCACTTGCTCCATTACCCGGCACTGGTGATACTTACATGACCTTTGAACCCTACAGAACCAAGCTCTTTTAACCCCAAAGGAAATGTTCCTCCTGCATTCCCTCCTGATTTTCAAACCAGCCCATCAAACAATGGTCAAGACAATGAATCTGACCCCCCAAAAGATCCAGAACCCAGAAAGGACAAACCAAACACATCCAACAAGGATTAGTCTTCCAATAATTTTTTACCAGATTCAGATGATTCCTTATCTCCCTCAGACTGTATTACCAACCTCACCAAAGTCACTAATTCAGTGGATCACAGAACGTTCTAGTCCCTCATTACAAAGAAGACGAAAGCACTCGACTTGACAACTGTCCATAGATGAAGATGATCCTATCTACAAAATCCTAAATAAGCATACCCCCTCCAAAGTCACACTACTCTTGTGTAGGAAGGTTATGAAAAAATCCAGAATGCACTGGAAGACACCCTCCCAAACTTCTATCAAAACACATTTCAGTGCATTTTATCCTGTACCTCCTGATGACCACACTATGTTAATCAAACATTCCCCACCAAATTCTGTGGTGGTGTAGAATTCATCAGAGAGACAGCAATACAAGACAATGGAGAGATCTCCTTTGGATTGGTAGTTCTCATACCTGTCTTCTCACAGCTCCATGCCCTGTTTCTTCTCTCCCAGTTATTCCACTTCCCCTCCTGTTTTTTTATTTGTCATACCATCACAACATTACTCCTGCTCCCCATCCGAGATACAGCTCATCTTGGGTTCTCTGTGATGGGAGTGTAGTCTAGTGGGTTACAGGTGAGAGGCTGCGGCTCTCCCCAAATATACATCCCTCCCAACACCTCTCTACCCTTTCCTGATATAGATACTCCCCCCCCCCCCCCCCCAAATCTATGCCTGGTCCCCAACCTCATGGATGCATGTACATCACCTATTTATCTGCATTATCCTGCATAAATACATCTCAACACCTGGCTTCCTCCACCCAAGGAAAATGGTTCTCCTGCTGCTCAAGTACCCCCACTCTTGTCTGCATGGATGTTTTTAGACAAGCGCCTCCCCATCCATAATGCATGTTGCAGGACCGCATTGGTGCTCTGTGCAGCACTGCAACGTGGGTGATGGGTGG
Organism: Sphenodon punctatus; assembly: GCA_003113815.1. Taxonomy (NCBI): domain Eukaryota; kingdom Metazoa; phylum Chordata; class Lepidosauria; order Sphenodontia; family Sphenodontidae; genus Sphenodon; species Sphenodon punctatus. Next base: position 38,185 of record QEPC01004024.1, read on the forward strand.
GTAATTGGTGGGGAGGCACTGGTCTAAAAATACCCTGTGTAAACATCTTGCATTCCTCAANCCCCCCCCCCCATATACACCCTCGAAGTACTCAGCTATCCCATTTTCTCCAACCCAAATGAAAGGATATAGGGGAAAGGGGGTTGCTGCCCCCTCACCCCCCCTGTCCCCAGCTTCAGTGTTGCCCCCAACCTGCAGAGGAAGAGGATTGGGGTTGAAAGACTAATGCAAAGTGTGGGTACATGGAGCCCAAGTTGTAAGCAAGCACAATATGCGAGACTGTACAATGCCTTAACTGCTTACATGGCATGGAAGTTAAGGTGGGAGCCTTAAATTACAATTTCCATGCTTTGTAGAGCCTGATTGAATTTGTAAGAGCCTTAACTCCTCTCTTAAACCGTAGGTTTTTTATTATGGAATATCCCAGTTTTTTTGACAAATACAATGCTGCCGCAGTAGAATGATGAGCAGAATAAACATTATGCCAAATTAAACTTGAGGAGGTGTGTGTGTGTGTCTTCCCCGTCCTTTGTGTGTGCTATTCCATTCCTTTAGTTTAAGGTAAGATGTAAGAATGTCCCTTTCTCTCCTTCAGTTCTGTTTGTATAGGACTTACATTTGTCATAAGAAAGCATAACAATTAGAAGACTGTTCATGTAGCTGTAGATCCGGTTCAACTAGGTGGTGATGATCAGTCTTGGTGTAGCTCCCTCCCAACGGGAGAGTTGAGACAGGAGAACTGGCTGATCTTACTACACAGGGAAGGGCCAGCAGGGGGAGCTGTGGGGCTGTTTTTTCAGGAGGGAAAAAGCTGAGGCGAGAGAGAGACTGGGCCACATGTACTCCCTTTCAGGGCCCTGGACTCCAGTGACTCTTTCTTTCCTTGTGCTTAAGTGCCTCCACCCTAGAGGAGGTTGTTGCCTGCTTACAGGGCACTTTATGGACTCCCACCCAGAGATTACAGTATCCAGGAGTTAAGGACTTTAGATACTAATTATATCACATGAACAAGGGTAAACAAACATGGGGGGCTACCCCAGGTATTTTACATTTAAGATTAACAGACAACAAACAGCATAACAATGAAGAGTGACCACCTTCAGACCCTTCCCCCCCCCATCAAACCCTTTCTAAAGAAATTTCCCCCAGATCCTTCTATGGACAGCTGATTCATGTTGACCTACATTGGAGTACCTGTGTTCTGTATGTTCCTTTGTCTCTTGGGTCTGGGAACTCCACCAAGCCTTCCTCAGAATGTAGGCCCTCTGTCCAGTTGAGGCCCTGCGCCAGGGCATACACCTACAGTCCAAGAAGAGCTGCTTGGAGTCCTTCAGCTGCCCTCTTGTGCATTTCTGGATCCTTAAGCTGCTATCCGGGGTTGCTTTGAATCCCATCTGATAATCTCCTGATGCCTACTCAGCTTCTCTGACAGCCATCTTCTTTCCCTCCTGGAAGAACTGCCCCACAGCTCCCTCTGCTGGGCCTTCCCTGTGTAGTAAGCCCATTCAGTTCTGTCTGAACTGAAATGTAGCCCCCCCCCCCTTGTGTGGGGGCTACATTTGCAGTTTTAGGGAAGAGCAATCTGCTACTATGCATTGCCAATGTTGGAAGAGTTACTGAAATCAGCTAGAGTGTTGTGGAAACATCTGGCATTGGTTCTTCTGGTGGATCAAAAGATCAGCAAATTATACCAGATTACTCACACTTCCCCTCAGTTCTCTATTACATGCACGCAACTGAATTCTTAGTGGTAGAGGCTGCATTAGAAAAACAGAATTTCAGTACATTCTATGGCCCAAGATCAGTTTTTCCTTTTGTGCATCATCTGTCATCTTGGATGCGAATAATCTCAGACAAATGGGTCTTGGAAACAGTTGCCAGAGGTTACTTGGTCACTAAGTTGACTCTCCTAACCCACAGGCAGCTCCTGTAGGTTTTATTTGGTGCTCAAAGCACCAAGCACAATACACAGTTGAATGGCAGACAATGGTGCAACTGAGTTCTGCATTGGTAATTGATACAGTGGCCCCACAAGGTGAGAACGATGGAGCTAGATGACCTAAGAGGTCCTTTCCTTTTCTGACAGTGAAGTGTATGAGTTGTCCTTAAGAACATGTCAGAAGCAGCTGTAGGAAGTGGGACTTCTGTGGGTCAGGACGCATTGGAGCTGTGCTGCTTAACTTTATCTCTTGTATCCTTTATCCATGATGCAAACTGTGGGAGGGTTATGAGGGAAGACTAGAAATGTTGTTTGTGTATTTTATTGTATTTTTAATTCTTTGTAAGCCACCCTGAGTTCTGTTTAGGAGAAGGGCAGCATATAAATTCACCACAGCAATAGCTAATTCTGTTTTCTAGAGCGTGCCACAAACGAAGGTGTGCCTTTATTGGCTGTGGCAATGCCAGGCAAGTAGACTTCCTGGATTCAATCACTGGAATCATTATTTGAAATTCTAGTGACTGTCACAAGTTAATGTATCTGGTGGATTGTTTTCCACTCACAGAAATTAAATCTGCTCAACAGAGTAAATGCCTGTTGGGGTGCAAACAGGTCATGTTAAATGAATGCCTTTCAGTACTAGCAGAGACTCAGGAAGCAGCCACTGCAGCTGCTTAATGCTTTTCCAAGTCTTGCAGCTGGATTTGGATTGTTTCCTTTCTTTTCCAGCCATTTTCGCTATGGAGCCCCTCCAGTCATTAACCCTTTGGGCACTCACTTTCCCTCTAACACAACCATCCACCCCTCCTACAACCAAACCATAACTGTGACAGCTGCCCTGCAGAACAGCACCTTTGTGAACATCACAAACCCTGCTGCGGGAGACTGGTTCATTGCTGCGCACCTGCCTGAGGCTGCTGGCAAAATTGAAGTAAAGGTAAGGGCTGCAAGATGCTTTTGAATTGCTTGCTGCATATTGCAGCTCTTAGTGCAAAATATGCTAAAGGCTGTTGGTCCTCCTAGTGACGATGAGAACCCTAAAAAGAGTTGTTAGCACAATTATCTTGACTGCTGGTAGGGGAGTGAGTATGAATTTCTTCTGGACATTTTTAGAAGCTGGTTCTGGAATGGTGTTCCAGCTAGACAAGTCCGTCTCCTAGCCCCAGCATAGTTGGTTCATACTGCTCAACTGTGAAGTCTGAAATGAATGATAGTTATACTAAAAAGCTTGCTCTCTTGAGCATTTCTTTAGACATAGCTACCTTCTAACTTGCTTTACCCTTGCCTGCGTTCACACAAACACAGGGGTTAAAGGAAGGGTAACAGGGAGTAATTATCTCTGTGAATAAGTGGGTTTAACATTTGAAGGGAGGCTCCTAACCAGGATTCATGCTTGTGTGTACTGTTAAGGGAGATTTCCCTTGTTTAAATTAATATTTAAACCCTGCCCTGAGCTGTTTTAGGGGTAGAAATTTGATAAATATTTATTTTTATTTATTTATTTTATAAATTTGTATCCCGCGCCTCCTGCCTCAGGCAGCTCGCGGTGGTGAACAACTATTATAAAAATCTAAAACAATATAAACCTTTTATAAAAAAAAAATAAAAAAAAAAAAAAATACAAATAGCATGCCACAGAACATCAACCCACCCCTAGCCCTTAACCCTCCCCTCCGCCTGGTGGAAAAGCCAGGTCTTACACTAACGGCGGGACAAAAGAAGGCTTGGGCTGAGGCGAACCTTCACCAGGAGAGAGTTCACAGCACCGGAGTGGCTGCTGAGAACACCCACTTGTTGGTCCCCACCCGCCTATTGTGGGGAACCTCCAGGAGGGCAATCCCCAATGACCACGGGGGCCCAGCAAGTGAGGCGGTCCCTCAGGTAGTTAGGGCCCAGACTGTTTAGGACTTTATAGGTCAGTACCAGCACCTTGAATCAGGCCCGAATGACTATAGGCAGCCAGTGCAGTGGCTGATTCCGGCACTGGCATGATGTGCTCCTGACAACCCGTCCCGGTGAGCAGATGAGCCATGGCGTTCTGCACTAGCTACAGCTTCTGAACCGTGCATTACAGTAGTCTAGCCTCAAGGTGACAAACCCATGGATGACAGTGGCCAGGTCAGAGTTCGAGATGTAGGGGCAGAGCCGCCTCACCAGATGTAACTGACGGAATGCACTCCTAGCCACAGCTGACGCCTGGAGATCCAGATGCAGCTGTGTATCCAGGAGCACTCCTAACCTGAGATGCCAAAATGGGGCGAACCCCGTCAATAACAGGTGGTAACCCCTCATTCAGAACCCCAGACTTGCCTTCTTCTGTTCAATTTTCCACTGTCCAACAAATCTCAGTACTACTTACTGTGTGTTTGTCACACAGCTTGTCTAATGGCTACTCCTGCTCCCAGCTGGAGCGGTGAAACGAGTAGCTGATCTTTTATTCATGAGTTTTATTTGCATATTTACATAGCCATCCAAATATCTGCTCCCAGATTGAAATTCATTTTTTTGAGTATTCAGATGTTTCATTTTGGATGCTCTGGTTATTTCAGTCCTTTTGGCTTGGATATTTGGTGAATATTGCAAACAAAATGACTGAGATAACAAGAAAAACCAACCTCCCAAATGAAACAAATATCCAAAATGGGATAAGCAGAGGCTCCATTAACAGAAACATTGTTTCCAAGTCAGCAGAAGTAATAATTCCACTCTATCTGGTACTGGTCAGACCTTCCCTGGAGTATTGTGTCCAGTTTTGGGCACCTCATTTTAAGAAGGACATTGGCAAATTGGAGTGGGCTCAGAGGATGGCAGCAAAGATGGTAGATGGTTTGGAAAGCAAGTATTATAAGGACAGGTTGAAGAAACTGTCTTGGGCCTGGGCGGCGGCGGCGGGGCCCTGGGCCTGGGCCTGGGCGGCGGCGGCGGGGCCCTGGGCCTGGGCCTGGGCGGCGGCGGCGGGGCCCTGGGCCCATTTCCGGCACCCAGGCGGCTTTGCCAATCCATCCCTGTATATGGCATAGGAGAACATGCTGCATACTAAAGGACTGCTTCATGTCCATGAACCCCTGCAAGTCCCACATCTGCTGCACGTGGCGGTCCATTCCTGCCTCTCCATCCGGCGTTCCCTGCAGCCTTCTGTGGTGGTGTCCCTGTGTTGGATGGCAGACTGCCGCAGGGAACATCTGTGCTCCTCCTCTAGCCCCTGGATGGTGGTCTGGATCTCGTCTGCCTTGTGCATGGTCTCATCTAGCAGCTGCTGGGCCAGATATAATATATGAGGCAAAACTGTAATAGGGACAAAGAGGTGTAGCTGTCTCAGGACCCATGAGTCTGGGATGCGGTAGTGGTGACAGCTGGGCCTGGAGGTCGAGCCCGTGGTGGGGAGCCAAGCAGCAGCAGAGGCAGTGGCAGGAGGAACAACCGTGCTAGCACTAGCCGCGATAGTAGCGGTATGCCGGGTTGGGGGCAGGGGATGGTCTTGGCGGGACCAGTTTCCCCCCCCCGGAGACCCATGTTTGAGGGCTTATTTTGTCCACCTCATCCCTAGGAGGAAGTGACTGAGGATGTGTCCTGCCAGCCCCCGCGAAGATTACAACTGGCAGCTTCTACCATCTGCCCGCCCCTTTTGGAGATTGTGACCAGGGAGCTGCCTCCCCTTGTGGACTTTGTGGCCAGGGGTACTTACCATCAATCATTCCCTCTGAGGAGTGTGTTTGGCAACATGCTGTTGAAAGATCACTTCCAGCTGGGACCTGGGGTAGGGTGTCAGCGTTTCTACTCCCAGGGAGGGGGCGGGGCTTGGGGAGGCTAGCTTCTGGGCTGCTCCCTCAAAGGCAGGGAGTGGCCGAAGGGGCACGTCCAAAGGTACCTGCCCTTTGGCTGTGCCCTTTGGCTGGGTCAGATGGCTGGGGCCGGCAGATGGAGTTGGGGTTATTAATATTTGGTGGGAAGGTGAGGGAAATGTATATTTAGTCTGTGAAAGGACCCTCTCTCCTGGTGAGAGCAGGAGGGTAGGAGGAGGGCTTCCCCCTGGTGGCGGCAGGGTGGAGGTAGGAAAGTAGCCACTGTGTACCCCGTCCTCCTTGCCCATCTGTCCAGCATGTGAGCCCCCCTCCCCCCGGACTGCTGTGGTGTCCTCTCACCTGCTTGCCGTGCCTACCTTTTGCATCCAAAGCTGCCTCAGGTGGCTCCCCCTTGGCCTTTCAGACACCTTTGAACACAGCACATAAGGGGAGCCATGTTGCTGACTGGCATTGCCTGACCACTCTGCCCTATGGCTGGTTCACCCATCCCACCCATGATGGTGCATTCACTTACTGGTCCCCTCAGACTCTGGGTCCCTTGTCCCCTCCACTTCATGGTCGTCTTTGGAGTGTGACTTGTGGTTCTCTGGCTTGAGGGGGCAGGTAGGGAGGGTCCTCAGGGTGGTGTCTTATTTATTTTAAAAACTTATTACCCCGCCCCTCTTGCCACAGGCAGCTTGGGGCGGCTTACAACAATCAAAAACCACTAAAACAAATCATAAAAAGGAGAAAACAGAGAAACAATCCCCCCCCCCGTCACCCCTCTCCCCCGCCAAATGCCTGGCAGAACAGCCAGGTCTTGCAACTTCTTCGAAAGGAGGCGAGGTCCGGGACCAGCCGGGCCTCCACCGGTAGGGAGTTTCACAGGTGCAGCATGGCCACCAAGAACGCCCTCCCTCGTGTGGCCACCCGAGAAACTCGGGGGACCTCAAGCAGGGCATTCCCAGACGACCGCAGGGGCCAATCCAGGACACGTGGAGTGTGGCGGTCTTGCAGGTAGGCAGGGCACAGGCCATTTAGGGCTTTATAGGTTAAAACCACCTTGAATCGGGCCCGGAAAACCACCGGCAGCCAGTGCAGAGAACGGAGCACTGGTGTAATATGCTCCCGGAAGCCCAGTCCCACTAGGAGATGGGCAGCTGCATTCTGCACCAGCTGCAATTTCTGAGCCGTCATGGGTAGCCCCACGTCGAGTGTGTTACAGTAGTCTAATTGAGAGGTGATGAAAGCATGGATGACTGTTGCCAGGTCAGAGTCCGAAACAAACGGCCCAAGCCGTTGCACCAGATGCAACTGACGGAAAGCACTCCTTGCCACAGCCTCCACCTGGAGATCCAGGCGGAGCTGCGCATTGAGGAGCACTCCTAGACTCCGCAACTGGGAGGTCAATGGAGGACAGACCCCATCAATGATGGGGGCCTCAATTCCATTGCCTTACCCACTAACATCACCTCCGTCTTGTCAGGATTCAGCCGCAGTCTATTAGCCCTCATCCAATCTCCCACAGCCGCCAGGCACCGAGACTGCTGGGCCTGGGTCTGTTGAAAAAGAGAGGTACAGTTGGGTGTCATCAGCATATTGATGACACCGTACACCACACCCTCTGATCACCTTGCCGAGTAGCTGCATATACATGTTGAACAGGAGAGGGGACAGAACAGAACCCTGCGGAACTCCACACGAGAGGTCTCGGTATGATGAAAAACAATCCCTGAGAACCACCCTCTGGGTTCTTTCAGTCAGGAACAAGCAGAACCATTCAAGAACAGTCCCGTCCACTCCTGCACAGTCCTGCAGGTGCATCACCAACATCTCATGATCAACGGTATCAAACGCAGCTGACAGATCTAACAGGATCAGCAGGGTCAAACAACCCCGATCCATATCAGCGCAGGGCATCTACCAAAGCCATAAGTGCTGTCTCAGTGCCATAAGCCGGACTGCGAGGGATCAAGAAAACCGATGCGAGCAAGATGCCCCTGCAGCTGCTGAGCCACTACCCATTCAGTAGCCTTCCCTAAAAAGGGAAGGTTAGAGACAGGCTGATAACTGGCAGGGGAGTCCACGTTAAGCAATGGTTTCTTGAGCAGAGGTTGCATTATTGCCTCCTTGAGACAGCCTGGCACTCTGCTCTCCCGCAGGGAAGCGTTGACCACCCCAGCCAGCAATGGCCCCATTGTCTTCCGGCAGATCTTGACCAGCCAGGACGGGCAAGGATCTAATTCACAAGAAGTGGCCATGACCACCCCAAGAACATCAACCCCATCGGCAGGTGTCACCGACTGAAACTGATCCCAGAAAACTGGACATGATGGGGATTTATTACACTATCATGGGGATGATGGGAATTTATTACACTAGGGGAACCTCTGATTCCCCTAGTGTAATAAATTCTGCATCGAAATCATGGTGAATACAAGCGATTTTTGTCCACAAAATAATCCACAAACATGTCACAGTGGGCAGTAGATGACTCCACTCCAAGATTGAGGGAGACCGGACAGACCAGCTCCCGCACTACCTGGAACCAGTTCACTGGACGGGATTTTGCGGACACTATTCCTCCAAGCAGAGACTGGCAGGGGGACGGAGGCATGGCTGGACATGGTGGTCTGTGTCCCTGATGGGCCAGCCTCCTCCTTGGGGAGGGGCGGGAACTGCCGGAATGAGTGGGTGTTTTCGTGGTCGAGCACCGGCACCCCTGGGTGAGCCCATTGCTGCTGATCCGCAGAGCCACAATGGAATGAGTGATGCAGAGAAAGCATTCATGGAAGTCCACGTAGGGCTTGGTTTGGCGCTCGTTCCTGACTTGCAGTTATTGTAGACCTCCTAGAAGCACCTCTGCAGATCCTTGGCCTGCTGCCCACATTGACTCATGTCCCAGTGGTAGCCCAGTTCCGTCACCTGGGTGGCCATCCACTGAAACACCCAGTCATTCTGGTGTGTTAGGGGCAGGTGGTCACATTGCACCTTATTATCCCCCCAGAAGCCGATGAAGGCACAGGTCTCCTCATTGCTCGAAGGGACCCTCCTCTGGTGGGTGGCCTTCTCCCAGCATGGCTGGGGCAGTGGTGCTTGTGGATGCCTGTGAACAGGGGTGATAGAGATGCACCTCATGTAACTTGTGCCTGCCATGGGACAGCTACCGTGCCTCTTCCCCTGGTGCGCTGACTTACCGGTCTGGCCTGTCCCTCAGGCTGCTGCTCCATATACCCCTTTGGGGTGCTTGTGGTGGTGGTGGTGGTGTGGTCTGGGCTTTTGCCTGGATCTTGTGTAGGTCTGGATATGCCTGGATCTTCTGGAGGGAGCATCCTGTTGCCTTTGCTGCTGGTCCCCTTTAAGGGTTTTGGATCCGTCTTGTGGGGAGGAATGTTGAGGCGTGGCCACTTGGTTGACTGCTCTGGGCTTTTCGCCCACGGCTCTGTGGTCCTAGCAGACCTTGCCCAGTATTGGGGCTAGGTGGGACCTAACAGATGTGTGGGTCCGTGCTGGCCCAGGTGGGCAGGCCTTGGCCCAGGATGAACTCCCAGGATCTTCTGGAGGATGCCTACCCACCTTGGGACATATGCGAGCCAACATCGGGTAGGGATGGAACAAAAGTGCAGGTGAGTCCTGGGCCAATGCAGGCTCCCCTATGAAGAGAGGCTGGATAGGTTAGGGTTTTTCAGCTTGGAGAAGAGACGACAAAGGGGATATGATAGAAGTTTATAACATGATATGGAACATGTTAATAGGGAACAGTTATTTACCCTCTCAAATAGTACTAGAGCTAGGGACACTCCATGAAACTAACAGGTAGCAGTTATAAAACAAAATAAGTATTTTTTCACTCAATGCACAATTAAGTTGTGGAATTCGTTGCCAGAAAATATGGTCAAGGCCAGTAGTATAACTGGGTTTAAGAAAGGATTGAGCTAGTTTCTAGAGGATAGGTCCATCACCAGCTATTAACCAGGTAGGTTTGGGGAATGTAACCTCTTACTGTCGGGAGCTGGGAGTGAACAACAGGGAATGCATTGCCCCATAGGCCACTTTCAGCCCCTCCCCCCCCCCCCGAACCGTAACTTGACTGCGAGAGGGAATGTGCAACCAGGATATACATGGGGATTGGCTGGTCTGAAAGCCCCCCCCCCCCCTCCACGCGCGCACAGCTTTGTCGGTAGACACGCAAAGGGATGCAGAGCAGGAATCCAGTTCTGCATCCCTGCGTGTGTCTGCCGGCAAAGCTGCACGGGGGGATGGGGGTGGGGCCTTCAGATCGACCAGTCCCTGAGCATATTCTGGCTGTGCTTTCCCTCCCTCAGCCAGGATATGCATTGCGGAGGGGGAAGGTCTGAAAGTTCTACTGGTGACCTGTTGGGTACTTTTTCCAAGGGACTGAGATTGCCCACTGTCAGAGACAGGTGCTGGACTTGATGGACCAGTGGTCTGACCCAGTATGGTGCTTCTTATGTTCTTAGGACAGGGAGCTCTTTGGAGCCCCAGCACCAAAGACGGCCTAGTGTGAAACACATCATTCCTTCATCTTGCTGAAAGGATTGGATTTGCTTGTTGGGGACTCAGTGCATTAAAGGTTGTGGCCTACTGACTTCCTGCATCACCCCAGCTGTGATGTGGTAGGGATGTGTGTTTCTTCACCTGCCCATTACCAAGCACCCTCTACATCTTTCTCCTCATCACTGCCTTTTGTGCCCCACATCCTTTCTAAATGGGAGCTCCTGGTGCTTGTACTTGCCTGTGTCAGACATGAACCTCATGGAGCCCTCCTCTTCCTTGCTCCCAGTAGCCCTATCAGGAGAGGGGATGGTGTCAGAGCACACTGGTTGGGAAGTGGGCCTGGGGGCATGTGTGTGAGACACCAGTGTGGTGACAGTGTCACTTGGAGATGGGACTGCTACACAAAAGCAGCCCAGAAAGAGGCACTCCCTGGTCCTGGCAGCTGTGCATAGGTGTAGCTCCTGCTAATCCATGCACTGGTCATCCTGCCTCCTGGGGACAGTCTGTATGGTGTGAGACATTCACCGAGTGGAATGAGTACAGGAACAGGAGCATTTGGCTAAACCACAATGCAGATATCCCCAAGTACTATTTGGCCATTTTGCGGGAAGCAAAACAAATTGAGGGTGGGTAAAAACAACACCTACCCTTACTGGAGTAGCAGAGGAAGACCAGCCTCTAGTGGAAGCTCCCTGCTGTCCAAGACACCAAGACTGAATTGTATTAATGAAATGCAGCACTTTTCTCATTGGTGTTTCCTGATCAATGCTCTCCAACTGTCTTCCCTGCAGGGATTCTCTTCTCCATGTGCCTATATATTTCAGCCAGACATGTTTGTGTTGAGAACTATTGATGTGCCTGTCCTTGAACCTGACACTCCTATGCAGCAGACCATTGTTTCTCCTGCAAGGCCACTGCACGTCAAGTGAGTAGACATTCCAGCCCCATTGCCTGTCATTAACAGATTTGTGCGTCAATCAGGGTGGAGTCTTAAGAATGTAACCTTTCCTCCCATTCCAGGAATAACCAAGCCAATCACAGTATAGAAAACTTAAATCTTTACTAAACCTTTAAAAATAATCGTTACAATTGGGTAAATGAATACAACAAAATAAAAGGATTGGATCACTATGAAAAAGATCTGAATACACTATAAATGTAAAAGAAATAATAGCTACACAAGGAAGAACAAAATAAGATATAAGACTTAAAGCTGTTTTGTTCTTAAGTTAGCCAGACTGAGAACAATAGCTTACCAACTCCAAAGTCCAAATAGACAGAGAGCTATGTCTGCAGATAGTATCCCAAAGTTGGACAGAAGACCAGATACAATTATTTTACCTGCTTTTTTATTCCCCATCACCATTTTAGCTTATTGCTTATAACACTATCCTTTCCCCCCTTAACATGAAGATGCAGTTATTATTATTTATTTATTTATATAGTGACAGCAATATACCTGGCACTGTACAATCAATAGTTATGGACTCATTTTCCTTTTAAATGGCACTGCACTCCAGTCTCCTAGCTTTGGTCCATGTTCAGCACACTCAGACCTTGAGAAATATACAAGAGTACCAAATATTGTAAGTCCTCCCCTACTGCAGCAATTTACTGGTTCCCTATTGATCATTTCCAGAGGAACCGCTAACACACAAAACCTAGGGTCACACGAACTTTTCCCTGTGAGAGATGACACTGAAGTTCAGATCACACAGTATACGCAAGCACTAAGCTCATAGTATACTTTGCTGGCCTACCTGTGTCAGACCCACATCCATGCCTGTGGAGAGTCTGCTACATCTTAGTGATGAATTACCTGCAAAGCAAGGGTCTTCATTTGACAGGGCTTGCTACTTGCTAGGCATGAGTGCAGAGATCCTTGCCGGTGCACAGAGCCTTGTGTATATGTATTGACGCTGCTCACAGTTCTCCCTGGAGTACTGCAAAGCAGGATCCTTTTGGGTTGAACTCCTGATGAAGATGTTCTCATTCAGACAGCCTCTGCATGCCTGTGTTTGAAGAGTTAATAGCCTATAGTGAGTATGTTGCTTGCTCCTTTTCCCTGCAGGATCTTCATTCCTGAGTACACCACCATGCTGCATTTTGAGCTGCGGAGATGCATGGTGAATGTATCAATGACATGTGCTGTGCGGGTCACACTGGGATCTGTCACCCTACCACAGTCCTTCCAGAAAATGCTCAACTGTACAGGAAGAGGACGCTGTAGCATGACCCTTGATTCACCCCCTTGGGAGAAGCGGTTGCAAATCACTGCAGAAAGCCTCAGCACCACCAGTGCCAGTGTTTCCTTTGAAATGATTGCCTCCTTCTCAGGTGCTTGGTCAGATCATGAAGGGTAGTCCTTTCCAGTCACAGCTCAGGAGTCCATGTGCTTTATGAACCCTTGATACCAAGTCCAGTGACCACCTTCCTTGACTGTCCTGGGTAGAATTGTATAACAGGGTAGAGTCCCTGTGGGCCACTGGCCCTTTAAGGAGGTGCATCTGAAGGGGCTGAAGAAGGTGAATCTCTGGGCTAATTAAAACAGCTGGGTTTGGCAGAGCCATCCCAGCGAGGAGAGCCAGGGAAAGGATCAATTGAGAGAACTAAGAGAGAAAGCTGAGAGATGGCAAACAGAGAGACTGGGAGAGGCAGGAACTGAGAAGGGAGCTCTGCTTCAGTAAAGCAAGCACAGAGGGTGTACCTGAGCTGACGGTTCTGCTGGGTTGTAGAAGGAGCATGCCTTGCCCAGAGAACCCCGAGATGGTGGACTGGATGCAACAGGGTGTGGTACCCTGGGGTAAGTCCCCACAGGATCAGTGCCAAACAGTCAGTCTTAGGGGAATTGCTCATACAAAGTCTTTATTCTCTATACCACACTGTCTTACTCCATATACAGTATAACTCCACCCAGGTAACAATCTCAAAGTCTCTCCCAGCCAGGCAGGGATCCCCTGGCTCAGCTTCCAGGCCTCAGGTTCCTTCCCACCAACATTCTGCTATTCCCGGCCATTCCTTCTGCAGAGTTTCAGAACCGTGGCCAACAGACTCTAGGAAGTTCATCACTCTTATGCATCTAGGCACAGAGTGACCGCTTCTTCAGCAAGCTGACTCTTCTTATACTGGCAGAGTGGGCGTGGTGAGGCTTCAGCCTTAAAGGGCCAGTGTCTGCCCACTCTGTATTACTCTTAGTCAAATGGAGTTTTCCAACTGGAAAACTGGCTCTACCAAGCCCTTCTCATTCAGGCACTGTTCAACCTGCCCAGACCTCAGGCTGGCACACTGTATTTTTAAAGGGACAGCAGCCTCACCAGACTGCTCCCTACTATGCTGGACAAAGGGCCTCTGCCCTGCGGAAAGGTGTGTGCCAGGCCAGAAGGTAACCCCTTTATATATAAGACTCGGGGGAGAATAAAAGGACTGTTGAAGCTAATTCCCAAAGTGACTGACTGTCTGGGACCCTAATCCTGCCAGGACATACCCCAGATGAGCCTGACTCTGGCACAAATAGACTCTGACCTAATTATGTGTTTCTGCCAGTCAGCTCCAATTGCACCTTCCCCTGGCTCTCCACTGGCTGCTGGCATTTGCAAACAGTGTGAGGCTGTCCCTGGAAACCAGATGGCCCTTTTCACTCTTCCCTACCAAAATCTCCATTCTCCACATTACTCCCTTGGGAAGTGTTTGTTAGGAGCTGTGGTTTCTGAACCACAGTCTCCTCTAAAGATTATCCTAAACACCAGTGACTAGCTGGGGTTTGGCAATTGAGAAATGCAGCATTTCCCCTCAGTGAGTGTTCGGCCCAGGTTGCTAGAGACATAGGTTATTAATCCTGTGACATCTGTTTGCAGAGCAGCCAATCAGCTACTGCAGTTGGACCCCACTTGAAGTAGACAGGGGAGGGGGAGACTGCATTGTAAGAAAAAGCATGTGACTGGTGCTGCTGGGACACCTGTAGCACATACTATGGAGAGTGAATTTCCATCTGACCTCTAGAGGGACCTGGGAGTGCAGGTTTTTAATTTTTTTATTTATTTACAAAAAAATTGTAACCCTTGCACTTTGGCAACCCGGGGTGGCGTACATAATAAAAACAACAATAAAATATAACAATAAAATCACCAAAATACAATATATCATACATATAGATAAACAAAATGGACACATAATATACAAATTATAATATCGGCTAAAAACACACCCCACCCTACCCGCCCCCCTCCTCTAAGGTTCGGCGGAACAACAAGGTCTTACAACACCTACGGAAAGGGGAGATCTGGGATTTGAGGCATTATCTGGGAGAGCTGGTGCTGTGCTGGAGAGAGCGAATGTCCCTGGATACACACATTCACACTCACACTGACGTGTGCTTTGCTTGGTGGGCTCACATGAGCTCAGAGCCTACTTTCCAGGTGCCCTAGCAATTGCTACATGACACTTGCTAGCTACCTGGTGGTTCCCTGACAGGAGAAGCTTGGGCAGCATTAGATAGCAAGAAGAAAGGGGATAGGAGGGTGAGTATCTCAGCAGTGGGACTCTGCCATTCCGTGGTGTGAGTTTGCTTTAGCTGTTGTATGCACAGAGGTGTTGCAGGGTCCACTGCTCATGTATGTCCCACAAAACTGCATGCTTATGCTGGCCTTCAGAGCTGCACTATGACTACCCTTTGCCTTATTAACATCCTGTCCTTCCTGTTGGCTTTTCAGCTTGCAAGCCAGGGAGCACCAGTTCATTCCTTAGCTTTTACAACAGCCTAAATGGAAGCCAGAGCATGCTAGCCCTGGGGCACAATCCCAAACCTGCCAGTCCTGGAGAGATGGGGAATGCTACTCAACCTGAAGGTGCCAGTGCCCAGAATGCATCTACCCAAGGGAGTTCCTGCCTTCACAATCAACCTGTCATCCGTGAGGACCTGGATGTTGTGTCTGTCAGGTTCAGAGTCATCAACGAACCCAGTGTTCCTGTCCAGTCTGAATTTCCTACCCTCCTCCTTTTTAATCTAAATACTGGGGTGGATAGTGGTGGAACCCTCATGCTGAATTTGCTGCTTAACAAGGTAAAATAGGCCTTCATGCAGTCTTTTGCTTTTGTAGTCACAGCCTGTCTAAGCTGCCAAGTACATGCTGTAGTTACATGTGGCTAGTGATCCGTGTTCATAGAATCCTAGAACCATTGGGCTGGAAGGGACCTCAAGGACCACTTAGTCCAACCCCCTGTTCCAATGACTGTAGCACCATAGGCAGAAGCTTGCCCAGCCTGTTTTTCAAAACATTCAAGGAAGGAGATTTCACAACCTCCCTGGGCAGCTTATTCCATTGCCCGACAGTTCTTACAGTTAGGAAGTTTTTCATATATTTAACTCAAATCTACTTTCCTGTAATCCTCTAAATATAGTGGAAAACAACTGTTCTCCATCTTTTTCACAGCATTTCATATCTTTTTCTAGATATTTGAAAACTCTTGTGCCTCTGCTTTTATTGTCTTTGACTGCTGTACAGTCTCCAAAATCAGGCCTGAGTCTAGGCTGAGTCTGACAGTGTCAGGACTGACCCAAACCTGGTCCCAATGCAGCCAGGCTCTTCCGGGCCCCACCCCCAGCGCTGGCCTTCAGCATGGCCAGTAGGGGTCATAGCCTGGTAAAGGGTGGCCAGTCCTGGTAGCCTTAGGACCAGCACTCCTGAGGCCCTGGAATGGGCTTATTTCTCCAGGGCCCTCTCCATGCCCATGACTCAGCTTCTGGGATGACTGCTCCCCCACACACACTTCACCTCACGTACTGGGGCTGCCCCCAGTGTTGAGAGTTGTGCTTAGGAACAGTGCCTCTGCCTCTTCCCCCACCTGGAGTCCTGCTGCATCACTGCTGCTGCTTGTAAAGATCCTGCTTCTGGGGCCCTGCCACCCAAGCTAAGTAGCTTCTTGGGCCAGTGGCAAGGTCCTGTTAGAAGCCTTAAGGGCAGCAATGGCACAAGACTTTGTGGAGGTGGGACACTATAGTGGTCAGGGGCACAGAGGACCTCTATTTTATTTTTTCTTTGGGCCCTGCAAATTCTAAGACTGATCCTGCCTACCCCCATAAAGCACTTTGACTCAGTGAGTGCAGGGAGTAGGTCAGGAAAAGGGTAGGGTAAAGGCATTCCCTCCATGTTTTCTGATGTGGCTGCGCCTCTGTAGAGTGCTGTGATGTTGCATAACACTGTGGGAGCAGGGGCTCTTGTCCTTAGGGGAGCCTGACCTGGCCCAAGTCCAAGGGGCCTGAAGGACCCCAGAACTGATCGAAGCTCAGCAGGACTCCCTCAGGATACAGAGATCCAATTCCAGTGGTTCCCAAAACCATTTTGAGATTTAAATCTAATCTCGTAAACCCAGACAACATCCAGACAGACAAAGTGTATCAAGATCGTCACCTCAGATGATGTGATTCTACTTGGAGTTCCATCCTACAGTTTGGGAACCTTTGCACCAGGCTAAACATTTTATAATTCCTTCAGCCTTTTCTTATAGGGCTTATATCTAGCCCTTTTATTATCTTTGTGGCCTTAATTGAATCCTGTCCAGATTTTCTTACCTTTGTTCTGAAGTGTTGTACTCTAGGTGAGGTCTCCCCAGTAAAGTGGCACCATTGCCTCCTGCATCTTGGATATGATGCTTCTGCTAATACAGCCTAAAATGGCATTTGCCTTTTTTGCAAGTCTCATGTTGTTTGTTTGTGATCTACTAAAACGCCTAGATCCTTCTCTGCAATGCTACGGCATAGCCAATTGTACCCCAATTTATGCTTCCGTATTTGGTTTTCCATTCCTATTTGTTTTTGTCTTTGTTAAATTGCATTTAAATTCAGGTTGAGGCTGCTGACCTCATATGCATTACAGAGACCTGGCTGGATGAGGCATCTGGTCCTTTTGTTTGTTTTGTTTATTCAATTTTTATCCCGACCTTCCCTTGAAGGCTCAGGGCAGCTTACGGGAATATATAAAATACATAAACATAAGCATATAAAAACATATATGAAAAACATAAAAGCAGTTCAAAGAAACCATAAACCCCACCCACCAACCATCTCCCTAGCCCCTCCACCCCATCCCACCCAATCCTATCCCAGCCTGCTAAACACCTGGCCAAACAAAAAAACCTTGCATCTCTTCCAAAAGGTGTAAGCGGGCTCAGGAATAGGCGAATCTCGAAAGGGGGAGAGTTCCATAAGTGTGGAGCAGTGACCAAAAATGCCTCACTACGTGCCCTCATTGTATGAACTTCACGGGAAGTTGGCATTTGCAAGAGGGTGCCCTCGACTGACCTCAGAGGCTGCAACGGAACATAAGGGAAGAGGCAGTCTTTCAGATGCCTGGGGCCCAAGATGCGTAGGGCTTTATAGATCAAAAACCAGCACCTTTAATTGTGCCCAGAAAGCTACTGGCAGCCAGTGCAGACTCTGGAGCACCAGTGTATTATGCTCCTGGTGACACCCCTGACAGAAGGTGTGCTGCCATGTTCTACACCAACTGCAACTTCTGAACAGCAATCAAGGGCAGCCCCATGTAGAGCACATTGCAGTAGTCCAGCCTCAAGGTTACGAAGGCATGGATGACAGTGTCCAAATCTGAGTCTGATAGAAAAGGTCACAGCCTTGTCACCAGACAAAGTTGGTGAAAAGCACTCCTGACCACCAGGTTGGTCATCCAGGTGCAGCAACAGATCCAGGAGCACCCCCAAGGCTGTGAACCTGAGCGACCAAAGGAAGCTGGAGCCCATCAATAAGATTCATATGCGACTGCTGCAGCGCAGGATGTGGAAATCTGTCAGTAGCCCGGGTCAGCATGGCATATCACAAATCAACTAGGGCATTGACAGAGAGGCTGTCAAAGTCAGCGGGTAAATTCCCCAGAGAGTTCTGGAATCCTATTGGATCCATTAGTCTCCGGGAGTGGACCTTCCTAACTGGCAAAGGAGGGCAGGGATCTGAACTCTCAGAAGATGATAATCCGATCATGACAACAGTGTCATAGCAACACCCCCAATAATCGGATCCCCTGTTCCCAAGCCAGTGCACAACGAGATCCGATGTGTGTCCAGCCTCATGTGGCAGGCCAGATATTATCTGGGACAGGCCCATGGTTGTAATGGTGGCCATGAACTGCTCTGCCCCTGAACGGCTTACCTTGGCGTGTATGTTGAAATCACCCAAGACACTAAGTCTGGGTGACCTAAACACCACCTCCTGGATGGAGCCAGCCAGGTATTCCGTGCAGCACAAGCCAAGGATCAGGGGATGGGGGTGTGGAGTGTCCAGTGGGGTGGAATGGTAGTGATTTGTAAAGATACCCTGGTTTTTCAAAGGTATCCAGTAGGGGTGGGCGTGCCGGTAAATCCGGTATCCGATAATGCCGGTACTGGGCGTACCGGCATTACCCAAAATCCGGTCCCGTTACCAGATTCCCGGTACTGGATTTTTTTACATTGCAGCCATTTAAATGAATGGCTGCAATGTAAAAAGTCCCACCAAAAAAGTAAAAAAAAAAACC
>QEPC01004024.1:57394-71029 GCA_003113815.1 Sphenodon punctatus
ACACAGTGCCCCATTGAAATCAATGGAATAAAACCGGTACTGGATACCGGATTTAATCCGAGAATCCGGTTCTTTGAGAACCGGTAAATCCGGTATCCGGTAATTGCCCCGGGGTCCCACCTCTAGTATCCAGTACATAAGAACATAAGTAGTGCCATACTGAGTCAAACCAATGGTCCATCAAGCCCAGCATCCTGTCCTCCAGCAGTGGCCAATCTCAATCATATGGGAGAAGAACCAACAGTCACAATGGGCAATCCATTCCCTGTTGTTCACTCCCAGCTCCTGACAGTAAGAAGTTCATCCCGTAAGCTACTTGGTTAATAGCCATTAATGGACCTACTCTCTAAGAACCTATTCAGTCCTTTTTTAAACCCAGCTATACTACTGGCGTTGACAGTGTCCTCTGGCAACAAATTCCATAAGTTAATTATGCATTGAGTAAAAAAGTACTTCCTTTTATTTGTTTTAAATCTGCCGGCAGCTAGGTTCATGGAGTGTCCCCTAGTTGTAGTACTATTTGAGAGGGTAAATAACCGTTCCCTATCTACTTGTTCCACACCACTTAAGATTTTATAAACCTCTATCATGTCCCCTCTCAGTCTTCTCTTCTCTAAGCTAAAGAGACCCAGCTTGTCCTCTCTTTGTACGGAAGCCGTTCCATACCCTTTATCATTCTCGTTGCTATTCTCTGTACCTTTTCTAGTTCAGCTATGTCTTTTTTGAGATGGAGCAACCAGAACTGCACACAATATTCCAGGTGCAGTTGCACCATTGATTTGTATTATGACATCCTCAGTTTTATTCACTATCCCTTTACGAATAGCTCCTAACGTTATGTTTGCTTTTTTGACTGCTGCTGCACACTGGGCTGGGGATTTCAGTGTATTGTCCACAGTCACTCCTAGATCCTTTTCCTGAGTGGTAACTCCTAGCTTCGTCCCCAGCATTGTGTACTCACAGTTTGGATTATTTTTCCCTATGTGCATTGCTTTGCACTTGTCCACATTAAATCTCATCTGCCATTTAGATGCCCAGGCACCCAGTCTTGTAAGATCCTGTTGCAATTCTTCACGGCTTGCTCGCATTTTAACTACCTTGAATAACTTGGTGTCATCTGCAGACTTGAATACCTCATTCTAAATGCCCTTTTCCAGATCATTAATGAATACATTAAACAGCACCGGTCCCAATACAAATCCCTGGGACACACCACTTTGTACATCTCTCCATTGTGAAAACTGACTATTTAGTCTTACTCTTTGCCTCCTATCCTTTAACCAGTTACCGATCCATCGTAAGACACTACCTCCTATCCCATGGCTTTTTAATTTTCTCAGTCTTTTATTGGGGACCTTATCAAATGCTTTCTGGAAATCCAGGTACACTATATCTACCAGGTCTCCCTTGTCCACATGCTTATTTACACCCTCAAAGAATTCCAGCAGATTAGTGAGACATGACTTACTTTTGCCAAATCCATGTTGACTCTTCCCTATTAAGCCATGTTTATCAACATGCCTAGCAATTCTGTTCTTAAATCATAGTTTCCACCATTTTGCCCAGCACAGACGTCAAGCTTACTGGTCTGTAGTTTCCAGGATCACCTCTGGATCCCTTTTTGAATATTGAGGTTACATTTGCCACCCTCCAGTCCTTGGGTAAGTGGCAGATTTTAGCAATAGGTTACAAATTACTAACAGTAGGTCTGCAATTTCATATTTGAATTCCTTCAGAACTCTGGGGTGAATACCATCTGGTCCTGGTGATTTGTTAGTATTTTGTTTGTCAGTTTGCTCTAGGACCTCCTCCAGAGCCACATTGATGTGTTACAGCTCTTCCAATTCATCTACAAAGTAAGGTGGGCATATCCCCAAGATCCTCTGCAGTGAAGACCAAAGCAGAGAGCTCATTCAGCTTCTCTACAATGTCCTTTTCCTCCCTTAGCACCCCTTTCACCCCCTGGACATCCAATGGCCCAACTGACTCTCTAGCAGGCCTCCTGCTTCTGATGTACTTGAAAAAGTTTTTATTATTAGTTTTAGCATTTTTAATAAGTTGCTCCTCAAATTCCCTTTTGGCCTGCCTTATTAACTTTTTTACATCTACTTTGGCAACGCTTATGAACTTCCCTATTTACCTCATTGGGACTCTCCATTTTTTTAAAGGATGCCTTTTTGGCTTCAATAGCCTCCTTCACCTCACCATTTAGTCACACAAGCAGACGTTTGGTCCTCTTCCTACCTTTTTTAATTTGTGGAATACAGTTAATCTGAGTTTAGAGTACCTAACACATCCAATAGAGCATGTCCACCTTGTGTTGGAGGATGAAGATAGATTGGGAATTTTGTTGGTGTAAGGACCACCCTGCTGCACAACAGACTCCCTGACCAAGCTGGCTGAGTTGGTCTCAGAGGTGGTCTTGAGGTTATCCAGAGTTATAGTCTTGGGTGACTTCAAGATACATGCGGAGGCTAACCATTTGGGGCCAGAGCGGAACCATGACAACCATGGATCTATCCCAAATGTGTGGCCCAACACAAGAGGCAGGATACACATTGGATTTGATGTTTTGCAGTGGCCTGGAAACAGGTTCTACTTGTTGAAGGTGTAGTTTCAACACCATTGTTGTGGTTGGACCATTACCTTCTGAAGGCTCAGATCCCTGCCCTCATATGCCCCTGTCTGGGTGGTGGACCAGTTAGGTTGGTCTGCCCCCAGAGACTAATGGATCCAATTAGTTTCCAGAGCTCTCTGAGGGATTTACGCAGTGACCTTGGCAGCTACTCTGTTGATGTCCGGGTTGCTTTGTGAAATGACATCTTGACCACGGCCATTGGCATGATTACATCCAGGCATTTGGTCCCACCGCTGCAATAACATATGTTCCCCTGGTATACGGGGGACCTGAGGTAGTTGAAGTGGGAGGGTAGGCGGTTAAAGCGTAGGTAGTGCACAACTCATGCTGAAGTTGACCGAATGCAGTATAGATTATTTTTGAAGAACTATGCTGTGGCTTTGTTGGCAGTGAAGAAAGCTTGCTTCTCTGTTGTCATAACCTCTACAACGTCTTGTGCTGCTGAGCTGTTTCGAGTGGTGAATGGCCTGGTTAATCCAGGCTGTCCCCGCTGTGAACTAGAGTCACCTATTGGCCCTTGTGAAATTTGTATTAATCACTATGCAGACAAATTACTCATTCACCACAACTTGGGTTCTGCAACTTCAACTGGAGAGTCAAAGTTTGGGGTTGTGGAAGTTCAGCCTTGTCCTGTCTGTTTGGATCAGTTTCAATTAGTGTTGCCCACTGATGCTGAGAATTTGCTTGGAGCAATGTGGGCAACCACCTTGACCGTCCTGACTAATGAAAGCCAGCCAGTAGATGTTGAGGCCATTGCGGGCTGGGGTTGTCAACACCTTCCTTTGGGAGGGTAGGTTGTTGGACACCCTTAAAACTGTGGTTGCCTGGCCCCTGCTCAAGAAACCATATTTGGATGCTGACTCCCTGGCCAGCTATCGCCTTGTTTCTTATCTTCCCTTTTAAGAGAAGGTTATTGAATGGGTAGTTGCCCAGCAGCTTCAAGCTCATCTTAATGCTGTCAGATTCCTTGACCCATTTCAGTCAGGTTTTCATCCAGGGTATACCATGGAGATCACACTTCTGGCATTGGTCAATGGTGCCTGGAGATTGACAAAGGAAGTTGTGCTCTGTTGACTTTTAGACCTTTCATCAGCCTTTGATACAGTTGGTCATGACATGTTGTTGACACAACTGCAGGACTTGGTAGGGGTGCGCAGAACTGCTCTTGAGTGGTTCTGCTTGTTCCTGTCAGGGAGGTCCTCATTGTCCCCTGTGGTATCCTGCAGGATTCCAGCTTGTCTCCACTTTTGTTCAATGTGCAACTGAGGCTGCTGGGTGAGATCATTTGGAGGTTTGGAATCCAGTGTCAATCAATATGCTGATGACACCCAGCTCTGCCTCTTTTTCATCAGACCCAGGTCCTGCGGTCTCACTGCTTACTCAGTGCCTGGCAGCTGTTGGGGACTGGATGAGGGTGAACCGATGGAAGCTGAATCCAGACAAGACTGAAGTGATGATGGTTGGCTAACCCTGTGATATGGAGGGAATTGGGACCTCTGTCACTGAAGGGGTTCAGATCCCTCTGGTTACCCAGGTTTGCAGCCTCGGAGTGCTCCTGGACCCCGTGTTGCACCTGGAACGTCGGGTTGCGATGCTGGCCAGGATCACTTTTCACCAACTCCATCTAGTGAGGAGGCTGCGGCCCTTTATTTCTGATTCAGATCTGGCCACCATCATCCATGCCTTCATTACCTCAAAGCTAGATTACCGCAATGCGCTTTACATGGGACTGCCCTTGATGACTGTTTGGAAGCTGCAGCTGGTGCAGAACGCGGCAGCCCACCTCCTTTCAGAGGTGAGTCACTGTGAGCACACAACACCTGTGATTTATAGTCTGCACTGGCTGCCTATAGCTTTCCGGGAACAATTCAAGGTGTTGACTTTGACCCTTAAATGGGCTGGACCCCACGTATCTGAAAGACTGTCTTTCTTTCCATGCTCCACTGCAACCCCAGCAGTCAGCTGGGAGAGCTCTCTTGAGGGTACCTCCTGCCAATCTTGTCCATTTGACAAGGGCCCGCATAGAGGTGTTCTCAGTTGCTGCCCCTGTATTATAGAACTCCCTTCCCCCTGGAGGTCCGTTAGAGCCCGCACCCGAGCATATTGCAGTGGCAGTATATAACATTTCTTTTTGGCAAAGCGTTTGGCAGGCAGGGGTTGGGGTGGGTGAGTTTAGGGGTGAGGATGGGGTTTCTTAAGGGATTTTCTATTGTATTTTGTGTTTTTAATGATGTAAGCAACCTCAGCCTTAGGGGAAGGGTGAGGTAGAAATTTAAGTAAATCAATTTTGTTTGTTCTATTCTAGGTCTCTATTTTTGTATTTTATATTCTAATCTTGTCTCAAAGTATTCACAACAGTTGTGTCATCTGCAAAAATATGATGAGTATAACTCTCCACTCCTTCCTCCAAATTCTTAATGAAAATGTTGAGGACGACAGACTCTGCAGGACACCACTTGACACCACCTCCCAGTTTGACACTGATCCATTAATTATTACTCTCTTAGTCTGTCTCTTCAGCCATTTACAAACTCTCCCTTTACTTCTTTCCAGTCCACATTTCTCCAGTTTGCTTATGAGGATATCATGTGGGCCTGTACTGAAGTTGAGATATATTATGTCTACTGCGTTCCCTATGTCTACTAAATCAGTGAAGGAAACCAGATTGGTCTGGCATGATTTGTTTTTCTTGAGGTGTTCATATGTTGATTTGTTTTATAATTTCTTCTAATATTTTCCCATGTATTTAAGACACGCTGGCTGACTTATAATCAATGCCCGTGTATTCTGCAAAAATATTTTCAGAATTCTACAACTAGTAAATGCAATTTCTGAGAGCAGAAAATGTCATTTCTGTGAGCAGAATACATTATTCAGATTGGCCAAATTATGCAGATTATTTAAAATTTTGAATGCAAACGAGTTTCTCAAATAAGGGGAGGTGTCCTAACAAGCCACAGGCAGGGACTGCCTATTTCTATGTTCTGTACAGCGCCAGGCATATGGCTGGCGCTATATAAATGTTTATAATAATAATAATAATTAATAATAATATTTAAGGTAGATTTTCAAAGGAAAACATGGGATGTTAGTGGTTGGAACTGGGGGTTGGAAAGAAAATGAAGGGGCGGGGGGTGCTGCTGTGTCCAGTGGGTGGTTGTGGACTAGGAAGGAATGGAGTAGGAGTGCTTGGGAGGGATGAGGGCTAGGAAGGAATGGGGGTAACGGTGGCAAGATGGATGATTTTTAAGTTGGTGGCAAGGAAGGAATAGGGTGGGAGTGATGGGATGGGCAGGGGGATCTGGGGACAAAGAAGGAATGGAGAGTTGGGGTTCCGGAATGGGAAGGGGGTGTCTGAGTTGCTCAAGGCTAAAACTGGGCAGTGGGGGTTCCAACTGGTCCACTCCAGGCACCAGAAGCAGCAACAGGGAGGGCACGATCAGGGTTCTGGGAGGAAAGAGGGTTTATTTTGTAGGGAGAGATGGGAGTCTAGGAGAGAGGGAGCTGAGCTGCTGGTGGGGAGGAGATCAGGGGACCAGGAGGGAAGGAAGCAGAGCACAGCTTCTGTGTGATTGGGGGGGGGGGGGGGGCTGAGAAGGAGGGAATTGGAGTTTCTAGTGGGGGGAGGAGATCAGAGCACTGGGAAGGAGGGGAGTTGCTGGGGAGTGAGTGAGTTGGAGGCAGGGGAGAAAGAAAGGGGGTGGGTGAAACCTGGAATAACACTTAGATTTGTCTGCAGAGCTGCATGTCTCCAGCTACCTGCTAGGTTCCTGACTGGCAGTGGTTGCTGGGTCCCAGTACCTGCCAATTCCACAGCAGGAGCTGTCAAGTTCCAATTTCTGTTGGAAGTTTCATGATTGTGGAAGCACAGAGCACTAGGCCCTGTTTATTATTCCCCCAAGTCTTCATTCCCCCCCCAAAATAAGTACTATATTTGCTCTTCTCTGGGACCTTGTCTGTTCATGATTTTGCAAAGATAGTTGCTAGTGGTACTGAGATTGCATCAGGATTCTAGCATCAGGATTCTAGGATGCAGTTTATCAGGCCCCACTTATTTTAAATTCATTCAAATTGGCCAGCTGTTCCTAGACAAGTTCCTGTAGCTATCCTGACCTGGATCCCATCCCTCTTTTGGGGCAGTTTAATTTTATTAATCATCTGGTCACAGCTTACCTTTTTTTGTGAAGACTGAAGTGCAATAGGTATTGAGTAAATATCCTCTCACCTTGCCTGATGAGCAAGGGACACAGTTTCCTTTATTTTTCTCTTGGTTTTAACATATTGGTAGATCTCCTGATTATTTCCCCCATCCCTTGCTAGTTGAAGCTCATTATATGCCTTTTGGCCTGACATGCTTGCTGCTCACTCTCAATGGGTATTTTCAGACGTGACGGGCACGATTGGCCCTGGCACTGAATCACCCCATGGATTACCCGCCGGGGCCACCGCGTAACAGGCGAACAGACGCGGTGGCCGATCCCAGCGGGGAATCCGGGGGGGGGCGGGGCTGCGCGGCACAACATGCGGTTGCACAGCCTCGCCCCCCCATGCTGCCCCGGCCGCCCGTCCTCCAGGAGACGGGCGGGTGCCGCAGCCAATGCGGCCGCAGCACCCACCCGCATTGACCATGGCCTGGAATCCCGCCGCGGATTCCGGGTCGTGGTCTGGGGACAGACGTTATGGTCCCCTTCATCATGGAGGGGAATCTCATTCACCACACAAACGGGGCTGGTCCTGCCAGGACCGCCGTTTGCATGGTGAATGTGATTCCCCTCCGTGATTCACGGGGTGAACATCTGAGGGGGAACTTCAGTTTCCCCCAACAGACGTTCCGTGATCACGATCACCATGTGGGGATTCACTGTGGTTGACGGTGATCACTTAACATCTGAAAATACCCAATGTCATGTCCATATGTGTGTAGCTAAAACTTTTTCACTGGAATGGCCTGAAGTGGAGGCATAGCTGGAGCATAGGAGCAGTATTTCTTGCCTAGAGTGCAGTCTAATTACAAACTGATTGCCATTGCCTCTTTTTAGGCTGATGGGTATGAATAGAACCAGGAAATGTTGCTTGAGATTCAGGAAGTTGTTTTGTTGTTTCAGACTTCCTTGAACCTCAGGAATGCCAGTGTGGCTGCCTGCTTGAGTGCTGCCTCCCCTGTGCTGTCCCTGAACAGCACACACAACTGCAGTACAGGTAAAAGTACAGTACAGGAAAGCTCCCAGCACCCACTTGATTGGTCCTGTTATATTTTGGTATTATAGTTCATAAGCCAATGATGGGAGACCTCCAGACCCTATATCTTAATGGTAGCCTGACCGCTTGAGCTGCCATGTTGGAAACTCCTGCTGACCAAGTGTTACCACCAGGGAACCTTTCTATGCTAGCGCTGCAAGGGAGAATGCTACTGTGGCATCCCCTTGCACTGGTTTCTTCAGACTTTGTTCGGTGGAGCTGAGAGTTCCCCAGGAGCTCGTTTGCACTAAAAGTGTTGCCTAGATTTTCCTCTGACTAACACTGCTTCAGCTCTGACAGGTTGGCAGGTGGGGACTGGTTTAAATGCTTGGCCTGCTCATAGCAGGACTCCATTGGTACTGAATGCCAGTGACATACCTTGCCCCATCTACATTAAGACTGCCAGTGTTTCTAACACTGGTAGAGCTGGCCATAGGAGAGAAATCTTAGATGGGTCTAAGAGAATGATGGGAAACAAGGGGTGGACACTTCCTGCTTTAGCAACAAGGGCCAGCTCCTATATTTCTCTGATCCAATGGCAGTCAGTTCTTCTGCATGTGGGAGATGCTGGCTGGAGCTTGTGGGGTTTCTAAGGCTGATTATGAGTCCCAGGGAGCTGCACTTTGCCTCCAGGTTGAGCATTGCTGGGCCTTGAGAGTAGATGACATCATGCAATTAATGGTAAAATCCTTGTTTTACCTACAGCATTTTTCCAGGGCTACTTGCTGAATGTGACCATGTCCTCCATGGAAGCAACACTTATTATTCCTTACCCAGAGACTGCCAACTGGTTCCTCTCCATGCAGCTCAACTGTCCAAAGAACCAAGGGTGAGTTTGCTGCAATTTTAACACCCAAAAGTTTGAACCAGCTGATCAGAGGCATGTAATTCCCACTCAGCAGAGACACCCAGACAAAGGATATCCAGCTTTTTCCAGCATTTTTCATCAATTTCTGTCTTTCCATGACTTTTACAGCAGTTTACGCTTTAATGGCAATTTCCAGCATTTCCTCTGTACTTAACCGACACTTTTGCATCTCCACAGCCCCCAGGGGTGCATGCAGGGCATACACAGGGCTTGGGATCAACCCCCATAGCAGCTCTGTTCAACTTGCAAAAAACAACAAATGGTGAAAACAGCGGAAAAGCTGATAAGTTTCTGCGTAGTGTGAATGAAGGTGAATGATCTGTTCCTGACGGAACAGCATTTGCCGTAATTTGTCATTTCAGGCCTAGTGAAGATTGATGCCAGCTATGTCCCTTTGCCCCAGTCAGTGCAAAAAAATTGTTTTCCTGCTCAGCCAGGAAATAAGATAGCAAATAATTTGGCCAAACTCTTGCACCAAACCTAATAACCATTCTGCAAGTCAAGTTCAGCCTGGTCCCAGAAACCAGTGTTTCATGGCCCAGCTGTGGGCCTTTGAAGTCTAGAGTTAAGAACTTTGCCTTAATGGAGTTCTAAGAAGGGACCTTGAGGCTAAAGCCTGACTAAGAGCAGAACATCCACAGGCACTGTATGGCACACACAGACTCTCCCTCCCTGAAGAGTGAGTTCTTGGGTGTTAACAAACAAGACAATAACCACAATGGATTTATGTTCTATCCAGGCTCCCTGCAACACACATTTGTGTGGAATCGCTTAAACAGCCAGCCATCAGCCTGTTGGTTTTTTTATTATTTTGGTTTGTCGCGCACTACCTTTCCCCTCCCCTTGCAGTATTCCGTGTATCCATGCATGCTCCTGGTGCTGTGCCCTCCCACTCACAGTTGCCAGGGCCTCTGGGAAGAAGAACCAGCCAAGCTTTTCCTGGCATTTCTGGGCCATAACGTCTGGCACCATACCTGCAGGTGCTGTCCCCGCCCACAGTGTTATAATGATGACAGCAAGTTTATAGTGATGCATTTTTGTTTAGGACTCGTGCCAGAGTACTGGCACCAGAGTGAAAGGGGAAAAAAAGAAACCAGCTCTCTGACATTGAGCATGATTTGCTTGCAGCTCTGCCTAGTTTAAACCTTTGCCTGCACTGTCAGTGCTCGGTTTCCTGGATTTCATCCCCTTTTATGTGCCATATCAATGCAGTCACTGATGTGCACCTTGAACTCCTTATTTATTAGTCGCATGATCATGCCAAATGCATAGAAAAAAAGTATGAAAAAACTGTGAAGAAGTCCTGCAAATCAGCAAGGTTCCAAAGTTCTCTCAGTGCCCTCCTTGCTACTTTCATCTCACAGTCTGTGGCCCTGGTGTCAGTGTTTCCATTGTCTACAGATCTTTAGCTGTAGTGCCACTATCCTCTCAATGCACTCCACATGCCCCCTTTGGTATCCGCTCGCTGTCATCAAGCTTGAGATCAGGTAGAGTGGTAGAAGGACGAAGCTCCCTTAAGGCATACTTCACTACATCCAGGTTACACACTTCCATGAGACTG
Organism: Sphenodon punctatus; assembly: GCA_003113815.1. Taxonomy (NCBI): domain Eukaryota; kingdom Metazoa; phylum Chordata; class Lepidosauria; order Sphenodontia; family Sphenodontidae; genus Sphenodon; species Sphenodon punctatus. Next base: position 67,700 of record QEPC01004024.1, read on the forward strand.
TCCAGGGCCGGCCCCAGGGTTTGTGAGGTCATGTGCAAAGTCCTGGTGTGGGGCCTAATTATGCAAATGTCTAAATTTACATAAAATTTACTTCCTCTGGACAAGAAAGATTCCCATTCTCCACCACTCAGAGCAACCATGGAGAAGCATGGCCTCCCCATGCTTATCTTCCCCCCGCCCCCAGTTTGGCACCCCTTGTCTGCCTTAATTGGCGCTCAGCCAAGTGGCCATAGACAAGCATGGCCTCAAAATGCTTCCCCACCCACCCCTCCACAGCTGAGTGTCTACCACCACTCCCCAGGAGTGGTTCCATCGCAGGGGCAGCCGGGCGGGCAGTGAGGCAGGCACAGAGAGACTGACTGCGTCCACTGCCTTGCTGGAGGAGGGGGTAAGTTTAGCCAGTCTGGCCTCCAGGGCCTGTTGCTTCTTGCTGCCGGTGCCGCCTGTTGCGGTGCAACCAGTCCAGAGGCGCTGTTATCAAACACACCAGACACCCAAAATGCAGCTAGCTTATTAAGCGCATTATGCCATGAAAAGATATATATCTTTTTGGTTATAATATATATATAAATAATATAACCAGTTCAGTTGTGCCCCCATAATCAATTTATGCTGCCCCCATATTTTTTTTTTCATTTTCATTTCATCTTTAATTTATACCCCGCACTCTCCCAGCCAAAGTTGGCTTGAGGCAGCTCACATCAACAATAAATACAATATTGGGTTTTTATCCCATGCAGGGGAAACCCAATACTAAATTCACACTGCCCCCCCTCCCATAACTATTTAATTTGTGCCCCTGGGGCAGCGTGAATTAATTATATGGGGGGCGCAAATGAACTGGTTATGGGGTGCGGGTTTAAAGACAGTATTCCTGTTAGCAATATCTTCATTAAGAAAAGTTAGTGAAATAGCAGCCATATTTGCAGATTTATTTTCCAAGATAGAATAGATATTACTTTACATCCTAAATTCCTACCTAAGGTAGTATAATAATAATAATTAATTAATAATAAACAAGTTTATTGTTGTAGCAAAAAGCTGTAACAAGACAAAACCTATAACAAGACAAAAAAACACATTCACACCCTAACCCAAACAATACTAACATCACAGATCTAACACCAGTGGCACCTAGTCAAAAATACACGTGCATCACGAAATTCTTAACAACTATTAATATGATACCTAGATATAAGCACAACAATACCAATTATTTAAAAACTGAGCTTAAACAAATAAATAAAATAAAATATAATAATATAGTTGGCATGCTGATATACGCCCTCTTCCATACTATCATAAATTCTCCACATGCTCACTGTTGAATTTGAGCATTAATTTCGCCGCCCCAGGAGAAACATAAGCACAAATTTTAGTCATTTAGCGGGACATTACATCAAAGTCAAAATATTTATCTTAGGCCAAGACATTCACTTAAGGCCCAACTTGATGAGGTAACAGCTCAGCATCCCTCCTCTGAGGGGATAAAGATATAAATTTGGATCTTAATTTGCTCCTATAAACATTCCAGAGAAATTTAGTCATTTCGCATGTCACTACAGTCAAGTGGTCTTCCAGCAGAAATTTTACCAAGGTTCTCGGAGCTCTCCCTGGGAGAGCTCTCCCGGGGCTATTAAGGGAGAGATGTACTTTTCCCGTAAAAGAGCATGGTGGGAACAGTCTATGATCATGTGCTCCAGTGACTCGATTTGAAGGGAGAGAGGGGCTGCTGACTTAAAAAACAGTCGAAGCCAATAAGTGAGAGCTCCTTGCCAAACTCTCACTTTTACGGGGGGAAGCTCACATTCAGATCTGAGAACTACCGCTGGGGTGCCTGGAGGGGCCGCTAGTAGCGTCCTCAGGAAGGCAGCCTGTACATTTTCCAGCCCCCTAATCCTATCCAGGGCTCAAATTTGAGCGCCATAGGTCAATTGAGACACGCATTTCTGTTTAAAGACTTTTAAAGCCGGGACCACCCTAGCTCTGAAGAAAGACAACAAAGCACGTGTCGTATTTTTGAATTTATCCGAGGAGGCCTGAGCTTGTAGGGTCCAATTGCCATTGGCCTGGAAAACAATGCCCAAATATTTAAAGGCTTTAACTTGTTTGATGGTTACCTTATCCACAAACCACTTATGTTGTATCTTTTTCTTTGAGAATACCAGAACTTTTGTTTTCTCATAATTAATTTGTAAGAGATTTACTTTGCAATAGTCCCCCACTGCAGTCAAAAGCCGCCGCAGACCAACCACTGTGCAAGAAAGGAGAACCATGTCGTCCGCATACAAAAGACAGGAAATACTCTGGTCTTTAATTCGGGGCGCATGAAATTGGGGGCCAGTCAGGACTTCCACTATATCATTTAGGTAGATGTTGAAGAGAGTCGGGGCCAAGGTACACCCCTGCTTGACACCCGTCACAGAGGGGATATCCCCAGATAATGTTCCCTTGCTGTCCAGCCTTACCCTTACGGAGATGTTAGTGTAGAGCTGATGGATCAGATGTAGCAATCTACTCTCCATCCGGAGGCTTGACAACTTTTGCCAAAGCCGTCCCCTAGGGATAGAGTCAAATGCGGCCTTCAGATCGATGAAGGCCGCAAATAGCGGCTCCCTAGAACTAATGTGTTTGGCGACCAAATGGGACAAGAGGAAACAATGATCCCCCATGGACATCCCTTCTCTGAAACCGATTTGTTCACTGCAGATATTCCCAGAAGCCCTCAACCATGCCAAACATTTATTCAATAGATATTTGGAATACAATTTGCTAATGACACAGAGGAGGCTAATTGGCCTATAATTCGCGGGGTCTCTAGGATTGCCTTTTTTAAAGATTGGACCCACGATAGTTTGAGTCCACTGACTGGGGATGTGCCCTGTTGTGTTAATGCTAGTAAAAAGAATAGCCAAAATAGGGGCCCACCAATCAGAGGCTGCTATCAAAAAATCGGGGGAGATGAAATCTATTCTTGAGGCCTTGCCCCTTGCCAAATCATTAATCAACTCGAGGACCTGGACCGGCTGGACTGGGTCCCAATCGGGAGTAGTCTCCGTCAGATTTTCCGTACCTTCTCCATCCACCTGAGAGGCAAAAAGTGCCACCTTCAGCCTTTCCCACCGACCCCCCTCCTCCTCCCCCTCTATGCGCCCCTTCTGCAATATGCAGGCCCTTATTCCCTCGGAGTTTGCCTCAAATCTTTCCCCCCTTCTCCCCCCCGTTTTCGCCTCCTCCTCCCCTGACTCTGCCGTCTCTGCTCTCAACGCTTCTCTCTCCTCGACCCTTGACTCTCTTGCCCCCCCCTCTGCTCGCCCCGTCCGCCCCCTC
>QEPC01004024.1:73126-101342 GCA_003113815.1 Sphenodon punctatus
GCATCCGCCTGAATGTTTGTTTGTCTTCTCCCATGTCTCTCCCGCTGTCCCCTCTCCTTGTCTCCCCCTCCTTGTCTTTTAGATTGTAAGCCACAGGTAGGGACCGCATCTAATTGTATGTTCTGTACAGCGCCAGGTTGCAACTGGCGCTTTATAAATGTTTAATAATAATAATAATAATAGTATAGTGGTTTTCCCAGACTCGAGCTGTTAACGTGGCCCCACTTCCTCCGGGACATGATCGGCCTACCCCCCTCACTAGTTTCCAGAACTTCCTAGAATCTGGGGCCCTAGATGCCCTATCCAGGATATCCCATTGACGGACTTGATACCCATTCTTCTTTTCCTTCATCAACAAATTGTATCTAACCCTCAGCCTTTTGAACTGTCCAATCAAATACGGGCAGTAAGAAGCTCTACAGCGGCGGTGAGCCCTTCTCACAGCACCTCTCATTACGGTGCATTCTCTATCATACCATCCTGCAGGCAAAATCTCATTGCCACATAGATTATCCCCTTGCCGAGTCTGGAGAGGGATCAGCTCATCCACCAACACCTGGAAAGTAGCCTGAATTTCCAGGTGGGATTTAGCCTCCACCAACCTGGTAGTTAAATTTTGGCCGGCCGGGGAATCCCGCCAAGATTTTAGGGAGGCATCCAAAGCTTCGTCCCACTATCTGCGGATCAGTGATTCCTTGCAGGCAGTGTCTCCCTTGTCAGTCCCTATAGATTGGTCATCAAAACCAATTCTCAAAGCTAGAAAAAGTGGCTGATGGTCACTTTCCCACCGTGATCTAACTTCAAAAGTTTCCACCAAAGAAATCAGGTTGGCAGACACTTAAACAAAAGTCAATGGAGCTGCAACCCCTCGAGGAGAGATAAGTGTAACTACCTGGGTGGTCCCCCCACCATCTACCATTCAACATATATAGATCCAACGGTTCCAGAATCTTGGCCAACAGTAGGCCATTTCCCTTTATACCAACATCCCTAGTCAGCCGGGGCAGGAGTGAGGAACCATCTTCGTTCATCCACAAACCCCCATGCCTACACAACTAAATATCTGATGCCTCCATTCTTGCATTAAGGTCCCCAACCACTAAAATGCACAACTCCGGGATGCGGCTATGCATATTTTCTATTAAAGAGACCACCTCCTGCCATACCCCATCGGAGTAATAAGGAGAACTAGCTGGGGGGACATAAACACAGAGAACCATCAAAGAAAGAGTTGGATGACTAATTACACATCCACAACAGCCGGTCACCAGTCCTGGGAGGGGGGCGAGATACTCCTCCAATTTTGACGTTACCAAGCACGCTGTGCCGCCACTTGGGCAGCCCCTCGCTGCTAGTTTATTAGCCGAATTGGAGTGCCCTACATAGCCCCTTAATATTATATCATCCGTGCACCAGGTCTCTTGTGCCAAGATGATATCATGGCCCCTCAAGAAAGCCAAACAATCAGGATTGGCTATCTTAGTCCTCCACCCATCCACATTCCAGAGAGAAGTCTGAGAAGTGGGGCCACCATCTCACTGGAGCATCAATCTATTTTGGTTTTATTGGAACAGGGAGAATCCTCATTCCCCCGGGGGGACCAACGTCCCTCTGAGTTCCAGCTCTCACTCCCTGCGACATGGCCTCCCAAACCACCTGAGATGTCACTGTCCTATCCACCAACTCCTCCTCCGATGCCAGTACTGGGGAGAGAATCTCATTGTGGGGTCTCGTTGGACTGAGATTGGGAGGGGATTTTAGCCCCCCCACAACTCCCCTGGAGTAACTGGGGAGGACAGGCCCAGGGGGTACCCCCATCTCCCATTCCTCCAAAACCCTAAAGTTATTCCTTTGTATACTGGTACTTGCAGGGCAACTTTGCCCCAGGTTTGCTACGCACACTAGCCCCAGGTCCTGGTCCCCATTAACACACACCACCCCCAGATCACTGGGAAGATCCAGTTGAACCAACTGGACTTCGACTTCAAGCGGGGGGGGGAGGGTTATTAACCTTAGTGGTGTTCTCAGTATTACAAGCCAAAAGAGCAGTGGGGCTAACTGTGGGAAGTCTAGTGCTCACAGAGGTATTTCCCCCCTGTCCCAATACCCCGTCACCCCCGGCTCCCTTGACCTGGTCCACCTCTACTGATGTCATTCATATGTTTTCCGAGGGCTTAGGGGTTGGTGAGGAGACTACTACCTCCATTTCGTCCGGTACCTCATGTACTGCCTTAGTTTTAATCAAACCAATAGAACTAATAGAACCCTCTTTGCTGGCCCCACCAGGGACTCCGGAGATAGACCTAGGAAAGGGATTATTCGATAAAACCTTTCCTCTGCCTTCTACTATTGGAATATCCTCTAGAGATCTTTTAGCCGAATCCCCCTGGGGCCTCTTACCCTGGATCCTACCCATATCTGCGATGTTGTTGTTGACATAAATTTTAGCCACCCTAACTCCATGTTTGGCCAAAAGACCACTATCGGCCCATATACGTTTGGGGATCCTGCTATTTCTAAAGGAGACCACACATTTGTGGAACTCTGGGCTCCAGGAGATTACTCTAAGGTTCACTATGTCCCTTGGGTTACATGGCATGGACAGGAGCGTTCTCAAATGGTACGCCACCAAGGAGGGAGTAGACCACCGTGGAGTGACTCCCATGGTAAGTGTGTATACCGAGAAAGCTACAGAGCTCCTGCAAAAACTAAATCTACAATCCCCCAACTCCTGGTCCCCCTGCTGAAAAATGTTCTGATTCTTCCCCAGCATTGCATTCATCTCCTGTCTAAAGATACCCCCATCCCGTTCCAACACCCCTCCGTCATTTTCCTCCCCAATAATCTTACTCCGCTCCACAGGGCACAGGTCGCTCCTCAGATGGCCCCGTCTTCCCACCTTCCACTATTTGGGTCAAGATTTTCAATTGAGCAAATGTAAACTGTAAAGTTTTACAGATCAAGGTGGTCTGATCCATCATCAGTATACCCCAGTTGGAATTGGTCATGTTAGAGCTAGTTTCCAAGCCCTGCCCCTTGAGGACTTCAGAACATAATGTCTGGGGGCCAGAGTCCAGGTGGGGGGGACTTATCGCCGGATGCCGAGCCCCCCGGGGGGATATCAAAGTCTCCTTCCCTGTTGCATAGGGCAAGGGAATAGTATGACATTTACCCAGCAATACCTCCGATATGGGAAGAGGAGAGTCCAGCAAGCCCACAGAACGAGACAAAATGGACGAGGCAAATTGGTCCATCTTCCGTTGTTTTGGGGGGGGGAGGCTCAATGTCATCGCCCAGCAGCCGGCGCTGCTGCTTTGATTTACCCGCCATTGTACTGCAACTGGCTTAAAGGTGACCAGGAAAGGGGCTACTTTCGGCGCCCGTCCAGCGCCTAAGGCTGTGTGCACAAGGGCACAGCCCTTGCATGTGCAGCCCGTAGGCGCGCAGCCCACAGGCGCGCGCCTCCAGCACCGCCAAAGGCGTCGGAGGCTTTATGCCCGGGGATGCAGTTCCGTGTCAGCGAGCCCCGCCCTCTGGGCCTCTGATCACCTACCCAGTACAGGTGTCCCAGCAGCAGCTCCACACAGCTCACCCCTCGGGTGTAGGTCCTCGCTAGCTGTACTCGCGCCGTTCCTCTCCACCCCTAAGATAGTATAATAAAGACAGTTGTAAGAATGTGGCCCTTTTTACACGGTCCTCTCCCACCCATGAACATGCAGATTTCTGTGTGTTCATAGGTGGGGGAGCCCCATGTGAATGATGCAGTGCACACGCCCATGGCGAGTGGGGGTGCATGCGCACCCACCTAACAGTCATCCCCACTCACCCCCTGCTCGTCCTCACGCACAGAGCAACTGGGGGAAACGGCGGTTATTCCATGGCTGCGGGTGAGTGGGGATGCGTGTGCAGCCATGTGCATGCCCCGTCCATGCACTGGCGCGCCCATGGACCCCCCACCCAGCGGAGCCATGTGAAATTAGTGTGTGAGGAGCCACTCAAAGAAGAACAGAAGGTTGCTACTAGGGGTGGGACCCCGGGCCAATTACCAGATACCGGATTTACCGGTTTCCGGTTCTCAAAGAACCGGATTCTCGGATAAAATCCGGTATCCGGTACCGGTTTTATTTCATTGATTTCAATGGAGCACTGTGTTCCCATTGAAATCAATGGAATACAATTCCTCCCCCCTCCCCCTCCCAGGCTGCGCGGGTGGAAGGGGGGACACCCCCCACCCACCCTGCCCAGCCTGGATTTTTGTTAAAAAAAAGAGCCACCCCCCCCAGCACCAGCGGCCACGGCGTCCCCGCAGCTGCCGGTAAGTATAGACCTGATCCCTGGGGGGGGGTGTTTAACACCCCCCCAACCCCCCAGGGATCACCCCTACTAAAGTGTACCTTTTGCGGAGCTCCGGGTGCAGCGGCGGTGGGCGGTCCGGCGGCCTCAGCGCCGGCTGTGGCTGCCAGCGTCAGAGACGCTCTAGGCCTTCCGGGGAAACCTGGGGGGGGGGGCGGCTCTTTTTTTTAACAAAAATCCAGGCTGGGCAGGGTGGTTGGGGGGTGTACCCCCTTCCACCCGCGCAGCCTGGACTTGGGGAGTTGTTTTTTTTTACTTTTTGGGTGGGACTTTTTACATTGCAGCCATTCATTTAAATGGCTGCAGTGTAAAAAAATCCAGTACCCGGAATCTGGTAACGGGACCGGATTTACCGGGTTGAATCCGATTAATGCCGGTACGCCCAGTACCGGCATTATTGGATACCGGATTTACCGGCACGCCCACCCCTAGTTGCTACCTTGTAAACAAGGTTCTTTGAGATGGCTCCGAACATTCTCACAACACCCACTCTTCCAGCCCCGCATGGAATTTTTTCCTTATATTTCTAGAAAGGGTTGGAAGGAACTGTCATTCTGGGGGGGAGAGTGCTTTTTATACTAGAGGAGCTCGAGACCATCATGTGGTATATTATTTGAATAGGGGAGCATGCAGAACCCAGTTGTGAGAATGTTTGGTGCCATCTCAGAGAACCTTCTTTACAAGGTAATAACCTTCTGATCAGCACATGGGGAGGAGTTGTTTGTTTACAATCAGCTTTATCTCCCAGCCTGATAGGTGTCCCTGCTGCTGCTGGAGCACTACTAGGAGGCAGAGGCAGGTGAGGGATGGGGACCAGGGAGGGGAGGCAGAAGAACTTATTGGGGGAGAAGCTGGTTGCAGCCTGCTGCCCAGCCATGCAAGTGCGGCGCCCCAGCTGGCCGCAGGGGCATGCGGTCACACATGTGGCACATGCCTGGGGCCGGCCTTGAGAATGGCAGTCTTGTTCAGAACTTCGTCACCTGTTCGTGTCCATTTTCCCTCTTCTCCCTCTGGCACCCATCTCAACTTGAGCTTCTGAGCACACAGCTTGTATGCTGTCATGCATACATCATGGCCCAGTTTCCACATATGCATGACATTCTGGTATATAGTTTGGTGCTGGCTGGGTCGGCAGAGCCCCTCTGCACCTTCACCCTCACCCAAATGTTACAAAGAGCCATGGTTTCCATCGGGACCCAGTTCCTAAGTGCAGGATCCCCAGTGTGCCCGCAGCACTCACACACCATTCATTATGCTCAATTTGTAGGGATGTGCGAACAGAACACGGTTCAGACGTTCGGTCCAAAACGTGAGTTCGGGTGCGGTTATTCAGTTCAGCGGAGTTAGGTTCGGCCAAACATCCAAAAATAGCACTATTGATACTGATACCGAAATTGATTTATTTTTTTGTGTGTCGGTATCATTTGGCTCTGAAACCACCCCTGGTTTCCACCCCTGGTGCCAGGAAGCCTGCTCCTCAGCAGCCTCCCCCTTCCAGACACGTTTTTTCTACCCAAAGGCACGTTTTTCCCACCCGTAAACTCATCTGAACTTTTCCAAACTGTTCGACCGTTCGGTTCGGTCGTCCAAGCAGGCCCGAACTCTGAACATCCGAATCGCATTCGCACATCCCTATCAGTTTGGCATATGCCAGACCAACTAATGGTTGGACAGTGGGTATGCAAAAGGGCCTAGGGCAGAATGACAGCTGTTGCAAACTGCTACTTTCAGACAGGGGCCTATGTGTGATGTCAAATCACTATCCAGGGAAACTACCAATTAGTGAGTGCCTGACCATCAATTCCAGCTCCCCCATAAATTCTTCTGTTGGCCCACACTGTTCCTGAGACCACCCTATAGCCATGGCAACCCTGCATGATTATCTGGTGTTTCTTGACACCACTCTGGAGGCCTCTCTATACTGGGTATGCAAGCAAGGGATAAAATGCATTGCGTGTCCAGCGTAGCCAATCAGGAAGTGGGGAAGCAGGACATCCCATTGCCCCAATCCTGCTTCCCCACTTCCTGATTGACTACCAGCCAACACTTAAGCCTGCTGGTAGTCACAGGAAGATGGGTGGAGCCACTGTTCTCTTTCCCACTCCGTGCTTTGTCCTTGTTCCCACCTGATATGTGTTGAGTCTGTGTGTTTACAACCTTGCTCTGGCCCCCTTGTACTTTGCCTTGTTTTATGCTTCTGTCCTGTGTGTGTTGTATGTATTCCCACCTTGTTCCCAGTCCATGCCCTCTCCCCTTTCTGGCCTTGTTGTGTTCCCATAATTGTGTTTCCTACCCCTGATCCCTTAGTTCCCAGCTCCTTGATTCCCCTTGCTCTGGTTCCCTGATCCCCTCTTGTGCTGGTTTCTTGATTCCCCCCACTCTGATCCCCTAGCTCCCTGATTCCCAGTTCTGGTTCCTTGTTCCCTTTCCTCAACCTCAATGAGCCATGAACTCTCTTAAGCTACGTTCCCCCACTGAAGCAGAATCTGAAGCAGAAACTATTCAACTGACAGCTCAGCTCCTTCTGTTATTGAATGGGCATTTGGGCTTCTAAAGCAGTGCTGGCAGGCTATGGCATCAATAGACTTTAAAGTGGACAGTGCACTTCTGCTGTTCACGGCAGCCTGTATGCTGTACAAAATTCGTGAAACTAACAGGGAGATCAGGCAGGCAGCAGTTACTTGCATTGCCACCTCCCGCTTATAGCTGCTCCTGCTTGGCCTGGTCTTTTTGGGGTTGGGGCAACCTCATCTTCCACCTCTTTGAGCTCTTCTTCCACTGGGGAGGTAGGTGGGGGGCTAGGGTGTGCTGGTGGAGGGGCAATGGGGGAGCTACCAGAAGGCTTGCTAGTATGTCTTTGGGAACTAGGATGTGGGTCTGCTTTCTGGTTTGCGGGGTTCAAGCTGTCAAGTGGAGGGTTGTTGGGGCGGGGGGGCCGGGTAGATGATGCTGGTGGGGAGGCTTGCATAGATGCCTGCATTTAGCACTGACTGGCACCAGATTGTTGTGGGGACTGCTGCAGCAGTGATGTGCCAAGAGCCTAACCCTACCAATGTCCATTACACCATACTGGACATGGACAGACTGGTCTAGTGTATTTTGCCCCCTCTCCCACATAGAGAGTATCTATGTGGGAGAGGGGGCAAAATAGAGACCAGTTTCCTCTGCAAATCCCGCAGTCCTCTGCACTCCTCCCAGAGGTGATTCACCATGTACTGCCAATAGTGCCCCTCCCTGATCAGCTACATTCTTGCCTGGGACACCTCCCGCCATCTTCATGTCCCAGTATATCAGCCTGCAGTGCCCACATCCTAGCTCCCTGATCGTTCATGTCCTGTAACATTCAGGCATTGTCCTCCAGGAGATTGTGGGCCAAATTCTTATTTTGGCCTTGTATGATTTTGCACTCTTATGTGCTGCTGCCATTCAATGCCTGTAACCAGTGCCTGGTACCTCTGTAGAGTGCCTGGATTGGCCAGAGGAGGAAAGAAATATACTGATATTACCATGCCTTCCTTGACTTCAGCCTGCCAACTAGCTGCACAGGTTATCAAACTGCAAAGCTAGCATAAATAAGAAACCTTTTCCACCCGCTTTTTTGTCAGTCTTACAGGGTGTCTTATGATGTATAGATGGCTGCAGTAAGCATAGTGAGAGAAGCAGACCTTTCCTCCTCTTGTGGTCCAGCACCGGCCATTTCTAAGGCCTCTAGTATGCGTGGCTACAGCAGGGCAACACCACCTATGGAGAACAGAGAAACTGAAACTGTAAACACCATGCTAGCATGCTGCCCCAACTCTGCCCAGCCCTGGACACCCTACCCTTCCCAGAAAAAATGGATGCTGCCCACCCATTGAATGAGACTACCCGCTCAAAATGGATGCAGTCAACAAAATGGATGCCCCTCACACTCCAAAACACCCCCCCCAAATTGCAATCCTCAATTACTGCAATCCCCAAATACTGTCCCGTGCAAATCTGTGGATGAGTACCATGTACACCATTCTCAATGAGAGTAGCAACCTGGTCTTCTGTGTCTGCAATGAGCACACCTAGTTGCTGGCTGAAGAGCAGCTAGCTGTCCAGTTACAGGAGGGGGGGTCATTATTAGAGTCATGCCCCTGGCAGGAGCTGGGTTGGTGGTTATAGGGACATGTACTGGTTGGCCTGATCTGCAGGTGGTGATATGTCTTCCTGTAGTCCGTGGGAAGAGGACATCTGGAAGAACGAAAACCCAGCTGACAGAGCAAGACACACACCCCACCCCAAGAGAGAACCTCCCTCGTATCCCAACCAAAAAACAAGTGGGGGGGTGGTATAAACAATAATTCCTTTATTATAATTAGAAATCATCTCTGCCGAAGCAAGAGATCTATATAAGGATGAATATACACAAACACATATAAACCATAAACAACACGAATGTGTGTAATTAAAAAGCCATTATACAAAAATCCCCATAGGGAAGAAGGAAAAAAGACCCAAATGTGTTTTGGGGTCCCACTCCTTTCTCAATGGGTCATACAATATATATACATTTTTAAAAAGGATAAGTACCACCTGTGAATATAAAAAACCAAAAGCCTGATTATAGGCACTGTGCCTATAGACACTGTGTATGAACCAATGATAATGAAACAAATATGTAAAAAGGAAAAGATAAGCCCTGCATACTTATTATAGTGGCACACTCCACACTTCCAGATGACTTCCTTATCCTATGCCAACTCTAAGGGATGTAGTCTGTTAAGAAGAAAACGTGGAAAAAATGGGGGGGGGGGGGAACAGGATAAACGCTCCTGCAATTTGTGCCCCTATACATCTCTCTTTCAATATCTATTAAAATAAAAAGATGGAGATTAGAGACTGGAGAAATTTTTCAAATAATTGCCCCTGCTAGGGGCAGGCAGCCAGAAATTACTGGCAACCAATGTGGCACTATGAAATCTTCAAATGTTTCAAAAACCTGACCAAATCATTGCACTTCACATTTTACAAAAGGCTAAAGGCTATACCAATTGAAAAACAAGCTGCATAAACCCAATTTGGCTAACTGCCATGCAATCTAAAAACCCAACATCAACACAGATCAATTTTTACTGTAGCCTGGCTGCAGTTCACAGTTAAACATCTGCTGCTACAGCTTTTCAGTCCTGAGTGGTGAGACACCTCCTCCTGGAGGTTTTAAGTCATGAACAATCAGCTACATTCCCTCCAGCTGAATTGGAGTCAATCTGCTGCATTCTCTCCAACTGGATTGGAGTCATTCTGAAGGTTTTGACTTGTAGAACAACAACTGGATTGACTTCAGCTGATTTAGAGTCATTCTCCACTCATACCCTTCTCATGATACAGCAACCCGCAGGAAGTCTCTCTATTCCATGCAGCTGCGCAAAAAATTGCCATCACTGAAAGTCTTATCAGGTGTCCTTTGAGCAGCGACCTGCTAGATGTAATGCAATGTAGAATTATCGCTGTTGGGTACAACTGTGCAGGGAATAATGCCATCAGGAAGCCTCTGAAAAAACCTTGATGCAGCAACAGTAATGCAAGTCACAATTGAAGCGCACCTCACAAGGCTGACTGCCACAATTCTGCAACTGCAAACCCCTGAGTGGCCCAAAAACCCAACCTTGGATACACAGGCCAAAACAGACCAATACAATAATAATAATAATTAATAAAAACATAATTTTAAATGGCAAACTAACTATTTAAAGACGTTTAACCTCCCTAGTTAGTATGGCTGGGAGGAGAAATAATTGCAATACAAACAAGATTTATTTCCTCTGTCACCTGAGGATATGAGAGAGACAACATGCACCAATAAAGAACATACTATACAAAAATCATACAACTCACAAGAAAACAGACCAATTATTCCCTTCATTGAGCCCGTTGGGTATTAGTGTATTAAGTTGATGAATCCAGAAAACTTCTCTTCTGAATAATGAATTTACATCCCTCTGTCCAGAAGTACATAATCTGTATGTACCTCAATGCAAAAGTGCCTCAGATCCTCCACCCTATGCTGTTTTTGCTCAAAATGGGATACTAAAGGTTCTTTGGCTATACCTCTCTTGATATTGCTGCAATGCTCACTGATTCTAATTCTTCATTGATCTTGATGTACAACCTACATACATAATTTTGCATGGACACTGAATACAGTATACTACAGACGAAGTGGAACAATTGGGAAAACATTTCAAATGGTATTTCTTCCTAGTATCAGGATGGATGAATACCTTTGTTGGAACACTATTTGCACACAGCACTTCTCCCACATTTATAATGCCCTAAGACCGGAGGTAAAAAATGTGTTGGCAAAGTTGTAATTCGCTGGGAGTATTTGATATCTGTATGTACCAAGATGTCCTTGATTGATTTGGTTTTTTTATAGGCAAACATGGGCTTTTCTTTGCAGCCAGGTATATGTTCAACCAGATGCCAGTGTTTGAATATGGCCTTTTTAATAGCTGCTGAACATGGACAGTATGTAATAGGACAAATCAACCTACAGGTTTCCTCCCTCTGCTCTTTTGGGATGAGAAGTGACTCTCTAGGCAGGTTAAGAACTTTAAAAAAGTTTTTTTTCAATATTTTCCTTGGGTAACCTCTCCTCTCCAAATTGTCCATCAATTTATTCGCCTGATCCATGAACCTGGTGTGATCACTGCAGCTCCGTCTTAGTCTCAACAATTGTCCAAAAGGAAGATTTTCTTTTAAATGCTTAGGACGGTTACTCTTATAATGTAACAATGAGTTCGTATCAGTATCCTTATAAGTTGCAGTGGATATATGGCCCAAATTGTACTCAATAATAATATCCAAAAAATGAATAGTTTTGGGGCTATACTGCAAATCAAATTAAGATTGGGACAGCAATTATTCAGATATTCATAAAACTTAAGTAATTCAGCTTCAGGGCCTACCCAAAAAAATGATAAATCAATATAACGTTTGTATAAGAAAATAAAATCCAAAAACTCATTCCTGCATGCTTTGTAAATAAATGTCCTTTCAAAGAAGTCCATATACAAATTGGCCAGTTGTGGAGCCAAGGTGCACCCCATGACAACCCCATTTATTTGTAAAAAAAGTTGGTTATTGAACTAAAAAAAACTTCTAGTTAATATGAGCTCTGAGAGCTGGACTAAAAAACTAGTGAACGGTTGATGAGAAAGGTCCCTGCGATTGAGAGTGTCCTCTGTGACCACCAAAGCTTGCTCTTGAGGAATGTTAGTGTACAGAGAAGACACATCCATAGTTGCCAAAATCAAATTCTGATTCAATGACTCCAATTCTAAGTCATTAAGGATATTAAGTAAATCCTGCGAATCTCTCAAATATGATTTTAATGATGAAACAAAAGGTTTCAGAAAAAAATCAACGAATTGTGCAAGAGGCTCCAAAATTGAACCATTCCCGGATACTATAGGCCTCCTTGGTGGTTTCTCTATATTTTTATGGCTCTTCGGGAGCATATAGAAGAGGGGAATCCTGCCATCATTCTCTTGTAAAAAATCATACACCTGCTGGGTTATTTCTCCAGACATTAATCCCTCATAAAGTAATATGCAGATAATGTCTCACATCCTCTCTGATGACCTGTTGATGGTCTTATAGTATGATCAGTTACTCAATTGTGAAGCCTCCTCCTCTAAATAGCTATCCTTTTCCCAAACAACCACAGTGCCCCCTTTATCATCCAGTTTAATAATGTTAGGATCCTTATCCAAAGATTCCAATGCTGCCCTCTCTGACCGATCCATATTCTGCCAGACTCGTTTAGGGGCAGTGTCTATTTTCCTGAGTTCAGATTTCAACAACTCTTCAAACACTCTAATCCTCCTATATGCAGCTGCTCAGCAAGGTAATCAGAGAGTTCAGGGTGAGGTGTCTTCAGTATGCGGGTGACACCCAACTGTTTATCTCATTTTTGACCGAACCAGGCTCGGCTGTCTTGGTGCTTACCCGGTGTTTGGCAGTTGTGGGGGACTGGATGAGGGCTAACTGACTGCAACTGAATCCTGACAAGACGGAGGTGATGCTAGTGGGTAGGTCGGCGGAGTTGATAGCTCCATCGATTGATGGAGTTTGCCCTCTGCTGATGTCCCAGGTGCAGAACCTGGGGGTGCTCCTCGATACGTAGCTCCGCCTGGAGCAGTGGTGCTCAAGAAGAATATAACAACCCTGCAAAACAGTCTGCAAATGCATGGAGAAATAAATCCCACCAAAACCAGCAAGCCCAGGCCCCAGCAGTCACAAAATTAAGAAACCAGACATTCACCCCTCACCCCTGCCCAGGGGCACCCTCTTGGCATGGTATTGGTACTGTGGCACTGGTAACTTGAGCAGACCAGGCAAAGGGAAGTAGAGCCAGGCAGAGAGATCCCTCTGGCCTCATGGTGTCAAGTGCCAACCAAACAGCAGGCAGAACTAGAAGCAATGTGGCACCCAATTATTTTTTTTAAAAAAACCTGCATGGCATGGTAAAGCTAAATGTAGCCCCCATCCCCCAGCATTGGCCCTATTGACAGGACAGGCCAAACCAGGCCAGGTCAGGCACCCCTTCACCCCAGCTGATTACTTACAGATCCAGCAGTACTGTAGCACACAGCCAAATTCGCCAAAGAGAATGTAGTAGTAGTAGTAGTAGTAGTAGTGGTAATTTTATTTAGCGTGGCCATAGGCCATTGCATAAAGGTAACAACTACCCCCACAAGGAGGGAGACCAAAGAGAATGGACAAAATGGCTGCAGCCACTTTTATTTTGCCCTGCCAGCCAATCAAAAGCTTGCCATCTGGCTTGGCTAGCCAATCAAAACTTGCTATCTGGCTTACTCAACTGTCCCCTCTCATACCCTCCTCCTACCAAATATGGCACTAAGTTTCATTTCCAGAAGAAGGGAAGCTTAACTGTCCACCATACATATAGCGGTTTCTGAAGTTTTTAGAATAACGGCCTTGGTCCTCGGAACTATGGAATTCTGACTTTCCAAACCGAATACTGTAATATTTGCCTAATTCTGAAGTTTTCCGAAGACTTTGTTTCAGCCCTACTCCCCCCCAATAGAGCAATGAAGGCCTTAGTTTCTTCCTCAGTCCAGAGAATGCAGTGTTGGCAGGTGGATCTGTATGCAGCAAGTGCCTGAGATTGGCCTGTGGTGGCAGTGGTGCTGGTTGTTGCCTAGCTGTCGGTATGAGCCATGGCCATGGTAATTCTAAGCCTCTGCAAGTTGTTCCAGAGAATACAGCATCTGGGAAAGAACGTGCCCAATGCTTGCTCTGCCAAACAGGACAAGCACAAAGAACGCATGTTTGAAAAAGAGAGCCAGTGTGGTGTAATGGCCAAGTGTGCAGTGCTTGGACTGGGAGGTATGGTGGGACCCTGGTTCTAGTCTTGCCTTAACCAGAAACTCACTGGGTGACCTTGGGCCAGTCACATTATTCTCTCAGCCTAACCTACCTCACAGGGTTGTTGTGAGGATTAAAAAGTTGTGTTAGTTATGTGTAAAGCATTCAGAGTGCCATGGCAGTGGGACACTATATAAAAAGAAAGATTATTATTATTGAAAATGGTACGTGGAGTTTTTAAGGTGGACGTTACATAAAGGGCAGGTAGAGTGAGATGGGCGGGAAGTGGTTGCTCCATGGAACTCCCTAAGTTTTTTGACCTTGACTCTGTGGTGCTGGATACAAGGAGGCTATGCACAATGTAATTGATGACATGCACATGTGGGCGCACGTTAGTCCGCTTTTGCCCACACAGTGAGCTCCTCATTTTCTGGGACCCTGCCATGCCTGCATGTTTGGCAAGTGGGGGCGAACTCCTGATAAACAAATGGATGAACACACACTTTTATGTGAGCTATCATTTTATTTGTTAACACCGAGTACCATCTTTTCCCCACTTCCATTGCTCTGAGCTAGCCAAGAGAGTTGTTATGTGGAAGAGTATTCAAAAACTGCTTCATTTTTGGTGCCTTCTCCCTTGTCCTTCTCCAGCAGCAGGAGTTGGGAGTCCAAAGGACATGGTTAGTGCTAAAAATCTTGGAGTTGCTTTTTCTGTAGTGGGTAGGAGGCCCAGATTACCCAAATGTTAGTCTGTTCATTTGAGAGACAGAGTGACTCAAATTATATCTTTTAATCGGACAATCTGTTGTTGGTGGAAATAAGCAAGCTTTCAGGGCACGCAGGGCCCTTCCTCAGGCATGTAGCCTAGCCAGTAGAAATATATAAACTGAGCAAATGTAGAGCAGGTATATATGAGAGGGCATGGAATGGGTGGGAGTGGACAGAGAAGGTGGCAGGTGGGATGGGGGGGTAAACAAGAGAGAGATGTGGCAGACATTTACAAAATAGCTGTAAAATTATATATTGTTGTAGGAACAATAGGTGATAAACGCACAGAGATAGCAAACAATTAGTTGGGATATAGTTAGGAAACACTTATCAGGAGAAGGGAATACACATATCAAAGGAACGGGGTTCACAGTATGTGAATTCCCACAATGGTTGGGTATACAGCTGACAGGGTCAGTTACAGACAAGGAGATAAAATGGTTAGAACGATCTAGGAACGATCTGCATTTGAGAAGCCACTGAATATGAGAATATGCCTTAGCAGGTAAAAATGTTCTGTCTATTCAAACTGCTTAAGCACTGGCCTTCCAGGACACTGACCCAACCCCAAGGTACTTAAGATGAGTCTGGCAGCAAACATATGCTATAGAGTCCCAATTAGATCCCCCTTCTCACTGTCCTGGTTGCTGACCAGGCCTGTCCTTTGAGGTAGTCATGACTGCCATATGCAGAAGGCACTGGCTCCCTTATTCCCTTGGAATGGTGGACTAGGCTGAGAACAGAGACAAGTGGGACGTGCATATTTCATGTAGCACTAGGCTGTTTTGGCCCAGTAATGGGACAGCTCTAAGGCCCTGTGTATCAGCAGGAGGCACCTGCTGCCTGTTTAGACTAACATTCTGGTATCTTCCCTCTCAACACAGTGAATGTGACAAAGCCAAAGCCAAAGTGACTGTGTCTGCATACCTCAGCCCCTGCTTTGATGACTGTGGAACATATGGACAATGTAGCCTCCTGAGGCGACATGGCTACCTGTATGCTGGCTGTAGCTGTAAAGCTGGTGAGTCTCCTCTACTGTGTGCCCACTCTTAGTATTGCCCTGAGGCTAAGTAGATTGCCTTAAAGAGTGCATTCAAATTTAACACTCTCCATACAGCAAGTTACATACACATCAAATATATTCCTGAAACTAGAACTGACGTTCCTATGTTCGCATGTTCATTATGCATTTCAGTGGCTACCTGAGTGCCCCCTCCCACAGGCTGTTTCCCAAATAATATCCTTTGGGGCAGCGTGCTAGATTTTGATTAACTGAGTTATATATATATCATGTTCCTGTGGCATGTGCTGCATGCAGGACATCTGCATGCAGTGGTTTCTAGGATCAAGCAAGCTTTAGCCATTTTTTGTGTTTCTGCCTGTTGTGTTCTGGCATTACACAGTGGCCTCTTTGAATGACAAGAGACATGTAGGCGATGTGGTGACTCACCAGCCTGGGGCAGAGTGAGAAACATCAGCCACTACTCTCTGGATTAGGGAGAGGCACTGATCAAACATGCCCGCGGCCTCAACTCCCAGCTGTGAGGACAGACCTTCCTTCCCCAGCAACAGATACTCTCTGCTGGCCAGGAGCATGGAAAAGCCTCTTCCCCCTCCCTTCCCCCCCCCNCCCCGCCAACTGGTGGAGAGGGGGAAGCTTCTGCTTCCTTCCTACTGTGCCGATGTCTCCAACAGGGAAGGGTTCAGCAACTGCCCCTCCCCAGTATCTGTGCCTTGGAGCCTTCCTCAATAAATCTTTTGGAAGAAAGAGCCCCGTTGTCATTTCTTCTGATTGCTAGTTGGAAGGCAACTGCCCCTCACCCCTTTCTCCTAAACCCTTGCCTGTTCATTTTAGTTTCTAACCCCCAGCACCTTTTCTCCTTCATAGCACCCAGCATCTGCGGCCACTCCATCCATACCAGCTCCTACCTCCCAGCACCTACTTCGTCCATCCTTCCATCCCAGTTCCTAACTCCCAGTGCTCCCAGCCAGTCCATCCAACCCAGCTTGTAACCTTCAGTACCCTTTCTCCTGGCATCCCACACACCCAGTCCATCCATCCATCCATCCATCCCCAACTCCTAGCCTCCAGCTATTCTACTCTGTCTGTACTTCCAGCTTCACCTTCAGCACCCTATTCTGTGCATCTCTCCAGCTCTAGCCCTCAGTACATCCTTTCCTCCCAGCATCAACCCTCTCCATCCCTCCTATTTTTATTCTCTCCCACACCTCCACTGCCTCATTTCCTTCCCGACTCTACCCTATCACCCCATTCTCCCAATCATTTCTTTCCTTCCACCAACACACTTACTGCCCCAGTTCCTTTCTTCCTCTCCCCACTGGACCCAGGACACACACACAAATTAAAAGGAAGCTAACTTAAATTATACAAATATATTAATTTTGCTTATTGTACTTAATTTGCATAATTCTGCATTGCAGCAAATCACATAATTTGGGTTATCTCTTGCAGAATTTGGATTTTTTGTTGAAGAATATATGGGGGTGGGAGAAGAGTGTCTCCAGAAAAATCCAGGACAAGGAGTTTGAGAATCTGAGGTCCTTCAAATGGGGAGTTCAGCTCACTCCCACAAACCCTGCTGTGTGCAGGAAGCACCTGGAGAGTCTGCAATGTGATTGCAACAGCTGCAACCATGTCTGATCTGAAATGGCCCAGGGGAGGTTTTTTGGCTGCAGCTTTTACTGCTCTAGACTCCATGAGGAGATCTACTTGCAGCATCTTTAAAGAGCCAGTGATTCAGGCACCATGCACTCCAGAGTCAAGTCAAAGTTAAGTGGCTAATAGGGTATGGGTACTCAATCGAGGGAAGTGCAGGTTGCATGTGGCCTTTGCTAGACACTTGTACAGGGACCTGCTGGATGTTGATGAATCATGGCACGTAGAAATCTGTTGCAGGTAAACTCTCTTCTCTCCTTTCCTGTTGTGGCAGGTTGGGGTGGCTGGAGCTGCACTGATAACACCAAAGCCCAGTCTGTCGGCACTCAGACTCTGGCCACACTTTTGCTCACACTCAGTAACCTCCTGTTTCTGCCGGCCATCGCAATTGCTGTGTATCGCTACTACTTGGTGGAAGCTTCAGTTTATATCTACACCATGTTCTTCTCCACGGTAGGTCCTTTCTCTGCAACCTTCCACTCAAAACCAAGTGGCCTGGTGGGGGCTGTACTCTCTCCAGAGGCCAAATTTGTTCTTAGAGACAAGTTCGTAGTCCCCAAGATAGTCTGAGGCCCATGAGATGCTGTACTTAAATTTCCTCTTTCCCTCTACTTCCCTGGATTGGTGTATTTTCTCTCCTCACAGCCTGGCCTGACCCTAGCAGTGCTAGCAGGTAGGCAGTTTGACCGAAAAGCACCTTTATAACATAACAGCCCTGTACTGTCCCTGTGGTCATGTGGGTGAAACTGACAGTGGTTGCGCCTGGCTAAAGTGATGCCTGGTGTGACGATGGTATTTTCTAGGTTATAACCTTGCAAATCCTCCCTATCACTTGAGGTAGGAAGTGTTGAGCACTTGATATTCCTAATGGGAATGGCAGGTTGAAGGTATAGGTGTTAGATCAAGCCATCGTAGTGCCTGTGTCTATGTCCGTGTTATGTGTGTGCATGCATACTGGCCAGCTCCCCTACCAGAGTACACGAGTCCAGAGGAAGGGGACTGCATGCTATGTGGGTATCCAGAAGTCGTGTGTGTTTACATGCACTGTGCAAGATCGCCTGCCAGGTTGTGGGAATCCAGAATTGATGTGTGTTCATGTGCTGTACAAGCTTGCCTCTTGGAGTGCTGGGGTCCATAAGGGTACTGAGAAGACTCTTACTCTCTGGAGTGAGCATTGTTTCAAGAACAACATGTTCCATTTCTGTTGCTCTCATTTACACTTTCCAGTCATGACTTTGGCAGGAGGTGCAGAAGATTTCTCTGCTCAATTTGTATGTAGTAGCACAGAAATGAATACCAGCATTTTATTTATGTTCTGAGGCTGCAGTCCCTATCAGACTTCCAGTGTGGGGGTGGGGACTGCCCCACTGAAAGTATTGTCTCATGCTAACTAGACTTTGGACACCCCTTTCTGCCCATTGTAGATAAGTGACCCCTCTTCTTGCCATCATTTTCTGTCAGAGTAGCCTCTAAGCTCCAAAATTATGTCCATTATTCCTCTGTTTCCAACTGTTGGATCCCTGAGGTGAAGCCGAACCCTCCCTGTCCCCTTGGGGAAAGAACGAACTTCCAGATGAAAGGGTGAATGCCAAAATGATATTTCCTAGACTGACACCAGCTGCAGACAAGTATCCGCTGATGACACCCAGCTATATCTCTCATTTTCATCTGACTCAGGCCTGGCAATCTCGGTGCTTACCTGGTGTTTGTCAGCTGTGGGGGATTGGATGAGGGCAAGCCACCTGAAATTAAATCCTGACAAGACGGAAGTGATGGTTGTGGGAAAAGTAGAGGAAGTGATGGCCCCCATCATCGATGGGGTGCGTCCTCCCTTGGTTTCTCAGGTCCGGAGTCTGGGGGTGCTTCTGGACCCGCAGCTCTGCCTGGATGTCCAGGTGGCGGCTGTGGCAAAGGGGACGTTTCACCAGTTACATCTGGTGCGTCGGCTTAGGCCGTATGTCTTGGACTCAGATTGGGCCACAATCATCCATGCTTTTATTACCTCGAGACTGGACTACTGTAATGCACTCTACATGAGGCTACCCTTGGTGCTGGTTCAGAGACTGTAGCTGGTACAGAATGCGGCAGCCTGTCTCCTGACTGGGAAAGGCCGAGGTGAGCATATTACTCCAGTGCTTTGCTCTCTGTACTGGCTGCCGATATTCTTCCGGCCCCAATTCAAGGTGTTGGTGTTGACCTTTAAAGCCCTAAAATGCTTGGGCCCCACCTACCTGCAGGACCGCCTCACCCTCTGGGTCCTGGATCGGCCCTCCTGGAGGTCCCTCGGCTTTCCCGGGTGTCTACCATGAGGAGGGCGTTCTCTGTGGCTGTGGAACTCCCTCCTGTCGGAGGTCCACTTGACCACCAACCTCCCCTCTTTCTGAAGACAGTGTAAGACCTGGCTGTTCTGCTGGGCCTGGGTGAACAGCCAGGTTTTACAACTTCGCCGGAATATCAACAGGCTGGGGGCCAGGCGAGCTTCCTCCGGAAGGGAGTTCCAAGGGAGTTGGGATGGGTGAGTTGGGTTAGGGTGGGTGGATGGTATGGGTTGTTTTAGATAGTTTTAATTGCAGTTTTATTGTTGTGTATTTTGATGTTTTTAAAATGTTGTTAGCCACTCTGAGGTGCCTGAGGCAGGAGAGGGTGGCATATAAGTTTAAATATAAAATAAATAAATAAAATAAATAAAAGAGTCAATGGGGTCCAAGCTGGTGACCTCTTAGAAAGGGTTTAAGACAAAGAAACCTAAAGATCTGAAATAATTGGTCAGAAACAAATGCTTACAAACCAAGGGATCTGTACTGGGACTGGTGTTGTTTAATGTATTCATTAATGATCTGGAATGGGGAGTGAGGTGATCTAATTTGCAGCTGACACCAAGTTATTAAAGGTACACTAATAACAAACACACGAGCGGACTGTGAAGAATTGCAGGGGGATCTTGCGCAACTGGGTGACTAGGTATCTAAATGGCAGATAAAATTGAATGTGGACAAGTGCAAAGTGATGCTTATAGGGAAGAATAATCCAAACTTTATGTATACAATGTTGGGTTCTAAATTAGGAGTTACTGCTCAGGAAAAGGACCTTGGAGTCACTGTGGACAATACATTGAAATCCTCATCTCAGTGCATGGTGGTGGCCGTCAGAAAAGCAAACAGAACAAACAGAATGTTAGGAATCATTAAATAGAGAATAAAACTGTAAATATCATAATGCCACTATATTTTACTAGACCAAGGTTCCAGTTATTTCCTTCTGCAGTCCTGGAAGGAAGATTTCCAGGTATTCCACATAGTTGAGATTTTGTTCCTGTACCCAAAACAAGGTAGAAGACATCTTGCATTATCTTCTTAATTGCCCATTTAATGACAACCTGCGGGCTAAATACATTGACATGCTGCTGATTGGGAAAGAACACTGGGCGGGTAACTGGAAGGTGACATTTTTATTGGCAAACACAAATGTCAATGTGACAAGGCCCATGGTGAATTTTGCCTGGCGGGCAGAATTAATTAATTAATTTTATTTATTTTATAAATTTGTACCCCGCCCCTCCTGCGAACAGCCCGGGGCGACTTCCAACAATAAAATACCATACATAAAAACAATTTAAAATCATCAATAACAATATAAAATTATTAAAACAGGGCTCAGGGCCTTCATTCAAACAATAATAAATAAGGTGGGGGAGCTAAAAAAAAAACTTACCCCACCCTCCCCAAAGGTCTGGGTGAACAGCCAGGTTTTACAACTTCGCCGGAATTTCAACAGGCAGGGGCCAGGCGAGCTTCCTCTGGAAGGGAGTTCAAAAGGCGCGACCCAGCCACCGAGAATACCCTCTCCATTGTGGCCCCCCCGCTTAACACGGGGGACCTCCAAGAAGGCACCCTCGGCGGACCGAAGGAGCCATTCTGGGGCATGGAGGGTGTGGCGGTCCCTGAGGTATGAGGGGCCCAGACTGTGAAGGGCTTTTTAGATCAACACCAAAACCTTGCTATTGGCAACCAGTGCAGAGCTTGGAGCACAGGTGTAATATGCTCCCGACGGCCCGTCCCCATAAGGAGACGAGCCGCCGCATTCTGCACTAACTGCAGCCTCTGAATCAGGAACAAGGGAAGCCCCACGTAGAGCGTGTTACAGTAGTCCAGCCTCGAGGTGACGAAAGCATGGATGAAGGAGGCCAGCTCCGGGCCGGAGACGAATGGACGCAGCCTACGCACCAGATACAACTGGCAGAAGGCAGCCTTAGCGGCTGCCTCCACCTGCTGCTCCAGGCGGAGGTCTATGTCCAGTATCACCCCCAGACTCCGGATCTGCTGAGCTATAGGAGGGCGAACCCCCCCAACCAGGGGCGCCACTACCTCCCTCGCTCTCCCCACCAACATCACCTCCGTCTTATCAGGGTTGAGCTTCAGTCTGCTCTGCCGCATCCATTCCGCCACGGCCTCCAAACATTGGGATAGCAACGAGACAGCAGGGTCTGGGTCAGTTGAAAAAGAGAGGTACAGCTGAGTATCATCAGCATACTGGTGACACCGCACCCCGAACCCTCTCACGACCTCCCCCAAGGGCTGCATATATACATTAAATAATAACGGAGATAGAATAAAACAGTGCGGAACGCCGCATGATAAGGCGCGGGGGCGGGATGTCTCATCCCCCAACACCACTCACTGACTTCTCCCCGAGAGGAAAGAACAGTCCCGTCCAGACCCCCCCAGGTCACGCAGCCGTTTCAACAGCAGCCCATGGTCCATGGTATCAAAGGCGGCTGAGAGATCTAGCAGGATGAGAAATGTTGAACATCCTGCGTCCATCTCCCGGCGGAGGTCGTCTACCAAGGCCACCAACGCCGTCTCCGTGCCATAGCCGGGACGGAACCCAGATTGAAAAGGGTCTAGGAAACCGATGCTATCCAGATGCAACTGGAGCTGGAGTGCCACCGCCCGCTCAATAACCTTCCCTAAAAAGGGAAGGTTAGAGAAAGGCCGGTAACTGGCGAGCGCATCCACTTCCAAAGATGTTTTCTTCAGCAGGGGTCGCACCACAGCCTCCTTGAGGCAGGGCGACAACCTCCCCTGCAGCAAGGACGTGTTCACTACCCTCACCAGCACCATCCCCAACGTCTCCCTGGAGGCTTTCGCCAACCAGGAGGGCATGGATCAGGTTCACAACAGGTGGCCTTCACAGACCCCAAGACATCCGCAGCATCGGCCGGCGTCACTTCCTGAAACTCCCCTCACAATGCTGGACCAGACGGGACTTCCGTCACCTCGCACTCTTCCCCTACTGCCCCTAATCCAACGTCAAAGTCGGTCTAAATCCAAGCAATCTTGTCTGCGAAGTAGTTGACAAACTTCTCACAGCAGGCCTGGGATAAGTCCCCATTCAGGCAGAGGGAGGCCGGACTAACCAGCCCCCGCACTACCCAAAACAGCTCCGCCGGGAGTGACTTCGCAGACGCTATGAGGACAGCAAGGAACTCCTTCCTTGCCGTCCTCATAGCCTCAACATAGGACTGCAAATGGGCCCTATGGAGAAGACGATGGAAGATGGATCATTAAGTGGGCTGGTAATTTTAAGGCATGATGATATTTGGGTCATCTAGTTTTTGAGCCAGTAAGTTTATACTGATTCAAATTTTTGTGACCTGCTTGATGAAATTCGATATACTTGGAAGCAATTTTCCCAGTTAACTTCAATGGGCTTGTCCCTGTATGGCCAGGGACTTTGGGATGCTAAATTTTCATCCCTTTTCTTCCATTTGGTCCTTGGCTAGTCCTGTCTCCATTTCATTGTACTTAGGCCCTGTAAATGATATTCTTGGGATTGGGCGCTTTACCATGGTCGGAATTGCCCTGTTTAGCAATTAAGTAACACCAAACTGGACCTATGCATGATAGCAGGGGGTTGATGCTGGTTGTCTTGTGTGTGGAATTGTCTGGAAGGAATGCTAAACTCCTCCCCAGATCATTGGCTTTAAGTTTCACAAGCAGAACTTAAAATTTTCTGCTATACCATCTTTTTTCAAATTCATGGATAGAATCCAGTCCCAGGGATCAAATGTGTCGCCATAAGCCCCGTGAAGGGCAAGGCAAATTTTATAATGTAATGATTTTATTAGTTGTTTGTTTTGTGCTCACAGCTCATAATAGCTTTGACCACATGCTTCTGTTTTATGCCAACTTATGTATTTATTTTTATCTTTTGTACTGTTTTCTATTGTCCTTGTTAAGACCAATGGTCAAACAACAATAAATATTACTCCTAATTGTAAAAAAAAACAAACACCACGCCACTATATAAATCTGTGGTGTGACCGTACCTTGAATATTGTGTGCAGTTCTGGTTGCCCCATCTCAAAACAGATACAGTAGAAATAGAAAAGGTACTGAAAAGAGCAACAAAAATGATAAGGGGTATGGAACAGCTTCTTTATGCAGAGAGGCTGGACAAGTTTGGAAAACAGATGTATGAGAGTGAATATGATAGAAGATTATAAAATCATGAGTGGTGTGGAACAAATTAATAGGGAACGGTTATTTACCCTCTCAAGTAGTACTAGGGGACATTCCATGAAACTAATGGGTAGCAGATTTAAAACAAATAAAAGAAAGTATTTTTTCACTCAATGCACAATTAATTTGTGGAATTTGTTGCCAAAAATGAGGTCAAGGCCAGTAGTATAGCTGGGCTTAAGGGTTGGACATGTTTCTGAGGGATAGGTCCATTAGCAGCTATTAGCCAGGTAGGTTTGGGGAATGTAACCTCTTAATGTCGGGAGCTGGGAATGAACAACAAAGGGTGAATTGCCCCATAGTGGCCTCCTTTTCCAAGTGACCTAGATTGGCCACAGTTGGAGACAGCTGCTGGGCTCGATGGACCATTGGTCTGACCCAGTATGGCACTACTTATGTTCTTAATCAGAGGTGATTGGTTAAAAACCAAATGGTCATTAATACCTCCTTTCTCAAGACAGTTAGTTCTTACCACTGTACCCAATGTACCAAAACAAAACAACTCTGTTCGGAGCCGTATCACAAGGCCACTTACTGTTTTATAGCTTTCAGCACTTAAGTTTTGATTCCCAGCTGGGCCTTGGCAGGAAGTGAGAGAATCATACTATTGCTCTCTAGCTAATCCAGGATGGATCCTGGTTTGGTTCTGTGGCCAGGCCCAATATGGAGAATAGAGGCCTTATGCTTACATCAACCTGCAGTCACTGCCATGATAGTGTTGTCTGGCTAAGTGCTCCCTTCTCTGAGGGATTGGAGGTCACAGAAAATGCAAGGTTTATGGTTATACCCCCCAACCCCGTCTCTCAGATTGTAAGCCCTAGGGCAGGGACCGTGTCTATTCAATTAATTTGTAAAGCACCAGATGCATTGCTGGTGCTATATAAATGCTTGCTAATAATATAATAATAATACACACCCCCACCCCCTGTAAATTACTTTGAGTAAATAAACCCAAACCTACAGAAGCCATCCATACTAGCTAACCTCTTGATAAATTACCACACATTACTCGCAAGCAACCATAAACTATTTTTGGGAGGAGAAAATTTACCCAGGAGCAGGTACCCATGTTACTTGGTTTTTCTCATTAATGGTAATGCGGGGGAAACACAGTGAACAAAGGTCCCTAACCTGGGGTTAGCATTTCCTTTGAACAAACCCTGAGAGCTTGTTATGTTGCCATGCACAGACAAGATCCCATCCCCAGTGTCGGCCACTGGGTGTTTCATAGAAGCATAGAGTTGGAAGGTACATCAGAGGTCATGTAGCCTAACCTCCTGCTCAATGGAGGAAATCCACAGCTACAGCTTCCCTGACAGATGGCCATCCAGCCTCTGTTTGAAAACCTCCAGTGAAGAAGAGCCCACCACCTCCCTAGGCAATTTGTTCCACTGTTGGACAGTTCTTACCATTAGGAAGTTCTTCCTAAAGTTTAACTGAGATGTGCTTTCTTGTAATTTGAGCCCATTATTATTAGTGTTGCCTTCAGGGGCAAGAGAGAACAAGTCTTTGCCATCGTCTCTATGACAGCCCTTCAGGTACTTGACGACCTTTTCGTGTCTCCCCTTAGTCTTCTCTAGGTTAAACCTAGCTCCTTACACCTTTCCTCATAGGACTTGATTTCCAGGCTCCTGACCATCTTTGTCACCCTCCTCTGAACCCATTCCAATTTGTGAATGTCCTTTTAAAGTGTGGTGCTCAGAACTGGACACAGTACTTCAGATGAAGTCTGACCAGTGCAAAATAGAGTGGATCTATTACTTCTCGTGACTTGGAAACAATGCTTCTGTTAATGCAGCCTAAAATTGCATTAGCTTTTTTGTGGCCGAATCACACTGCTGACTCATGTTCTCTGTTGAACTTCATTTTGTTAATTTCAGCCCAGTTTTACAACTTATCAAGATCATTTATTTATCTATGTATTTGCATTTTTATTCTTCCCTTCCCATTAAGACTCACAGCAGGTTACAGTACAATAGGCTCCAGTGTATGCTGCCCAGGTGGCACAAGACTGGGTCAGACTGATGGGAATTTCTTTAAGGCTAAGTTTTTGTCTATGTTCTAGTAGCAGAGCTGGTCAACAAAAAGTGGCTGTTTCCTTGAACCTGAGGGGTGGAGTGTATGCCCAGTCCAGCCTGGTGTCTAGCAAGTGTGTTTGGTGCAAGATACCCAGTTATCTCCCTGCTGTGCTCACTGGGTGAGTGCCTGTTTAGCTGAGCGCACAGACTGGGTTAAGATCTGTTTGTTTCCAAGTTTGACTCTCCCCATTTATCTGCTGTTCTCATTCCTTTGCTCTAGTTCTACCATGCATGTGACCAGCCAGGAGTTGCTGTGATGTGCATCATGGATTATGATACGCTGCAGTACTGCGATTTCCTGGGCTCTGTGGTTTCCATCTGGGTGACAATCCTGTGTATGTCCCGGGTAAAAAAAATCCTAAAGTATGTAAGTATGAGCTATCAAACACCCAGGGTAATCAAGCACAGCGGTGCAAGGGCAGGTCATGCATAAGGGAGTTTTGTGCTCCCTTGCAGGCCAGAGTACACTGGCCTGTTTCACTCCTGGTCTCATGCAAGGAGCTCCTACAATGAAAGTGTATGCATTTGCACCTTGGGCTGTGCAAATATCCCAGCAGTTTAAGCTCCCTCTGAACCATCTTAGGCACATACCTATGTGGACAGACTTTGGTTAATGTTTAATCTTGTTCCTATTCTAGCTGAGTTAGACCACAATAAGCCACTCTTGAACTAAAATAAGTATGTCTGTGTTGGGTTTGTGCTGCCATAAATTCACACCTTCATGCCTGGTGTGAGGCTTCTAAGTCGTGCAGTTCCCTACCATAGATCCATTTCACTCTTGTAATGATCCCTGAAGCCTCCCTTGGTAACTTCCTGAACCAAGCTAAATAAATGTGAAGCAGCTCAAGTGCATCTCCTTTAGAAGTTTGTGGTTACCCCAAATCAGTAGAGTGCTGACAGGGCAGCTTTTCCACTATAGAGAAGTCGTCGGTCTGTGTTCAGCACACCTTTGGCTTGGAGTGCCAGTGCTCTGTTGCATTAGTGTGAGTATTTAGAAGCTTACAAGATTGCTCTCATTGGGTCTTGAATCTGGCCCATAACAATTTAATAAGCTGCAGTGCTGCATACTCACTACTGTGGCTGCTTTAAACCTGGTTTCCCCCCAGATCTAATGTTCACAAGCATCTGACTTTTAGTGTGAGCTATTGAACAAGCCAGACATCTGGGTGCTGATTCCATAGTAAGAAACCCCTCTGGTTTACAAGAAGAGTTAAGGCTCTTGCAAATTCAGTCATGCACTAAAAAGCATGGAAATTGCAAGTTAAGGCTCCCGCCTTAACTTCCGTGCCATGTTAGCAATAAAGACACTGTACAGTCTCGCATATTGTGCTCATTTACAGCTTAGGCTCCGTGCACCCATGCTTTGCCTTCACCTTTCAACCTCAATCCTCTTCCTCTGCAGGTTGGGGACAACACTGAAGCTGAGGACAGGAGGGCATGAGCTGGCCCCTCACCCCCTCTGTTTCCTCCTTAAGAAAGAGAGAACTTAGAAGTCCTGGCTCCTGCCCTTTCTTCCTCTCTAATTTACTTTGTCCCAACCCTTTAACAGAGAACTCGGGACTCCTGGCTTCCAGCCTCTCCACCCCACTCTAATCCAGTAGGCTGTACTCCCTTCACAAGCAACTCAATAGTCCTGGTTCCTAGCTTGTTCTTCTCTCCCCTGCTTAGTTCTCAACCTTGAAACAGACAACCCAGAAGTCCTGTGTCCGAGTCACCCCTCAGGAAAGGAAAAACAGGAGAGGAAGTGGAACAACAGGGAGGAAGGCTATTGGGACTCAAAGGATAGGGTGTCAGCTATGGTAAATGGGTTAAATGAGAGGACTGCTCCCCTTGGTATCCCATCAGCCTTCTGAATCAGTTATTTCACTCACAACCTTGTTGTAATTATTTCTAATTCTTCCTGTCATTCCACCCGCTTATTTGATCCTGCACGCTCTTTGTATTTTTCCTTATCATTCCAACCACTCCACTTACTGCATCCGGTGCCTTCCTCATTGTTTCACACCCTCTTGCCTTCCCCATGTACTCCCAAAGTTGCAGCTGTGTTGTATTATTTCACAGTCACTTAATTGGATGTTGGAATTGTCATGGGTTGGAGGTCTGCACCCCCACTTTACCGGGTTTGAACAACTCAGTTTCCCTCGCATACATTCCACTTGAATCAGTTTTTCTCTCTGGCCGATTCAAGCCTGCCACAGGGACAACCCCTTTGTCACCCAAGGGCCCGATCCATCCTGTTTACAGACTCTTTAATCTCTGGGTTCGCAAGAGCTTGAGAGCTCTTGTTGCTCACTTGTGTTCCAATGTTAGACACAGACACTTCTTCATAAAGATAAGAAGTAAGTTTATTGATTACATAAGCAAGATTGTTGATACAGAGTGGTTACTAGAAATCAAAGGTAAATATAACGCATTCCTGATCTATACTGGTTGAGTTCCTAAATAAGCATCTTACCCTA